>QLNU02014802.1:118681621-118703859 GCA_006491805.2 Dysdera silvatica | reverse complement strand
GACTCTGTTTCCCCCTTCTATACTTCGGTCTTTATAAGAAGGCTGAATGTGAATATAATATTCGACTTCTGTTGCTTTTCTCAAGTTATTACAGGATTTGGAAAGATGGGGGGAAGCGTGTAGGTACCGGCCCCCCTTGGAGATATAGAGAGGATTGCATTATTGGAGGAATTTTTAGGAGATTGGCTCGTATTTACATTACAGACTGAGAAAATCAGGAAAACTCATAAGTAATTCCCCCCACCCTCGGAGCTCACATGCCGAATCTAACGAATTTAATTGAGCTTAATGTAGACACATTAAAATCCTTAATGTATGAAAATTAGCAGCTATATTCCCATGGAAATCGAGAAATTAAATATTAAAAGGTAGTTAAAATAGCGCCAATTGCAACCCTTTTGGCAGCACGCAGCGAAAAATCTAGTTAGTCAAAATTGTGAAAATCGAACGCTGGATGTTTGTTTGTTTGTTTTTTGGTTTTACGGCTCAAAGACTACAGTGGTCATGCTGCGCCGGGACCTACTGTTTTCCGAGGAATCCGAACCTCTTAAGGCCTGGGGAACCAAACCCCGGACTACAGTGAGCAGTGCGATCTTTATGAGATCTCTGAGTAAGCGTTCTTTGCACCGCCAGAGTGTCCTCGATTAGCCGCGTAATAGGGAGAACGCGTTATCGCACCGGTGCCACCGCAGGCGAACGCTGGCGTATTTTGAAAGTTTAGAATACGTCCAGTAATACAGAGCTGGCGTTAACTTTTTAAATTTAAACATATTTGATTTTGAAGTAGCTGTAAAGGTTTTTTTTTCTCTATTCGTTAAATTGAAGTTCTATATTATTTTATTTCTGAAAGTCATAGCAGAAAACAAATTACTTTAATTTTTATAATCACATTGCAAGTTGCAATTCAGTTTGTACATAAGAGAAGCATTCATTTTTATTTCGAATTCCGCACGTGAATGTTTTCGTGAAATAATTTCAGCCAAACTAGTTTGTTTACTTTCGAAAATTTCATTGCGAGCTCTCTTGGCGAATACTGCAGATTACACTTTTATTACAATTAACTCTAATTTATTATTGCGTAATAAATTCTTATCCAAAATATGGAATCATTCAGTTCCAGTCTATGTCGTGTTGAATAGTCATAAAACCAATAATTAAACTTATTTGTCGTCAAAAATGGAAAGAAATACCTCCATAATAAATTTTATACTAATTTGGCACAAGTTGAATGTCTGGCCAAATGGGCGTAAATCATAAAAAGAATATAGGCCTCCACATACCTATGATTGGCTCAATCAGCAAATATAGTCCGCTCGAAGAAATTAAAAAAAAAAAAAAACACATTTCATTTTTCGACTCAACGATGATTTGCAAATAGGCTTATAAAAACATAAGGATTTCCAAAATGTATCGGTGGTGCGGTGGATTGAACTCACCCTGTATATAGTTTCCCAGCTACGGGCTAAAAGAAGAACTATGCCTCCCGACAACCTGTTAGAAATACAAATTAAAAACAAATTAGAGTTAGATTGTAGAAAAATGAAGAAGCAACCATGTGTTATAGATCTGCTATAACGCTATATATCAAGCTATATCTAGCTATAACGAAGTCATTACTGCTCGTAATGACTTCAACATCGGTCAAGCAGTAAAGCCTAAACCGGAAGTAAGAAATACGAGTGGGTAACTGAAGGGAGTGCTGCAAGGTTGTGAGCAAAAAAGCTAAAAAATGTAAGAAAAGGTTTAAAATCGATGGAAGTGGCAGGTCTTTCTAGAAAGACAACAGTGGCTATAAATGGTTCCAAGAAATATTTTGGACAAGATTATCAGCAAGCCTTTGTTTAAGTAATTCCACAGCAAGGTGAATATCAGCGTCATTTTTACAAATTCTATTAAATCTCAGCATTCGTGTGATAATGATATTTCGTTGAATGAGTAGGCTGATGTTAGAGCTAAAATTGGACATGGCGACCCTGAAAGGGAAGTCATTCTTTTTGTCGTAGATTGTAATGTCGGCACATGTGTCTTCTGAAAGGGTGATATGCAAATCTAAGAAATTAGCAATATTGCTGTGAATAGTTTTTTGTTTTAACGCGTTAGGGTAAATTATCGAAGCCAGACGCTTGTGCTTCCTAAAATAATATTCATTAAGAGTCTTTTAAATCGGTTCGCTTTATTTTTAATCAAATTCGCTTCGCATTCGTTTTTTAATCAATCAAAGAGGTTCTTGTTATTTAGTATAATGACGTTTCATCAAAATTTGTCGTTGGTCCACATGGTTTTTCATGTCTCAAGTCTACGAAAATGCTCGTCGCTCACGTGATGTATTAAAACTCAGCTTTGATATGATGAAAATTCGTTTTTGTCATTATTATTCTATTATTTTTATTATTATAATTATTTTTTGCTTGTTTTCTGAAAGTGCATCCCATGGTGCTAATTTCATTGTTATTCTTAATTAACTTGTTTATTTATTTCGCTCTTTACTATGTCAATTATTTGTAATAGATTTTTCGCTACCTATTTTGCTATTTCCCCTAATTATTGTTATTATTATTATTATTTACATTATATCTACATTGCTGCTGTATATACATCTCATCAATGCATTTATTTGCAGCTGGTGCGCAGTATCCTTTGACGTAAATAGATTATTTGTAATTTTTGTTTCAATGCAACTTTTTAACTTTTTCTTATATATATATCTTATATATATATATATCGACATCATTTCATTTTTCGTCATGAAACTCCAAGTATAATTCCATACATGCGAAATGATAATAATTAAACTAGTTTAATGGATATTTTCTAAACATATTCGAGACTATATGGCCGTTTGGCATCTTCTTGCAGGTCATATATTTCTGTATCGAACCGAAGGTGTAGAATGGCAGGAAAAGCACTTACCAGCAGACATGAATTCATTATCTCTCCATAATTTGAAATGCGGCACAGTATACTATTGCTATCTGGTCGCTTTCAACAGCGCCGGCCGAGGAAATGGAAGTGATGTCATCCCAATCAAAACAAATGGAAACGGTGAGAGACTTTTATGAATACAATTTTGGTTATAGTTTCATAATGGGGATATTTTAAATATAATTTCACATACCTTTCATCTCAAATATGAAAAATAAATTGGAAGAGAAAAGTGTTAGATGGTATTTACTAATAGAAGATTAGTTTGCTGTGTGTGTGAAATGTCAAATGTGTTTTAAAATTTATGTCTTGTGATTAATTGAAGAGAAACAGTTTAGATCATACTGTGTCTGAATCTATAGTTTTCCTACAAACGTTACCTTTTATCATCTAAGGTAGAGTTTTTTTAACTTTTCTAGACTCCGAACTCCCTTTCCAAAGATCACCCCCCCCTCGAGGACCCCCAAAAATTAACTCAAAGTTTAAAGCCTGGACTTTGCATCATACATATTTATTTCTAATATTTCATCACCGTTTTTTGCCATTTAAGGAATGAATTTTTCGAATTTATTCTCAGCATAGTGTAAATGCTATTGTCTTGGCATTTTCCGAACCTTTGTAGAACACTGTGAATGTCTCGCGGACACCCTGATAGGGTTCTGTGGACAACCAGGGGTCCGCGAATCACAGTTAAAGAACCGCTGGTCTAAGGAATCAAACATGGCCAAACGGGTGATAGAACGACAGCAAGCGCTCAGTCTATCGAGATTCAAACAAGGACTTCCATCATGGTAAACAAACTCGATTTGAAATCTAAGCACAGCAATAAAACATTAAACTAAGAAAATTGGTAATAGTATAAATACAATATATGTGCATTACCTGAGCTCAACAAATCGTTACGAAATGTGTCCGTCCGCCATAATAAGGAATTCCAATTGAAATGAAATTTCCTACTCGAAAACTGCAAAAATATAGTCACCGCCAGTGGCTGGATTTATCCATCTGTGTTAGCGATGATTATCATTTATGAGAAATGAGGCCATATAAGAAACGCCGTCTAAAATTATCCGCAAACTCCGTAAATCGATATGGTTGATATTATAATTTATAATTATTATAATTTATAATTATTATAATAAAATTCATTGTAATTGAATACAGTAATTGAAAACCCGCATTGTAGCGAATATGCGTTATAAGTGGTTGGGTTATGCGAAGTCTAAGTGTGCGTTAAACCAGGAAATAAAATTTATTGTGAAGCAATACGAAACTTTCATGTAAAGCGTCAGTATCTGTGACGTATATATATATTGTAACTAATGTATGAATTCAAGTACAATCTACATGCAGATAAAATGCGCGTGAAATGAAATTTTTGTCTTCCCATGAATGTTCTCTTTCTCTCTCTTTTTTCTCTCTCTCTCTCTCTTAATATAAAATTTCCCTTATAACTTAATTTAGCAAACACATGTGTAGAGTAATAATAAATAAAAACTATACAATGTGTACAGTAGCTTTAAAAACGATAGTGCGATATGACATTTAAAATAAATAATGGATTAACATCCATGGGAGGGAACTGGGTCCCGGGAGCACACTTTTTTCGCCACTGCTCGGATATTGTGCTTTTCTCTGAGAGAATATAAGAGAGCAGTATCTGTGATTGAATTAATTGCTTGCTATTGAATTGATGCTTGATCCAAATAATTCATTCCTTTGACATCAAAAATACATGTTTATGAATTTTTATTGAAAAAGAAATCGAATTTCTTATTTAAATTTTGTTTCTTTTTAAATTGTGAGTGCTTTGTCACATCATAAATAGTGAAACACACGTGCTTAATTCATATCTGATAATTATATCATGTTTGGAATAATTTTATCAATTATTCGTTGAGAAATCTACAAAAAGTGATAATTGATGGTCTTATATATATGGTCTTATATATATATGCGACGGAGTTCAAATAAAATTGAAGCACTAAATTCATTAGATGGTTAAAGTACTAACTTGTATATTGTAGATTCAAAAAAGAATACATAGCAATAAAAACCGTACCATTAATTAAGAAATTAATTAAAGCGTCAGTGAAAAATTGAGCACATTTAAAATTTAAAAACTCCTTGGGCAATTACCAATCGATTATAAATTCAACTTCGTCTTTAAATTAGTATCGTTAGGAAATTTAATTATTGGGTACAAAAAATTAAATTGAGATAAAATTTATCGAATGTCATGGAAAATATAAATTTAATTATACGTGCGCGCAATGTAAAATTGTGAGCTTAGGAAATTCTAATCACCCATTAATTCTCTGAAGAGTATTTCGGAAATTATAATTAATACACATGGCTCATTCTATATATATAATAAAATATATGCTGTTATATAGGTCAGTTATCTTTGCTTTCTCTCGATAGGTATTCTACTGTTAGTACGTAGAGTACGGTTAAAAGCGATATCCAAAAAAAGTATCATTTTGATAAAAAAAAACTATAAAACTATATATAAAGTCGTATATATTATCGTAAATAATATCGAGAATATACGAGTATGTGAAAAGTACAAGTATCCTGTTTCCACTTTCAAATACATGTATTCGGTAATGAATTACATATACTCAGTTTCTATATATTGACGACTGGTGTCGGTGACACAAGTAACGACCATGAATAAAAAAATACATTGATATCAAAGTTAAGGACAAACTAATTTTGCGAATTTCTCAACGAATACTGAAACAAAACTAGAAAACATGTAGTCAAATGATAATACAATAGTGCTGGTTTCGAATATGTAAACCTACTGGAACGTCTAGGTGGCATTGTGACAACAGTGTGTATGAAAAGTAGCCATTGTGGTCACAACAGTGACAACAGTATGTATGAAAGTAGCCACTGTTGTCACAACAGTGTCAAGACTGGGCATGAAAATTAGGCGCAGTTGTCACAGTTATTTTTTTTGTGGGTAGAGGGTAGTCAAGCTATGCTCCAATCAGAGACTTTTGTAAAATTATTACAAAGTTGTAAATCAAGTTCGTGAGCACTTTTTGTACAACCTATCAGTAGTAATATTTTTACCTTTTTGTGTTTAAAAACTGCTCGGTTTTGGGGGAGAGAGGAATGGCTTCAGCTAATATCGACACTATTTGGTAGTTGTAACATAAAACTATTTATAACAGCACCCGGGGGGGAGGGAGTAGTTGGTGGGGTCATAACCCCACTGACCTTTTGTTTTCCTGTATACAATTAAATTTTGATTGTCGAAACTCTCCCCACCTCTTAGTACACCCATAACCCCTTATAAAATGTTTGCGTACGTTACTGAAACATTGTATTTTCTTTCACTTTATCCAATAGATACACTGAACATAAGACACGTTACGAGTTCCACTGGCACAAAGTCAAGATTCCTTTTCATATCGTACAAAAATACGTAGCCTATTAATTATTTGTGGTGGGGGCCTGGACTTCACCCTATGTTGCCCCCTCCTATACTTCGGTCTTTATAAGAAGGCTAAATTTGAATATAATATTCAATTTTTGTTGCTTTTCTCAAGTTATTACAGGATTTGGGAAGTGGCGGGAAGAAGAAGAAGAGTGTAGGCACCGGCCCCCTTGAAGAGATAGAGAGGATTGCCTCATTGGAGGAATTTTTAGGAGATTGTATTACATTACAGACTGTGTCGTATTTACATTACTGACTGAATCATGAACACTCCGGCACGTGGATGTTTTCGCGAAATAATTTCAGCCAGACTGGTTTGTTTTCTTTCGAAAAATTCATTTAAGAGTTTAGCGAGCTTTTATGTCGAATTCTGCAGATTACACCTTTATTACAATTAGCCCTGTCTAATTTATTATTGCGTAATCAGTTTCTAGCAAAAATATGAAATCATTCCGTTCAGTCTATTCTGTGTTGAATAGTCATAAAACCAATAATTAAACTTATTTTCTTGGAACGAAATACTGCCATAATAAATCTTATACTAATTTGGTTCAACAAATGGAATATCGCGCCAAGTGGGCATGTAATCTTAAAAATAAGGTTGGCCTCCACTAACCTATGATTCACTGAATCAGCAAATATAGTCCGCTCGAAAAAATAAAAAACAAGCATATAAAATTCCATTTTTCGACCGAACAATGATTTGCAAATAAGCTTATAATAACATAAGGATTGATAATATCATAAGGATTTCAAAAATGAATCGGAAGTGCAGTGGATTAAACTCACCCTGTCAATACCTTTTGGGTAACGGCAATTTATCTGATTATTTATGTAGTAACGTGATGCTAAACTGTGAGATGTGTTGCCCTGTGCAAGAAATGTTGAGGGTTATTGCACTAAATCGCTCTCATCCTGCATTCAGGTATCAGTAATTTTATTTCATAGTACAGTTGAAGAACATTAATGTAGTTAACTATATGTTACTAAAATATATTTTTTTAAAAATTAAAAATAGGTATCGCTGACCGAAACAAAATTTCTGCAATTGCACAAGCCATATGATATAAATTATGTTATTATTATTTATAACCTTGTTATTTCCATATATTTTATTGGAAAGACGTAAAAATTGTTCCAACTTCATGGTAACCGCCCTAAAAGTAAAAAAAAAATACCATCTTCTGGAACTCATTTCATCTGACCTACTTGCTCAACAATTTCTTCTTTGTATTTGCTTGTGTATGCTCTCATGAAATAAGCGTTTTTTTAAAGCTACTTTTTCTAACTTCGCGGTCACAGAACTTGTTTCGAAAGATTTGTTTAAACTTCTCTTTTCTCATTAAAGACTTTCCACTGAAACCTTGTGCTTTGTACCATTTTCGGTTTTTACTTTTTTTTACCTTCTTGTAACTTAGTTGCCTGTGTTGTAGTTTATGTGGATATGTTTATATTTTATTGTACTTTCTTTGCTGATTGTAAATGAATTTCAAGAGCTATTCACTTTTGCGTATTTTTATCTGTCCTAATATACCACAGATATGAAATATAATTTTTCTTGGTTGGTTAGTTGGTTGGTTGGTTAGCGGGTCGATTGGTCGGTCGGTCAGTTGGTTGAGTTGGTTGGTTGGTTGAGTTAGTTAGTTGGTTGGTTGGTTGGTTTATGGCGCAAGGACAGCAATGGTCATTCTGCGCTAATCACGATGAGATCGTATATACCTGATAAAGTAAGAATAAATCAAAATTAAAATGGTAAAAATATAATAGATATAATGTATTAAATTTAACAAACGAAACGAAACAGAAGTCTGATGAGATGGAAGAAGCCAATGTTAGATAGAAGTTAAAAACGATTTCATGGTTAAAAGAATTGCCCAAAATGTCACGACGGATAGAAATATAATTTTAATTCTTACGTAATGCAAGTAAAAAATCCATGGACATTTAAATCTTATGAAGGTATTTGGCTTACTTCCTAAGATTTTTTAATCATGAAAATCGATTCTTTTGGGGCAGGTTTTTGTATCCAGTTTAGAGGATGTACAGTGCAGCGAGGAATAGGAATGCTAGCCAGCGTGTTCTATCAGGGCAGTTGAATCCAGGGCTCTAAGAACGTAGAAAAGTGTCTAATTCTGACGTAAAGGGGGGGGGAGGGGAGGTGTTGATAGAGTCATAACCCCAATCGCGATGAAATTTTTTATATATATATAGACCAAAAATGCCCTAGCAGAAATCCCACTGGACACTACACGCCCAAGCAAAGTGCCGAAGACGAGATGGATCAACGAGATTATTAAATATACTGGAACAAATAACCAAGGATCGGACTTGGAGAGGCGACTTTAATTCTGCAGTGGATCGGACAACAGCTAAATGATGTTGATATATATATATATAGTGGAATACAATGATAGTGACAAACATGATGTATTTTGATAATTGCACATTTATTTCTTCTTATATTTTTGCATTTTCCTCATATATATGGAGAAGTTTTACATAAAGTAAATTTAGAATTGGAGAAAAGAATAATAAAGAAAAATATAAAGAAGAAATAAATGTGTAATTATCTAAGTACATGCATGTTTTTTACATGCACTATTCGTCTTACATATGCATTTGCTATTTTGCACTATATATATATATATAGTATTTTTAAAAATGTAAGAAAGTTATGTAAAATTGAAATGACAGGAAATTGACAGAAATAGAGATAGCAGAAACACAGTAAAAACATTAAAAATAAAAAATAAAAACAGAATAACAATAAATTAGCAAAAATATTTTCACTACCAATAAGTTTAGCAACTTCATAGGAAATACAAAAATAGAGTCAGTAAGTAAAAACAAGCAATTTGAGATAAGAAACGGAGAGAATTCGACAAACATAGCATAATAAATGGAAAATGAAAAACGGGATTCCACGTGTAGGAACTTTTTCAAGGGAGGCTCCAAGCACGTGGTCCTTCAGCAATGGAATGTTTCTGTATGGAAATTAGCTTAAGCTAAAAAAATTCCACGCCTCCCTACGATTTTCGTCAAATTCACTCGGTTTCTTATCTCAAATTGTTTTTTCTTAATTACTTGCTGTATTATTTGTGTTTCGAAGTTGTTAAACATTCTGGTAGTGAAAATTTTTGCTAAAAGAACTTTTCTTTCTTCATTATGCAACCAGAGCGTATAAGTGATTTTAATGCTAACTTATTAAGTTATTTATGATGTTTTAAGGACTGTGCTAACGACACTATGTATTGTTGCCTCAGGTAATCTCTTATTTTTTTATTATACGAAAAATATAATACGTAATAATAAAAAGTCACTATCATTATTAATATTTTGGATTATTACATCTGTCCTTTTAATTGAAAAAAATGTAACGTACTTTTATAAAAATAAAAATAATTATATCTCAATCCAAGATCGCATAACCTATGGAATCTATCTACGAATAAATAACTCAAAGTGCTTTCATTATTTAAATTTATTTTGTAACCATCGAATTATCCACGATATTTTCAAAAGTGTGATATTTCATATATAGTAGAATCTGGTTAATCGGGAAACATCGAGATTAAATAGTACTAATCGAGCAGTTCTAAATGTACGATATTCAGTAATACTAGATCGAGTATTACTCTTTGGAAGAGTACCGGATATAATATCACTAGATGGATACTCCTAGGTGGTTATTCTATTTCTTACTGTTCCCATATATCGTATTTTCACAAGTTATTTTATGTTATGTAACGATTTTCTGTTATGTTTTTAATTGCTGTACCAACAGTTTCCTTAGCAGTATGGACAACTGCAATAACAATAACAATATCTTAATTTAACGATATCTTTAATCTGCTTTATCAATATCTTAATTTATTTATGAGTTTGTTCCGTGACCAACTGATCACACGTTTATCTACCACGATAAGGATTATGGTTTGATTCCAAAAGCCAACCAGCATCTACTGATTTTTTTTCTATTGACTAGTAATTCAACGATCGATTTTCTAAGTGCCATAGATTGGAAGTTGATCCTTGGAAAATCTGATTTCTTGAGTTGCATGATCTTATCTGTGTATACATCATGAAACTCAAGTGCACAAAACACGGACACACGGTTTTAAAATATTGATTTAGTCCCTGTGTTCTTTCAAAGCGCAGAATAATTGCTGTAATTTGATTAGATGCAGATATATTCAAGATGACGTTAAACATGTCATTTCTTCCTCTTTACAAGAACTCAAAGTCGAAGTTAATATTATCGAAACTTTTGCCTGGTTTTTGCATGCCTTTGCTCGACTATATTTGTATTTTTTTTTTCTGTTCGTTACTTCTATATGTTTATATAATTGGTATTACTTAAAGTATATAATTAATGTTCTTTATTTGCGTATCTGTTGACATATCCCGGTATTACATGTGTTCAATAGACAGAAGTCTTCAATAATAGATTGTTTATTCACCAAGCTATTCTACACATCACATTTGTATTTAAGTTTTGCTATATAATTTTATGTCTTATCAAAAACAATCTATCTTTTATTTAAAATAAGAATTTTGTTTAAAAACATCACTTTTTCTTGGTATGAGAAATGAACTACAGGAAAATAAAAAGTACTTAAACTAAGGAAGATCTAACAAATTATATTTGCTAGATAAATAGCTGAGATAATTGAACCTATTTTAGACATATATATGACCGTTTAAATACTGTTGGTTCTGTGATATAGTTGATATAGTGTGTATGCAAAAAAACTATTTTTTTAGAACCTTGTTTAAAGTCAGATAGTCCACGCTTTATCCAATACTTTTTATGAGAGGTTGCTAACGTATTATATACATATCGTCCTTGACTTCTAAATAATTGTCTTTGCTTCTATGTACTAAATACTCCGTATAAATTGAAGTCATAATTTTCAAAACACTGAAGAGTAATTCAATGTAGATTTGTAAAGACAAGAAGTATATTACAAGCAATCTTGAAAAAACAATTAAAATGATGTTTGTTTTGAAATACAATATAACCTTATTAAACTTCCATGACGCCTTTAACTAAAAAGCACAATATCCATGGAAACCAGCACGCACAGTATGGAAATAGTGCCTCTGTCATAATCACTATTTTCGTCGGTGAGTTTCACACTGTGGGTTGTCCGTCACGCTGATAGAAAAACAACTGCAAAGATGACTGGCAAAATTTTGGAACTGGTCGGAATATACGAAATGCGAAAGAATAAAGTTAAAATATATACCAACTGCAAAAAAAGGCAGATATTTTTACGGATGGTATAGGTTTTCACCTTCTTCTTCTTCCGTATTTCGTATATTCCAACTAGAGTCAAAATTTCTGTATTTATGGTAAGTCCTAGTAAATCTTTGTACGTTGTTGTCAATTGTAGGGATGGTGATTTGACGTGGCTTACTGTACTTATAAAATAAAAGATAGGGAATAAGGGGATTATATAAGTAAGGAGATTAAGATAAAAACTGGGAAGAAAAGTTCACCCGGCGAAAATAGATTTTCGGAAGTCAGATGTCGTTATTTTCTGCGACATTAAGACAAGAAGTAATTCAAAAGACAAACTTTTATAGTCGTGAGCTAAAATGAAATGCTTTTGTAACACAACACGTACGTATAACATGGCATAATACTTTCAAATTAGGGACTCGAGTTTAAATTTTACAATATGGCATGATACCTCCATAGGTAGTACTTCAGGTATTAAACGATATATGTCCATTAGCAAACTGTACCATGTTTCATCTATTCTGAACGTATTGTAATACCAGATTTTATTACATGAGCGTTGCAATATCGGTATCCATTTCATGGGTATCCAGACAGAGGAATAAGGTGCACAGGCGGAAATAATAACTACAATCGATCTCGGTTAAAACGAACATTGAGGATACCAAAGGATATTCTTCGCCATAGTTGTTGTTCAGTATAATAATTTATCAAAAATCGTAATTTTGTACAACCTTAAATTTAATGTGCATATTTTATAAATAAATATACTTACTCGATCACAAATATTTTCAATATTTCAAAAGCGATTAATACTTTATCCAGCATTTGTGCTACTTTATCCTGATCATGAATGAATGAATGAATGAATGAATGAGAAGTTTATTTACATATATGAATGAATGAATGAGATACATCCGAAACGTACACAAGTGAAGCTACAAATTCTAATTTTTCACTATATATATATGGGTCCCAAGTAAATGCTATATCTTAACTTGCTCGAGACCCTATGCTACAACTAATAAATAATTGAAGCGAAAAATCAAGTCAAATAATTGTTATAAATTCAAATAATATTAATAAATAAAATTACACCGGATTGACATATCAGAACATTTTCAGCTTAAAACAATCGCACCATTATTCCCGCATCATGGAAATTTTAAGTTTCTCAGGACAATAGAATTACTATATTAATGTTTGTCGTGGTTAATGAGAAAACAATTTCAATGCAACTGAGATCTGATGTTTACTTTAAAAAAGTCATTATTTTTAAAGTAAAAAAATCCTAAAATATCTGAATATAAAAGAAGAAAATCAATTACAGAGAAGAAAAAAAAAATGATTCGTTATATACGTGAAAAATTTCATGGTATTTGTGTTTTACTATGCCTTATACAAGGCATTAAATCGAACTAAATGAAACACTTTGTCTTTTGTAGCCGTAAATTCATTCGCTCTAAGTTCGTTATGGCCGATGAAATTCAACTGTACGTAGCCAATGCGGTTGAATTTCAACGGCAGTTTAGTTATAATTTTATATTGTTAAGTTATAATCTCATAAATAGTCTCAATTTTTATTCTCATATCCACAGTAATTCAAGTACAAAAAAGGATTTATTCTAATTTTAAGTCATTTATCCTAATATTAAATTATATATATCATAGTACTAAGTAATTTTATTGAACATTAATTCTGAAGGATGATCATCACGTTTTACAGGTCCTAATTTATTTAATACTTTATCAAAAAATTTATGGAGTATAAGAATATTAACCAAAATATTTCTTCAATGTTTCTAAATACGGAAAAATATTTTGATCATTTCAAAAGTCTAAAAAGAGAATCGCAAATAGCATGAATGGGGAGAAAGTAAGGGGTAAATATGAAACTTTGAAATTAGATAATGTATGCTATCTGTTCCTCGCTTATTGAAATTTTTCAAAGCCCTCAAATTTTCGCCGAATTCCAAAAGTTATAATGACAATAAAATCCCTGTAATTTGTCAAACAAAATCTACCATGACATAAAGTCATCGCGCTCTGAAATTATCTCATTTACTTCGATCACCCGGAGTTTTATAATCCGTGAGAGGAAAAAGTGTAATTTCGATTCTTTTTAAGCTTCACAATTTTTAATTTTCACCCATTTCCATTTATTATCTGCTAAAATGAATGATTTACGTTCTAGAAAATTAGTAGAGTTTTTGACGATAGCGTCATTTTTTCCAAACCACATTGAAAAATTTCACCATAATATGATACACACACATACCCGAAAGAATAACTTTTTTTTACTTCATTCAAAATGTCGTATTCGATACATCCGAACGTAAAACTAGATGTAGATAGATGATGCAAAAAGATGGGAATGCATAGAAATAAAGGAAAGAATGTAGAAGAGAATACAGAGAGATAAAGAAATATTTAAATTATTTTTATATAAAAAGACAGATATCTATAGGACTCATATTGTATGTAAATTCATGACTCTCTAGTGCCAAAGTTCGTTTCAAATCGCATACATTTCCAAAACAAAATGCAAAAATGTCAAAGTATAAGAAATGTTTTTAAAATTGCTCCCATCTTTTCTATTTATACTTCGAACGAAGCCGTCGTCTTTGTCATCTTCTCTCATTTTACCCGAAGTCCAAATATTTATCTTCGCAAAAACCGCCAAAGGAATCAATAGTGACTAGTTTGATAGATGGGACAGAGAGAGGATTGAAAAATAAGCACACGACGTATCACGGTATTCCTGATAAAGATCTTCGTGTTGAGAATATAAAATGCTGGATCTTTCCCAAAACTGCTGCGACACTAAGAAAAGACCGGCTAAAGCTGAGACAATAGAAAAAGTTTTGAATTTAGCTTTAGGGATAGAGACTACTAAAATTTTCATAGACTGCAGTAAACAAACTTTAGACTGCGCATGCCTTTATTAGTCGTGACTAGACTTTCAATGGTTTTGAAAATACTAAGCATTCAAGGACAAGTGAGTATTTTTAATATACAGTTTCCGTAGTTTTGTTTATAAATTCTGAGGCTAATTTTTTAAATTTATGAATTATTGCGAAATAATGCTTCCACAAATTTTCGTTTGGACACATACATAAATTATTTTTAGCTCTATTAAAAAAGTAATATAGCACGTAAATGTCTGCACAGAACTTAATCTTCCTGTTTGCTAAAAGTACGCTTTTCTACATTGAAAACTGAAAGCGTTAATGGAATTAGATATGAAATACCTAATGACAGTATTAATTAAAAATATCAGAAATGGCATTCTTTAATTCGCATTAAAATTTTATATTAATATCGAGTTTGTACTTTTTAAAAGCTCAAATTTAGTTTCTGTATTTTTGTTTATATGATTTCAGTTTTTGTTTCATTTAAAATTGCACATGTGAAACTAATAACCTCCAGTTATATATGTGGCGCTTATACATTGTATTTAATATGTTGTGAGTTTTAGTTGAGCCACATATTGAACGCGCACAGGAGAGAAGGAGAGTGTTGTGGTGCAGGAAGATATTGGCTTTGTGACATTCCTGCAGCTGCTGCTCTCAGTCCTGGCAGATAACGCATGCAATATCTTTTACTGTCGTTGGTCTCATCATTCTTTTATCTTCTGCTTCTTCAATGCATACTATTCCCAAATTAAAATGAACGAAAAGAAAATCTCCTAAAATACATTCTAATTGCAAAATATATTCATAAATAATTGTTGCATTATATGATGTTTTCTAAAGCTATCGATTGAATATTAAATGTAATATCAGAGGCAACTATTAGTAAATTTGGATAATATAGCCAGCGCTGAAACATTTTTGACAACAGAGTTGTTTAAAATTTAGTCAGTATTATAAGACTTCCGCTTCAAGAACTAAGGCATATTTTTGACTATTATTCTTTCTGCTTATTATATAATTTTGTCTACTCAAAAAAAAACCTCTATTTGATCGAAATTGGTAAATTTTAGGTAAGCATAATTCGAGTGTTTATGTTATAACATCGAAATCGTAAAGCATTTATTTAGTAAATAAGACCACGTTCTCGGTATTGTCGTCAAGTTGAAATTTCTTATGCTACCATTTAAAAAAACACACTATAATTTACAGTACCTCCATATTTTAATGATTATATTTCTTTCGAGCTCTCTTCGCAGAGAAAGGTATTTCGTGAATATGTGGAATGAATAAAAGCTCCTTAAAGTTGAAGCCTTGCCACAAATGTTTAACATGTGGTGTTAACAAAAGATGTCTAAGAACTAATTCCAGAACATTCTTTGGTTTGTAGTAGTAGCTTTCCATATTTAGCGAGAGTAATTTCATGGAGGCCAGAAACAACAGGAATGCCTTCATTAACTGCTCCTTTGGATTTCGAATGAGGGCCTGGTGCCCGATAACCACTATCATAATTCACTAAAGCCTCGACAAGCTAACCAGTTGCTCTTTCCATCTACATCTAACTATAATTACAAGGCCAGGTAATTAAGATAGCGGGCTGGAGTTTTGGTGGGAATATGTGAAAATAAAGGATGGAATTTGACACAAGTTGAATTATGATTGCGTGGCCCTTCTCCAACCTCGGCGCAGTTCTCGGTATATCTTTTGAATTGTGGGAATTAAATTTACGTTACCAAGTTCTACCGCAATCATGGATATAATTCACACGGAAAATCGCTTGTTTTGATAATGATGTTCCAGTTTCAAAAGCCGATGTAATTCTTAATTTATTTCGTACGTTTCAAGCTTTAACGCTAGGTATGACTTCATCAGAGTTCTTTATTGTACGTTTATGAGAACAAAGCAATTTATTTATTATAAAAAATAATGTATGAGTTAATTTATTAAGCATCCAAATGAAAAAATAGGCGGAGAATATCGATTCATCGAAAGTTAAGCATCCGAATGAAAGAAAAATAGACGGAAATTATGGATTCATCGAAATTTATCGTACTATAGCAAAACCTCTGAATATCGGAAAATTCGAGACTCGGGTAGATATCCGTTATTCAGAGGTGTCCTCTATTCAGAAAGGTTACGATATAATAACCAGTTGGACTGGGAATCAAAAAAAGGGTCCATAATAAAACATAAATAGGGTGTCCACTACACGGAAGTGAACATTTCAAAGATTTTTCTGTAACCGAAATCAAAGTCTACTCAGACACGGTGAAAAGCTCCATTTTTCATATTTTTTGCTACAAGCTAATCCTTGCAATTCCTCCACAATTTAATCATTAAGTAATCTTATAAGAAATTTTAATAGTTAAAAATATTTCTTTAACAGAGGAAGGGTGGGAAAGTGCATAATTTATTAACGAAATCAACGTTACGAAACTAGAATTACCTTCAAAATCTCCCATTTTTCTCAAAGAACTTTATATAAAGATTAAAATATCTAAAGGCCATGACAATCTAAATAATTCGTAATAGAGTATATATATATTAAAGAAAAATATAATATAAAAATATAATATATAAAGTATATATATATTATAGAGTAAATATATTCGTTTCTATAATTTTAATCAAAAGTCTAAAAAATGTACCATCATAAACAGTATATCTTGATAGACAGAGTTGAACATGATGAACTCTATACCTATCGGAACCTTGAGAGATGGGATATCGTTATTTCCAGGTTTCACTGCATATCTAAGCGAAGATGAATTTTTTTTATTTTTTATTTATTACTCTATATATTTTACATACATTAATATAAATTTTTATTCTGTGAAGTAAGAGTAAAATAATTTTTTTTATGACTGACGACCACATTGAATGTAATAATTATATTTTTTTATTTATACAAAAATGCTAATCATTTGTAATCTATAAATTAAATACGACATCTATAGTTTCGGATGCTTTAAAAAGTAATAACTCCTGATGAAATAATGCTATTAAAGCCTTCGATAACTCGGATGCCCTAACTTTTGCCAATATTTTTCAACTTTATGCACCTTCACACATAGGCCTTTGCAATGTATTTTCAATAAATATTATTAAAACTTGGACTTAACCAAATCAAAATTGTAATCTTACAGTTATTAATAGTAAAACACCGATGACTAAAATTTCGCTGCCTGCTATTCATGGACAACCATATTATCACAGTTTTCCATCGCTATGTTTATTCTTCCTTTGTGTGTGTGTGTCCTATTTTGTTTAAAAAATGAAAATCATATTTTGTTTGGAGAAGCTCATTCCTTCCTTTCTTTGCAGATGAACCGTGTCTTATTTTTTTACAGAAAATGCAGTTTTATTTTCGTTAGAAAGACCGTTACTTATTTTCTTTGAAGCGAATCTCATACATTATTTTTTCCTTATTTATATCGTGTATAGATTATAGTCATAAATTAGAATCCTTAGTTGTTATTTGCCACCGTATAATTATGATGACATACATTATTTAATCTTTTAATTTTGCTAAAACCAAAATTCACCTTTTAAAGCATTTACGTCCAAACTGGCGGAAACTGGCTTTGAAAACTGCAAAAAATGATGGAGGGATCAAAGTTTTCTGAATTGTTATGCTCAAAAAGCGTTAAAATTTTGATGTACACTCAAGTTATTTACTAACATTTTTCTAAAATTTTATTGTAGTCTTTTATTAAAAGTGCACTAAGAAGGGGAACTAAAAAAAATTATTTTATGAACATTTATTCTATTATTCAAACAACTACTTGATCGTTTATGACTTTTTTAATCAATAACTCATGTTAGATGATCTCTTTTCACGTCTGTTTCAATATTTTTTTTCTAATCTATATTCCGAACATTATACAAACCCTAACTTTGTGAATTTTGCCCTTAATGAAAACAAAATTATAAATTTAGAAGAAAGAAGGAATACTATGGATAACAAATAAAATATTTTTAATAGAAAATTAATATACAACGTATTTTATTTTATGCTCTTCTAGTGCTAAGTTTTTAGAATTTTTTAAATCTTTAGTTAACTTTTAAAGGCACATATTTCAGGAATAGTTTTGCTATTGCAATTAATAATTCTTTTATCAGTCATTAAATTTGATAAAATAAGGAAATGAGGTAGAGCTGTAAACTTGGATGTGTATTTTGAATAAAAAATAGACATCCAAATTTACAACTGAAGTCTAATATTAAACACTTCCACCCAGAAATAAAAAATGATATATAGTAGACCTTCAATTATTCAACATTATGTGACATAAATACAAATAGCTGGTCAGATAACACAAAATGCCGCACAGTTTGACGTTTTATTATCACCTTAAAATAACCGATGATAGAAATTATATCGCAATACTCTTTCTTCCGGTCCCACACCTGCACTCGTCAGAGGGTCGATTCCAAGCACCCCTGATAGAGATCGCTCCGTTGGAGGGTGACACAACGAGTTCCGCTTTATCTCGTGAATTCAGCTATGGTGACCGAAGTTGGAACTTTCCGTAAGCAGCTGCAAGCTCAGCTTGCTGACCAATGTCGCGAGCTTAAGGCTGCTTCCTCTGTATTTCATTCACAGTACGGAGGCACCAAAACACGGTATAATGATGAAATGGCGTAAGGATTTCGAAAAACTTAAGGTTTTTGCGGTGTTTTTTGAACACCCTGTATGTGTGATAACAGAGAGTCCTCCAGTCTTCAATGGATTGAAAATGATTGATTGTAATGATTATGATAAATGGCACTTTCTTGAACAAGGTTGCGTTAGATCATTATTTTGTGAATATTTGATTAAGTTTTAAAATGTGTAAATAGAGTGAAAACATATAATTTGACATTTTGCCTTTCTTAATTTTCAATTTAAAATTTTTTTTTATGATATCCTGAATCTTAAATATCTTATATATGTGAAACTTTATCTACCTAATCGCTGATATTAAAACTACCCCCCCTTCAGATATATAAGGATAAAGAGAGATTTTCTGGAATATGAAAACTTGTACCAATAAGATCATTACCTAAAACATTTGTATCAACTGCCGGATTACTACTACCCTTCTAAATATATATTATCAAGTACCAAACTCTTCATGACATGTTTCGATTATGGCAAGGAGGTCACAAAAAACTGATCTTTGAACCGTGACTCATGAAACATATCTTTAGTTAGGTATTATGAGAGAGTTTATATCGCGAATTATACTTATAGAAGTTTTTATACTTTTTTGTTTCAACGCTGGGGGACAGTACTGAGAGACCTAGGTTACTTCGTCCCCAAAAAAGTATTTGTGTACATGCTTTGCGAAAATTTCAAGAAAACAAATAACGAAATGCAGAATAAAATTAAGGGCGAATGATATAAAATACAACAATTTTTATTACTTGTGCTGTCTCTAGTTGATTCAGTGACGTAAGAAAGGGGATCAAGGGGCTCAAGCCCCCCATTGGATATAAACATACATTATTTGTCACATTGCATCACATAATATTTTTTAAAGCCACTTGAGTCCCTCCCTCAATTTTTTAATTTCTACTCTACTGAATTGACTCACTTGAATACACTTGCATATTTTTTCATCTAGGGTCACCATACTTTCTTCGATTTGGCGCTCCTGATTCAGTTCATCAGTTACTTTTTGAGATGCAATTAATATACTAATAAAAATAGATTTTCGAATCCATAGGTTTAAAGATATTATCCCACTTTCCCCTTACCTCCATTCATCCGACAGATAGAATTTGAAGATCACATAATACGGAGATCGAATAATCGAGCATTAGGTAACCTAGGGCTCACAATAAATTAAAAGGTCATTAAACTGGTTTACTGTTATAATATTTTTATAAAATGTAAATAATATTATTTTAAACGTGACAGAAATTCTGCATAATATCAATTATTAGTTATTGTTAATAATTTCCTCAAGTTTAAATTTATGAAGTAAATGAGGAAAGCGGGGCGTTTTGAAAAGGCTTCCACAAAAGAATGCGCACTAAACAACAGAATTTTAAACGACAAAATAAGTTGAATATCTTAAAAGCTGTCTAACTATACGCCATAGTTCTAATAGTTATATTAATAAAATCAATTTTATGTTAAGCGTGGGCACAATGCGAAAAGAATACCACCAGCACTCCCTCCCTTGTACCATCCAACTTCTTCCGAAAGAAACAAAGTTTCAGGAGTTTGCAGAGTTGTAGGAAGCGAATTTATTTGCAAATATAAATTAGCCCTTCGAGAGTGAGCCAAGAGCGGAGGGCGAGAGGTAATGCTCCAATTACCATGTTAATTAAGTTTCGTGATTAGCATGCCCTAGCGAATCACTTTGACATGTTGGGTTTGGCAACTCCCGGAGCTGAATGAGTTTGATACGTGTAACATAATCGGGAAGTGTAACTTAACGACTCAATTTGAACAACGCATGCCGTCAGCGAGCGTTGATGAAGGCAGTGTTGAATTGAATCGAATTGTTCTAGGAAATCTACAGACCATCAAATAAGTGAACACTTCAGATTCAGGTTTAGACGAAGACAATTGCCGGTATAATTCGTTTCATTTTCCCTTTCAGCACCCTTGGCACCAGAGAAGACATCCCTGCTTAACGTCAATGCTACAACTGCTCGTGTGAACCTACATAGTTGGCAAGATGGTGGATGTCCCATTTCCTTCTTCATCATCCAATACAAGACCATGGGTCAGAGGGAATGGACACTAGTTTCTAACAATATTGTCCCTCGACAACACAACGTTACAATTTCGGATCTAAGCCCTGGTACTTGGTACTCTCTATTGATGACTGCTACCAACGACCCGGGTACAACTGAAGCAGAGTACTTATTTGCTACGCTGACTTTAACGGGAGGTAAATATTATTGAAATTAGTACTAAAGTACATAATACCACATTTTTGATTATAATTTCTCCCAATATATATATATATACCCATTTTTCTTTTTTTTTAAATATAGAATAATTAAGACTCATTATCATTTATTTTCACAATATAAAATATTATTAAAGATAATATTAAAATTAAATTTATAGGTGGGTTTACTTCGCTACGACATTTAGTGAAATTCAAATCCATTAAAAAAAGCAGAAAATAAAACAAACTCTGCATCAAAATTAAGTTCTTTGTGGATTCTAGGGGTAACTTTCATAAATTTCAGTGTTATACTTATTGTTTGCCACTAATATTGACTAACAATTCATCTTTTGGGCAAATTCGTTGGAGCTCGAAGGTGTTTAGATATCTATAAAATATTTGCACCAGGACAATGTATTTTATTTCTCTGGATGTAGACGAAGTTTTCTGTCAGTAAGCGTTGGTTTAAATCCAAATAAAAAAGAACATTAGCAATTATTTATACTTTGAGGCATATAATGAACCTTGAAACATTATTATTATTATTATTATTAGTTGTTTATGTGTGTTTTCGCAATTAGGAGAATAGGTCCCAGAGAGGCAATGGATGAAGTGGCCTTTTCAAATGAGGTCATTTTGTGATACTTCAATATCATGTATACAGTGGCGGCAGCCCGAATTCCTGTTTGGATGAGGGCGTCAAACTGAAGTTCAAATTTTTTTTTAATTGACCCAACAGTAGAAAATCTCTCTAAAAAGGAAAAATTTCGACCAATTTTTAGAGACATAGTTAGAGAAATTCTTTCAGGGACTTT
>QLNU02014802.1:118664054-118677501 GCA_006491805.2 Dysdera silvatica | reverse complement strand
AATTATTATTGATGCAATAAATGTGCAAAACAATGTACAGCGGGTAAAAAGTTTTTATTAGAAACATGAGCCAGGTTTTCGCCTGTTCAATGGGACAGCCATCATCAGATACTGGATATAAATAATATCGAATACAGAATGTATAATTACAATGTGACTGTAGAACTTATGAAAGTAAATGCATAGCAGAATCGATCAAATCATATTTGTAAATAGTAAGAGGTATTAGGGCCCAGGGGCGGACTGGGTCCTCTCAAAGGGCGCATACCTTGGATTATCGGAGGGTGCGATCCCTATCGGCCATGAGGGCGCACCGACCCGAGGGCCGGCTGGCCGGCTGGCCGGAGGCCCAATCCGCGCCTGGTAAGGCCCTCTCCTGCCCCTACCCCATTTGAGCACCCACGGTATATCATGTTCAGAGTCGAAGCAAAGATGAGAGTCGCGTGTATGCAAAGGTGGAGTGCAGCGTCCCCATTAAATTCAATTTGCAAATTTAAACGAAATTGGTTACAAGAAATGCATTTATTTTAATATACAAACAAGACATGTATATACCTGTATACTTGTATGTATGTCATCCATTTGTTTTCAACTTTAGATTTAAATATTTATTTATTTAATGATTTATCTTAATTCATTTTATAAAATAAATTACTGTTTGTCTTAAAATGGCTCGTCCCCTGATCGGGCAGCTTTGTGAGGGACACAACTTATACACCCGCACCTGGTGACCTGATCATGTTCAACCTTATCTATTATTGTGACAGCATTTCACGATATGTGGATATGTTCAGTATGATGCTGTATAATTACATTTTGTTCATCACATGGAAGGTATTGTTTGTGTCACATGGAAGGTTTTGTTCATCACATATTCGCAGGTTATTAATTATTTGAACTTTGTGTTTTTTCCAAAAACGCTGTGGCAGCGGCAGATCTGGAAGAATCCAGGGCGTTTTTATCTCCGTTGGCACCACCCCAAATTGTTATAATACAAATTAAGCTATATCAACATCCGTGTGTTTATAGAGGATATATATCTGCCTGCGCAAAAAAAGCACACGTAGTTTTGAATATTACGTCATGATAGTGGAGATGTACTGTATCCCGGTAGTCTAATCACAGGGTGTAGAGGAGGGGCGTTTGTTCTATTACAGGCTTCAATATTGGTTGAATTATAAAAGCTTCCTTCGTGATTGGAAAACGGAAGAATGATTGACAGCGACGTGAGGAAGTGAGAAGTAAGAGAGGCTTGTGGTGGCAGAAAGGAAGGACTCTCGGCTGAAAAGAAAAACGAAGATGATTTGCCTCACAAACTGCGTCAAACGTCAATACATTAGTCTTACACATCAACAATTTTGAGTGTCATAGACCAGTGTCACAAACTGTATCTACTGTCGGCGCTGTTACGACGTCAGGGCGGACAAGCACCATTCCTTCCATTTTGACAACCACCGACGGCACTGTTATGACGTCGGAGAGGAGCAGCATCATTTCTGTTTTGGCAACGACAAATGACACTGTTACGACGCCGGCGCAGGAGTGGCGTCAGCCCTTTTTATTTGCCAGAGCTGGACGGCAGAGCTACTGTCTCACAAACGGTATCTACTGTCGGCGCTGTTACGACGTCAGGGCAGACCAGCACCATACCTTCCATTTTGACAACCACTGACGGCACTGTTATGACGCCGAAACGGAGCAGCGGCATTTCTTCCATTTGACAACGATTGACGGCATTGTTACGAAGCAGGAACGGAGCAGTATCACATCTTTCATGTTCCAGAGCGTGTAAAACCAGCTATAAATTAAGTTATGTATATTATATATGTGTTATCAATAATAATTTCATTTAGTTATACATTTTTATATTGTTATTAATACCTTGTACATTCTCTTAAAAATGTGTTATTTGAAGAAGCAGCGATGCAATGATAAAGCTATAAACACTATACATTTAGCCTAAAATCCACGTAGCACTAAATAATCTACATTAAATGTGTTGCTAAGCGTTGTTATTAATATACGATAATAACAACGTTATTAAGCTTGTGTTTTGGTGTTTGGCCCAGTGTTTCCAAACGCACAATCAAACTTCAAAAGCTGTATTTAATGGCATTGCTACTCCTATTTATTGTACAGTGTATATTATTTATATAGTCTTTGAAAATATTGAGAATTTGTTTGGAAAAACGCACTTCTTGACTCAAACAATAGCAGACGTGCATGAGGAAAGGGATACAAAAGAGTTGACGTTTTGATTCCTTATTAATTAACGTGTATATGGAGATTACAGTCAGAAGAAAATATTCTTTTCTCCAGGTCAGCATAGAAGTAAAAATATAAATACATATATTAAAATAATCTTTATTAAAAGCGCCTTTCTTTCACCGTTTTCTTTTATAAAAATTTTCTTTGGATATAGTGAAACTAAATCCCAAACTAAATAAATATTTTTGAAAGAAAATCTCAGTAAAATTATAACAGAAGGAAGATAGAAATGAGTATTGGGAGTTCCAAAATCTAATAGATAAATATTTAAAGTCAATGGATAAAAAAGCAACAAAATCCTGAACAAAATATTTGATAAGTTCTCGCATCGTTTCCCAAATTTCTTATGCATCAGAACATCAAAAATTGTACTTAAACATGCAGAACACTCGCAATTAATAATCCATTTTCTCAACCACATGTTACAAAAATGAGTGGAGGCGTGTAAAGAATATAGAACAATGGTAATTCTTTACAAGTATAAGCATTTATCACCTCGCTGACAGCAATATGCCATGACGCTGGAAGGACATCCCCTATTTCAAATACCTTGTGATGCTGCAACAATAGAATGTCACAAACACGTGAAATAATTTACGCCCGTCAAACACGACTCCAGTTCTCTTTCAAACGCCAAAAAATCGTTTTAAACACAAATAAAATGGGAACATCGATACGAGAGGAAAAAGAAGGAGTGAAGTGTGTGTGTCTAGAATCGTGAAGTCGCTATGAGGTTTTTATTAGGTTATAAAGCTTTTCATGTCGTGCATATTGGGCGTATTTTACTGTTCCAACTCTATTCCTTCCTTACCACCATATACATGGGCGCCCATATTATATAGAGGGGGCAGGATGCTCGAACCTACCCCCCCTCCTGCCGTTCAAAAATTTGATTTGCCGGTTTCTGCTATCCATTTACTTTAAAAAAAATTTATAGTTACATTTTAAAATAAGGTACTTTTTAGCTCATTACTAATTGTCAAGCAATATCAATTATTTTTGTAGAATTTTAATATCTTGTGCAATCACTAAAATATTTGACGGGCTTGGAAAAGAGGTAATAATTTTTCTCAGCTCCCCCCCCGCCCGCTAGAAGAACTCATATGAGCGCCCATGATCATACATGTGAATCTGCTTTTGATATGGGTAATTCTTCGTAAGTAAAGAAATTGATAAGTTACGCAGAAATACATAATAGACCAATACTTCAACAAAATTTTTTTGTTAAATATCATTATATTATTTATATAAATAAAATCCGTCACCTTTCATAATCAGTTATCAAAAGGCCATCCTTAACTCATTAAAGAAATTGTGTGGAAGAATTACTCGTCAAATTTGAGTCGGAAATTCAAAATTCAACACATTAAACTGTATACCGAAATCTTATTTTCAGGTTGGGTAGTAGTAGTTGTAGAGTGGGCAAGGCGGGGGTATAAGGAAGTGTAGCCGCCGAAGACGACACTGTAATCCCAGTCAGCTTACGTACTTATTACGTCGCTAATTTTGATTTTTCTGACCATTAAGGCACACCGGTCGTGTGGCAGTCGCGTTTTATTCCCAACGATGCCACGATAAAACGCGTACCAGCTGATTACTCACCGTGAAAGCAAATACAAATCTGAAAAAACACTTGGTCGGATTCCAAAAGGCCATGGGTTCAGTTCCCACCAGGCTCCGTAAAATCATTCTTTTCTTTGCGAGTAATTTATCATCTAACTGTTAGTTTATTGCCACACGGTAGAGTAGTGATCACGCAGTCTTCTAGCTTACCACTAAGCCGTATTCGACTCCTAAATGTCCGTGTAGAACGGCCATATATCGTTTGGTTGCTCATCGTAGTAAGAGGTATGATTCCCTTGCAGCACAATTTCGCATACATCGCAAAACTGCAAATCTCGCCGCAAGATGATCTAAGCTGTTTTGGTGCAGTGAGAACGTAAACAAACCCATTAATTAAAACCCAATTTCAGATTCTTAAGTGAATCTTCAAACTTAAAATTTCAGGCAGAATTGTAAGAATTGTAAGGGTTGATTCCTTAATAACTCTCTTAATAATAAAAAGGTTTTGGTAATCGTGCAAACATGAAAAAAGATATACTGGGCTGAATTCATTGCCTTAGCGGTTAAAATAACGATGCAGTAATCAAAAGGTCACTCGTTGGGCTCCAGCCTGATGATGCAGTAATTTTTTTTCCGGCTATTATGAAATTTACTATGAGTTTAAGTGCGAATCTTGAAACAGGAAATACCAGGCCTATTCATAAACGTCAATAATTTTGCTAGTTTAGATGAATTTTTTATACAGAATTAAAATTTTAACTTTAATTTATATATAAACATATCTCTTTCACATCCTTATTTATATCTTTATTGTTTCATCGCTTCTTCTTCATATAGCAACCTTTTAGCAGAATACACGAAGTATTAATAACACAGCAAAAACGTATATCTGAATGAAATTATTATTGTCGATGCTATACTAAAAACATTGGACAAAAGATACAGTGAAAGTGTTACAATGCTTAATAATAAAATACTATCTCGAATATTCTTCTCCTTTTTCTTTAAATGTGCGTCGAAATATCGAAGTTTAAATGATCTATTGAAATTGAACAATTACGGTAAATCTAATTTACGCGTTTCATAATGGAAAATACGGAAAAAGCTATGCAAAGTATTATTTACTTATTGATTCACTTACTGACTGGCTAAAGAACTGAATAACTGACAGACAGGCAGGCAGACAGACAGACAGACAAAAACAAACTCAGGAAGAAAAATTATCACTAGAAACATTATGATTTACACAATGTAAACCAAACTAAAATTTGTATCAAAACTCAATACATAAAATCAATTTAAAGACTTGTGCTAACCAATATCTAAAAACAGTTTATTTTAAATTCAACTATCCAAATGAAGTAAAATTATCTCTTTTACCTCCAATATTTAAGAAATTATATTTTATTTGTCCCAATTTCTGCATAATATTATTATTTATCACTAATCAGATTATCTGGAAATATAATCTAGAGGAAAACGTTGTCAAAAATGTCCGATCGAATTAGGCCCATATTGATTTCTGTAATCAGATGGCAATTTTATACTCACTCCTAACCAAGCTTCTGGCAAAATATGCAAAACATATTTCTCTACATTTTTAACTCGTGGAAAACCTAGCTTTCGAAACTTCCCGTGAATTTTGCTGGTTTGCAAAAGTTTTTCAGAATACTTTTTATAAATTGGCTGGAGTCGTTGAAAAGCCTCTCGTTTTCACCTATGAAATATTCACGACACCAAATTCTAAATATTTTTGAAGTTTAAGGAAGATATATTGTATGTTCTTCCGCTTTATTTTCGGTAAAAATGGTTTCTCATATTTCATCCTTCACGGCTGAGAACTTGTCAAAATGTATTTTACACGTATTTTGTGAAATCATTTGCATTGTGAACTTTATTTTTTTTCTCTTTTTCGTTTACAAAACATTTCTTTCAAAACTTTGTAACGAAAATTGTTTTAGGAAAGGACAGACTGGAAAAAAAATGAAAAGCGATTAATTTTAAATAAGGGTTATACAATAATTTCTGCCACCCACGTATTAATTACAGCTCAAACTAGAGCTTTATTCGTTTTGGAGAAAAAGAGACGCTTTCCCCATCCTGGATTCGAACCAGGGTCCCTCCGTTTAGCCCGGAGTGTCTTGGACCGCTAGACGAATGAGGACAGGAAACAACGCTCTCTTTCTCCGTATGTAAAGATGTTAAGGTATTATTACCCTCCGCAGGGATAACACAATTGCCAAATATGGTCAACACAAGAAAGCCTCCGGGGCGAGATTTTTGTGAGTAATAAATTCCCCCACGAAAACTCACAAAAATCTCGCCCCGGAGGCTTTCTTGTGTTGACCATATTTGGCAATTGTGTTATCCCTGCGGAGGGTAATAATACCTTAACATTTAAATAAGAGTATTAGAATTTCTCTCTCTCTCTCTATTGGCTTAGCTAAATAATTCTTTATGAAAAGGTATGATTATGCCAACGAGTACCTCCACCGTATGAGCCAGGAAGGTGCTGACGAAACACTGGAACACATTCTTTTGCGGTGTTCGGCCTACGGCTACCTCAGGGAGGAGCTCCTTCTCGCCCGCCGCCGTTTAGGCCTCGCCTCGCCACCAGGTCTGTCCGACCTCCTGGATCCCACCGGATCCCCCCGCCTTCGCGCTGCCTCCGTGGCTGTGCTAAACACCTTCCTTTCCGGTCTTGGCCGGTTCCTGTAGGTTACTCGGCTGGCCCATGGGGGTGTCTCCGGTCCTGCTGCCTGGGCCGTGGCCGTTCCCCGTGACGGTTCCCCCGGCAGCTGGTTTCGGTGTGCGTTGAATGACGACTTTACGTGAACGTGCATCTATGAATGCCGTGTTGATCGGCAATCCATCTCCCCCTCAGCCGCCTCGGCGGCTGATTACGCTGTTCAAGCGTCCTGTCTGGGATTACAGCGCCGCCCCCGGCGGCCACCCTTCCCAATGAAACCCTTGCACAATTCCTCCTCCTCTGCAAATTAAAACCGGACTTCGGTCTCAGCTCTGGTGGCGTGCGGATGTCTGCTTCTGCTATTCTGGGACAGGACTCCGCCCTCCCTCGTAATTCGGACTTCGTCGCTGGGGCCGTGCTTGTACTTCTGTCCATGACGGGCGTTCGTCATTGTCTTCGTCCGCTGCGATCGCTTGGGGGCCAGCTTTCGCAAACAGTGGATGATACTTTGGCATGTGATGCCTGTCCGGATTGTTCTGGTCTCGTGCGCCCTGGTTGCGGGGAATGATTTTCTCCTGTTCTCTGCCGCTCGCGGCACCTCACCCACTCAACGGTGTCCGGTGGTCTCCTGTAGGAATACCGGCCGGCCCGGGGTGTTCTTCCGCGCCATCCATCTATTTCGGCCGCTCTTCGGGGCGGACTGATCGTGGGTGGTCTCCGGTCGACGTTGAATGACGACAATCATGTGAGCTGTGCGTCTCTGTACGCCTGCATTGATCGACAGCCCCCCCTCAATGCCCCCAGTGCCCCTTCTTGGTCTACTGGCTACTGGTCGTCAAAACATCTGACGTAAAAGGCTGTCTGAGAATACAGCGCTGTCACCTTCGGCGGCCACCCTTCCTATTAAACTCCTTACATAATACAACGAGGTATTATTATGCCTTATTCGAAATGTGAATTATGCATATTTTGTTCAAAGGGGGAAGTGTCATTATAACCTTTAAACTTTTAAATTAATAAGACAAATGTTAAATACATACTTATAATTTTTAACTGCGAAAATATTTTTATTCATATATAATTAATTTACATATCTCCAATTTAAGAGTCACGTTTTCTTTATTATGTAAATTATTCAGATTTGCGAATGACCTAACATTGTAAGATATTATTACCCTTCTCAGGGATAACACAATTGCCAAATAATGGTCAACACACAAAGCCACCGGGGCGAGTTTTTTGTGAGTTTTAGTGGTGGAATTTATTATATTAATAATTTTGAAAACCCACGTGTAAGCTCAAACTAGCGCTCTTTTCCTTTAAGCGAAAAAGAGACGCTGCGAAAGTTCCCGTCTTCGTTGGTCTAGCAGTCAAAACACTCAGAGTTCGATGGAGAGACCCTGGTTCGACTCTAGAATGGGAACGGTGTCTCTTTTTCTCCTAAAAAAATGCTATAGTTTTAGCTTATACGTGGGTATCGAAAATTATTAAGTATGATCTTACATTGGCCGGCGATTCAGTAAAACGGACGATTTAATCTAGATCTCTGATATAATGCAAACATTCATAAGAATTAGACGCAGTATATGACAAGCAAAAAAGTTTTATATGATAATAAATTAAGAACATAGTTTTTTTCTTATTTGAATCAATCACTACAAAGCGCCGATCAAATTCATGAATAAATTAAAATTTTTTTCGATGACGATTTTCTGACAAAAGTTTCTCAATTAATTTAAGAAGTTGGAAACGATCTTCCCTTGTAAAATTATCCATTCAGTATATTACATTAAATTAGCGATATTTAAAGATGGTGATAACGCCCTCTGATGGGGCGTTATCGCCTATAAACGAGGAGTTTTAATTTTATCAAGGGCGCTCCATGTTTGACAGCCTGATACTTAGAATTGAAAGTCATTTGAGCTTAATTATATTTAACATCCAGATTAATAACTATTTATCTTGTGAATATTAAGTGTGCTTTTTGAATATCTGAAGAGTGGATATATACTGATCATTATGGTTTTTATAATTTTTGTTTTATTTCTATATTTAATACGGAAATTATACGTCAAGCTTCATCGCTAACACAATTTTTCTACTTATTCTTTTCACCTACACAATGATATTATAAGGTCACTTTCATCAGCTGAAACAGCAGGCGTAAAATGACTGATTAACAAAACTGAATCCACTCATTAAAATATCGCTACTACTGAAATAAGGTAGCATTAGATGCCTATTAATCTTTGACCTTTTAACCAAATTGAACTTCAGTTTAACTAAAGTAGATTAATATCGTATATACATATATCATACAAAGTGACAAGTTTTATTATTTAAAATAAAATAGTTTTAGCCTTATTATATCCTAACTTGGATCGTGGCAGAGAAAAGTGTGGAGGGGGTGATCCACAAGGGCTGATCACAGAAAAATAATTCGGTCGGCTCTGCAATTACTTCAGTTTGAAAAGAAAATTAATAAATATTCTACTATGAAACTGATAACACTCTTTACGTTCAGTTATTATATCAGTTACTACACTATGAATAAAAGCGTATGAGAATGAAACGCGATTTTCTGATCCGAAATAGATACATTTGCAGAGTTGGCTTTATTTACACTCCCCAACGCCCGCGTGTCGGATCCGAGGTTTTAATAATACTATTTTCGGCTTATCAAAGGATTATTTTTATTACGAATAACGTGTTATTTTATATTAATAATAAACTTACAAACCAAATCATTTAAGCGTGCATTTGCGTAGTTTTGAAAAGCCATGTTTCAGTAGCCTTTCAATAACATGATTCACAGTTAACAAGATGTTCACAAATTAATTTCCGTAAGTTTCTTACGCGTTATGATATTCTGATAATTATTAAAGATAAAATATACATAAAGCTTTATAAAATAATATAACATATGATATATTAAATATTAGAAAGAAACCCAAATATAACTTAACATCAACATATATATCACGTTCACAAATAGGAAATCTAAAATTCCTTGTCAGAAACCAATAATATCACAACACATGCATACTCTGTATTATGCCTGTTGAGACATATTGATTGTATTTCTATCAGCATTATATAATTTGCTTCAGAATTACATAATATGTAATTCTCCTTACTTCAAAAAAAGTACATATACACATACACACAAAGGTACATATTATATATATATATATATATACATATACCGCATTCATAGATTGTAAGAAGGCTTTCGACTCTGTTCCGCACTCGTGGCTCCTTGAAATACTCAGCATATACAAAGTGCATCCCTCAATCATCCGATTCCTACAGAGCAGCATGAAACAATGGAGAACCCGGTTACAGCTAAACACGCCAGACAGTAAAATAGAAACGGCCGAGATCCCCATCCGCCGCGGAATCTTTCAAGGAGACGCACTAAGCCCCCAGTGGTTCTGCTTGGCGTTAAACCCCTTGTCAAGGATGCTGAACACAAGTAAATACGGATACATGCTGAAGAAAGACAAGAGAAACCTACATAAAGTCTCCCACCTCATGTACGTAGATGACATCAAGCTATACGCGCCAACAATCACCCAACTCCGACAACTCATCAGTATAACAGAGACATTCTCCAAGGACATAGGAATGGAATTCGGCCTCGATAAGTGCAAAATACAGAAGAATAGCAAGGAATACCTTCATCGTCCCGTTGGTCATCTCAGCAACAGGAATAGTACCAAAAACGCTTGCGACGAATTTGGGAATACTCAACATTGACCCAAACACCTACATTGAAATACAAAAAGCCACAATCCTAAACACGTGTCACATTGTCAGGAAGTTTCTAGACATGGCACATTAACTGTTTGAGGCACAGGATTTTATAGAATAAATAGACCCATGTTGCACAGACATTTTGTTGCGCATACAGCTATTGCAATATTACGAGGTGGGTCTAGAAATGTCCCACCACGCATTACCGTACATCAAAAAGGTAGGACATTTTTAATCCCACCGTGACCCAAAGAGTTACGAAGTGATGTGAGAGGCTTGGGAACATGGCTCTCTGCCCGTCCCAAAGCCTGTTTCCGCCAAGAATTGATGAGAAAAAAATTATATATAGCAGTAGCATTGAAATGATGGGCTGGGCATATTGCAAGAAGAACTGATCAACGATGGACATCAGCAATTCTCAAATGGATTCCAAGAGACCAACGAAAACCTAGAAAATATTCACAAACTAAATGGGTGGATGAGATAAGAAAACAGGTTTTGGTGACGTGGAAGCGAATTTCTCAGGGTATACTTGTGTGGAAAGCATTTGAAGAGACCTTCGTCCGGCAAAGGATAGCTAATGGTCGTATATTATAATATATATATACGTCATGTATGATGGGCGTTATAAAAGCATGAATGCTCATTGGGACGCGCAACTGTTTTTTTTTTATATTGTAGACACATATATTTTTTATTTTTAGCACTTAAGATTTTTGTATCGTTTATATACTTACTTACGCATTTATATTTAATAGATTCGCCACCTTTGCCTTCTGATATCAACAGCGCCAATATTGGATTTATATATCGACATCTTTCTGTAACAGTTCCTATCGCTAGTTCTGTATTAGTATTAGCAATGGTTCTACTTGTCGTATGCATCGTTACTAGACGAAGATCACACAATGTTTTGAGACCACGAACACCCGACGGTATATTTTTGACCATATTTAAAAGCACCTTCTTATAAAATTCATTCCTGAACAATATATTTAAATTTTAATAAAAAAAGGAATAAAATACTAATGCTTAAATTACATAGCTATTTAACTGGGATAATTATGAATCTACTTAACATTAAAACTTGCATATTTGGCACGAATTATTGTATTTTGCTTGCCATTTATAGGTGCCGAAGGAAGCGAGACTTTGAAACCAGGACAAATGCCATTATCCGTTACATATGATAGTACACAAGATCCTACTTATTTTCCTAATCCATATGCCGCAGGTGGCGTTCCAGGATACGGTCGAAAACAACAGCCAATGAACGACGACAATCCAAGAAATCTTGATACCTTTGGAAGCATGAGAAGTGGATACATGTATGACATTCCGTACCCGCCTGCTAGGAGAGTACGCAATCTTTATAATTCCAGTAACGAAAATGACCTAACTTTTTAAACTTAAAAAAATGAACTTTTCAAACTAAACTTTTTAGAAACGTGTAAAGTATATTTCATCTAGAACTTTCGTTTTTGACGTACCTGTCAAATGAAATCGATACCACTGATAGAATGGAATCACTTTTTCCTTTTCAATGGACGTGAAGATATATTTGGTTTCCCTTTCTTTTCCAGCATTTATTCGATTGTCACCTAAATTAATAAAGTACAGTAATACCCCGATAATTTGTAATTCCAATGGACCAAAACCTCATTACGAAGTATTGAGATTTTCGATTTTGCGGGATTACGATTTATCAAGGGTAAAAAAAGAAAAATTTCGAATTAACGGGCTTTAAATAATAAAACTGGTATAGATAAAAGAGTATATATCCATGAGCATAATGCGAATTATACAAAGCACATTGGTATATGCATCAATATGTACCCTAAAAACCCCCAACAAAGACTTAAATTAAAAGAGCATAAACAAATAAAGTACGTATGTAGAAAAAAGTCGTCAAATAGAAAAAAATTCGGCTATTTTTGCCCGATGAAGGTAATGTTCAGGCACTTGATCAATGGCGTATCCAGTGTCACAATAGTCGAAAACGTTTTTGAGAATAGAGAAGCACTTACGCGATCGTTTTAAGCTCATTTTAAACGCAACTGAAGACACTAATTAAATATTCGAAACAAAAAATACGCGGATAAGTCATACGGTGTGGACCACGTGACTATCGACAATAAGATATAATTTAGGGAAAAGGTAGCTGGGGACAAGTGATCAGCAGCCCTCTTCCTTCTCCACATTAGCAAACGTTGGTGTTTTTTCTCCCTGTTTAAGAATGGAACAGCCGAAGGTGAAATGCCTTCCCTTCAGAGCCACACTATAAGGAAGGGGGGGAGATTCATTCCGAATAAACGGGATTATTGACATGGTATATTACGATTTACAAAACGATTTTGTCCCTCTTGAGTGAGAAAATACTTACGAATAAGCGAGGGGACTGAAATGCATTGTTATTGTACGAATTACCGCGAGTTTTTCAAGGGACCTGGGGTTTAATACAAATAAGTGGGATTTACGAAATAATGGGATGCGAATTACCGTGATTGCACTATACTTCGTGTAAATAAGCGACCTTTTTATAGAAATCACTGAGAATTCGTTTAATGTTTCAAAAAACACAATTCATTCATTCTTATGTTCACTGAAAATGCAATACCAACTAACTAGGCCTAAATATTGACGAAATACTTTCAAATATTGAAATCATGGAGTTTGTTATGTAGGAATTAATGGATATAAGTGGTCGTTTTTTTTCTGAACGCTGCCCTGCTAACAGATAGCATTAAAAAGAAATGGTCATGCTACACAGATGTATTTTTCCCATTTTCTGGAGTTATTTTGCTTCTCACGCGAATTTCATAAATAAAGCTATGTAATGAGCTTTGCCTTTTACGCGAGACTTGTAATACAGCTTTGTTCATTATACTTTGTGTATATTTTGGTTTCGTTGTAACGTAAGTCCTTTTAGAATTAATCAGATATTAGTGATTTATTTTTCTTTGTTGTAAAATTGACCCCTCCAACTCAACACTCCCATTCTCCAACTCTCGACTCATAAAAATTAGAAAAAAGGAAGACATCATATCTGGCCTAGATTTATTGACTCCTAGACAAAAGTGTCGCCAAGGAGAGGCTTTGGTTGCTATAACCCTCCCATCGCAATGAAATTTTGTATATTTAACATAGGAATACATGAGTTGTAGCTCTGTA
>QLNU02014802.1:118649328-118660916 GCA_006491805.2 Dysdera silvatica | reverse complement strand
TACTAGACTTTCTACTATGCATTTCATTTTGGCAGATCAAACTGAATATTTCAATAGATCTTGAGGGATTTTATGTGTATAACTCAGCCATATTACAATTTAAAACTCTACCGAGAGTGATTTTTTTTTATTTTTGAAATAAGCTATAAAATATAAATATAAATCTAAACTTATAGATAATAAGAATTATACATAATACAGTAGTTAGTATTTACCATAGATCTACATTTGAAAAAATTCCGGATTTAAGAATCAAAACGTGCGAAACGAACGTGATTCTTATAAAGCGAGATCAAGACCACCCATTTATTTGAAGATTAGATTATTAATAGAGACCTAAATAGTTTTCTTCACTATTTCTGTCAGAGAAGCTCACCTCATAAGAAGAAAAGGACACACCTCGTCACAAGAAAATTATTAAATACATAACGGGCTAGTATACATTTTAACTTTCAAATCAACAGAAAATTTTGGTTGGATGTAAATTAAGCTGAAATTTAAAAAGTAGTTTATCAGATTCAGTATTTTTGGCCATCACATTTGGGGAAACCTGGATGAATTCTAGTCCTGATAATTGCGATTTTGCGTAAATGTCAGATATTACGTTAAGACCCCATCCGCAACTCAGATGACCCATGGCACCATAATTAGACGAAACATTTGCAAATAACTTATAAATTAGTAGAGCGATATGAACTATACTGTGCATTTTGTAACTATTCGCCTACTATCAGTGCCGGATTAACGCATGGGCTTTAAGGGCTGCAATCCAGGGGCCTCCACCAGCTAGAGGGCCTGCAGAGATTAGTGTAATTTTTTTTAAATGAATGCTACGTGTTCTCTTGTAGCGATCTTCTACACACTATTATTGTTACCAAATTGCACAGAGCAAATATTTGAAATTTGTTTTTAACTTTCTAAAAATAAATTTGATTTTACTTAAACGATGTTACAACTGATTTTCTTATTGTCATTTTCAGAAGCACCCAACAGCTTTTTTCCATCCTTTTGAATTATTTTACTGGAGGTCTCATAATATCAGAAGCACAGGGACCTCAAAAACTTTAACTCGCCATAGCCTATGATTACAATATTGCTAAGGAGTTTACATTATGTTTTCAAATGCTATTCATATTTATTCGTTAATTAACGCTATTTTTATTTATATAGTTTATAATAAAACGTTTTTTTCTAACGCTATTTATGTTTAATATTTATTAACAATATTTTTATCTGGTTTACACTAAAACTGTGTTTTTATAATGATATTTATATTTCATCGTTCATTAATGCTACTTTTATTTATATCGCTTATACTAACGCTTCTCTAATGAGCTCATTTCCAGGGATGAGGGATTACACTGTGATTTTGCTTGTTTGCTATACAAACGACATACCAAAAACTTCCAGAAAAATGGATGGCCCAGATCATATCAGATGCAGTAGCCATTGAAAGAGAGTTTGTTTCTCATGCGTTGGCCGTCAGGCTTATTGGTATGAATGCAGAACTCATGACCCAATATATTCAATTTGTGGCAGATAGACTGCTATTAGAACTGGGATGCAAAAAATCTATCACGTAACCAATGCATCTGATTTTATGGAAATGATTGCACTACAAGGAAAAACCATTTTCTTTGAAAAAAGGGTAGCTGAATATCAAAAATCTAATTTATATAAAAAGTTGTAGTTTTTCCTAACGCTATTTATATTTAAAACAGTTGACTAAATGAAGTTGTTTTTTACTTTGTCTGACGCAGAATGACCTTTGCTGTCCTTGCGTCATAAAATGCAACCAACCAAGACGTTTTTCAGATTATTATTTGGTATTTTTAGTAATAAATGATGAAGAATAAAGTATTTTAAAATTAAAAGTAAAAGTATAAAGAATTAACATTAAAGTATACACATTAAGAGTAACATATAGAGGATACATTGTGAATAGAGAATTATAGAACAAATTAGCGCTTTAACTGTCGAAAGAAACGTTACTTAAATTTAGTACACTAGAATTTCGTTATAGTAAGTCTGAAGGGACACCCCGCTTTAGGGACCGTATATTAAATAATTTTGATATCCAATTTGTAGAAAATTAGTATTGCACTTATAAGGCAAACGTTCGTCTATTCACACTGGGTTGTTATAAAGTTAGTATAATGATAGTTTATTGTGTATTTTGTGTATCTCATTTAAACCAAATCACATATATATTTTTACATATGAATAAAACTACGTTTCTGTCGTTCTCTACAAAATATAAAAAATGCTTTCACATTTTCAAATATTTGTCAAAACTGATTTAACAATTATTTTAGAAATTAATTTTTAAATTTAGTGAATTAAAGCATAATGGATTTTGTTTCTGAAAATTTTCGATTCTTCTTAATTATTAGTATTTCCGAAGAAAAAAGGATTTTGTTTCATAAATGTATACATTCTCATCATAGTTCAGATATCACCTCATCTTAACGGTTTAGAAATAAAATACAGGGTACCAGGGAGGAAATTACATACAAAAGGTTAAACACTGGTAAAATAGCAAACGAAAAGATCACCCAAGCTTTAAGATGCGTTAGCAGCAGTCTTTCATCAGAAATAATGGTTTAGCTCAACATTTTCCAACCTGACATAGGCGTATCCCTCAGTGTACGTGAAAGCAGTATTAGTAATGGCAGAAAACACCAAAAATTAAGGAATAAGCATGAAAGCACGAAAACAAAATTGTAGAGTTTTAATTTACATAGCGACACTTACGTGAATGATCAATATCCTGCTCGCGAAATGGGGAACACATTAATTGAAAGAAGTGCTCAATCAATCTGTGAAAGTTGTTAAATTCATTAAGGCTAATTCAATAAACTCTAGACTATTTGAATCTTTATTTGAACAAATAGGCAGCCTCCACATTACATTATAAGGTGGTTTGACGAGGGAAAGTATTTTTTAAAAAAAAGTAGCCCCATGAAATAAGCTCAAGCGCGCATTGAAATCATTATGCATTGAAATTATTAAAAGCCAGGTTTAAAGACTTCTATATCAAAATAAATAATAATTATGAACTTTCATCTTAAGCTAATGTGGCTAAAAGTGATTTTAATGCTGTTTTTATTTGTTATGGTGTCTATTATAAAAGAATTAAAATAAATTGTAAAATAAAAGCATGTAAATATTATTATATTGAGTCATTTGATGATGGGCTCCCCAAGGGGCAGCAAAGTGCTGAACTTGCACCCCCTTGGCTTGTGAAAAAAGGGGGGGGGGAGGACTGAATCCACAAGAAACTATAGTCCAACAAAAATATAAAATTGTAATTTTCCTGGATGTAACCCCCCCGTGCATATAATTATGGGGACGCCCATGTATATAGCTAACACAATAACTTTAATTCTTGGCAAAAACCATTTATTTTGCAGGAAGGGATAGGTGGGGGGATTATGGGAGGAGCAGTAACTTATAAGTAGAAAACATAATCAAGTTGCAAGGCTGAGAGAAAGGATAGGAACAGCTAATATAAATGTCTCAATTGGGCGTTGGTCAGATATGTCTTAGAACAGATAGTCTAAGATTTCAACTGTAAGTATGTCCTTTACATTGTATTTCTTGAAAACGGCTTGACAAAAATTCCTTGAGAATGAAAAAGACGATCTTATGAAACATTTCGTGTGCATAAACTTTAATTTAAAGTACATATACACACTTGAGAACGTTTTGGTTCTTCAATATAATTATTCAACTTTTTACATTGGACATAATCAATGCATACAGTAAACAAATTTACAAAAATAATTGAAATTTTCATACGTACTCATTTATTTTTAATTCAAAGTGTAAGTAGCAGCCGTTGCAAACGCGGTAATTTTTATTTTTATTTCATTTTGGCTATAGAATGAAATGGAAATTAAATACAATTATCTCCTTCAAGGAATATACCGTAATGGTATTTATAGTGCACATAAGTTTTTAGAAAAAAAATATTTCAAATGCTAAAATTTACTTTTGTAAAAAGACACTTTTTTATAACAAAATATGATCTTACGTGGGTAAATCTAAAAACTATTTTTAATCTAATAATACCCATATGATCGTATTCCAGGAACATATTTATAGACTACAATTCACATTTAAAAATTCGTAAGTCCAGTTTTTGAATTGGAAATATCATATTTAACATAAAGCGACATAGAGTCAGAATATGTTTCCTATAAAAAGCATTTTAAGTTTGGACTCCTAACTCATATACGGCAGGAAACGTTTCATATAAAAGTGAGTAATTTAAAAAATAAAAATAAAATAAAAAATGCCTCTGAAGATTTTGCGAACAATGAATTTAGGAAGGAAATACAATTTATAAATAGAATTGTAAAATTTCAGCAATTTACATTTTAATACATATATAATTAAATGTAAATGCATTTTTACGAAATAAAAGTAATCTACACAATTTAATGTTACCTAAAATTACTACATTATCGGAAGTTTATTTTAGAAATTGATTATGCAAATATAAATTACATGTCATGTATGTATTTATATATTTTCTAACCTGAAGAAAATATTCAAATATATCAGAGAATATTTATCAAATATTTTTGAACACCATAGTCAGACCAAGTTTGATCTTTTACTGATGCTCCCATCAACAATTAAATTAAATAAAATTTACTTAGAGGTATATATTTTATATTGTCTTATTGCAAACTAACTTATTTTATAATATTTCGATACTGTTTATAACATGTATATTGTAACAAATTTTATTTCCTATGTCTTAGTTATTGTAAATAAGTAAAAATATATAACTATAGCACAATATGCTTTATTTTGGGTAGCACACCAGTTCTTTTAGTTAATTTAGGTAAGTTACGGCTTTTTTGTTGCAAATCCTGATAAAAAAATCTCCATTAACTTTACGAAAGTAAATGCAATATGGTAATGACTTCGAAGAACATAAAAGACAGATAGGAGAAAAGAAGTTAATTGGAAAAACTTTTGACCTAGTTTACCCTTTTTCATTATTTACCTGAATTTGGGTGAATACAAATAAGAAACTATAGTACATAGACTTGATTATCAGAAGTTTAAGTTTTTCCATTAATTACTCCTATATTTTTATATTTAGGTTAATAAAATGGAATTTCATTAATTATGTGCGACAAACTGACAAGTCAGGCAACGTTCTTTCTTTTTCTTTTGCAAATATGAGCTCTTTCACGTGTAGCAGTCATCCTAATTTGTATGTACCACGTAATTATAACGTGCTATATTGCGGGACAGCAGTGCCATCAACATAAAAGGACAAAGAGTAATGTGACTAGCGCCTTCTAGTTCCTAATTTCCAGCGTTATCGTAGTTAGCGTCATCACGTCCGGGATACCGCTACGTAGTCTTATGGCGCAAGGTCAGTTGCAGCGTTGAAGTTATTCCAGTCAAAAGCGTTTGAATTACCGTATCTGTAACTTTAAAGTAACAAGTTGTTTCTGCATCTACTTCAACGTTTATAGACTAACAACATATAAAATTACCAACGTAAATTCATAACACAAACTAATTAAAGATTACACAACGCCGAGCCCCTTTCTCGGTCGTTAGAGAGGCTAGCTTCAAGAACGCTGGAAGCTAGAAGACGCTAGGCATATTATCGTTTGTCCTTTTATATTGATGGCACTGCTGTTCCGCAGTATAATACGTCATAATTATGTGTACATACAAATTAGCATGACTGCTACAAATATTATATATTATATATATATCATCATCATCATATTCAACCATTATCTATCCACTGCTGGATGAAGGTCTCTCCAAATGCTTTCCACACAAGTCTATCCTGAGCAATTCGCTTCCACGTCACCCCAACCTGTTTTCTTATTTCATCCACCCATCTAGTTTGAGGACGTTTTCTAGGTCTTCGGTGGTCTCTTGGAATCCAGTTCAGAATTTCTGTTGTCCATCGTTGATCAGTTCTTCTTGCAATATGCCCAGCCCATCGTCATTTCAGCCATTTTACTTTAACAATGACGTTCTCTACCGTAGTTTGCTCTCTCACCCAAGTGTTCCTTTTCCGATCTCTCCTAGTTATTCCAAGCATGCACCTCTCCATGCTCCTTTGTGTTGTCTGTAACTTTCGTATTGCTCCAACAGTTAGACTCCATGTCTCTGATCCATAAGAGAGGACTGGCAATACACACTGGTTGAAGACCTTTCTTTTTAGACACAAAGGCAATTTCCCCTTCAGGATAAAACTGTTTCTTCCAAATGCACTCCAGCCAAGTTTAATACGTCTGTTGAGTTCTTTCATAATGTTGCCATCCATTGAAATCAGCTGGCCAAGGTAAATATATGAATCAGCAATTTCTAGCTCAATGTTGTCAACTTGTATTTTTGTTTCCTCTACAAAATTATTGAACATGATCTTAGTTTTTTGTAGGTTCATCTTGAGTCCAACTTCTTTACTTCTAGTTGAGAGCTCTTGTACCATGTCTTGGAGTTCTGATGGGTCCGTTGAAAAAATAACAATGTCATCAGCAAACCGCAGATGATTTAAATATTCACCATTTATTTTTATTCCCTTGTTATTCCAATTTATCAGCTGAAAAATCATCTGTAAAGCTGAAGTAAAAAGTTTTGGAGAAATGGTATCTCCCTGCCTCACACCTTTACCAATTTTGATAGTTTTGGTATCTTTATGTAACCGAAATTTTGCACTTGCATTTTTATACACACGTTTCACCATGTCAATGTACACATCCTCAATGTCTGTTGATCTTAAAGAGTTGATGACTGCTGATGTTTTTATAGAGTCAAAGGCCTTCTCATAGTCAATAAATGCAACACACAATGGAAGTTCATATTCATGTGTTCTTTCAATTAATTCTCTTAATACTTGAATATGGTCCACTGTACTGAATCCACTTCGAAATCCAGCTTGTTCTCTTGGTTGAGCTGCATCTAATTTTTTCTGCAGGCGATGTGTTAGCACTTTTGTGAAGATTTTATAAATAGCAGGTAACAAGCTAATTGGTCGGTAATTTTTCAAATCCTCTTTATCACCTTTTTTATGCAAAAGAATTACTGTTGCAGAATCCCATTGGTTTGGTATGTTACCGCTGTTAAGACATTTGGTAAAGAATTTTGCAAGTATGTCTTCTACATATTCTCCAGCTTCTTTTAGGATATCTAATGTAATACCATCATCACCAGGGGCTCTTCCTTTCTTCATACTTTTTATTGCAAATGAAACTTCTTCTTTTAAGATTTTAGGAGCTGTTCCTTCGACTATTTCAATGTCTTCGTTTAATCCACTGTTACTTTCGTATAGATTTTTGTAGAATTCTTCAACTCTTCTAAGTATTTCTTCCCTATTTCTTGTTACGGTGCCATCCTCTCCTTTTAATGCAATGATGTGTTTCTTCCCAACAGATAAACTTCCTTTAACAACCCTAAGGCTCTTGTTATTTTCAATGGCTTTCCTTACTAGCTCACAGTTGAATTTTCTTATGTCTTCTTTCATGCTTTTGCGCAGAGTTTTACAAAGTTCTATGTACTCAATCCTGGAACTGGTATTTTGATTGTCCACCTTCATATCTCTTCGCCTTTTCATGAGCTGTTTCGTCTTCTCAGATAATTTGCTATTGTGCTTTTTACAGGTTACACCACCAATTTCCCCAGCAGTTTCAACTATTGTCTTAACAATGTTTTCATTTGCTTCTGAGATGTCAACTTCTTCAATAAGTCCTTCCAGTGCAGAAAAGCGATTTTTTAATTCCAACTTGAATGCCTCGGTATTTTCTTTTAATTTCTTTAAATCCACCCTCTTACTTACTTGTTTCCTAATGAGCTTCTGTCGTTCTAATTTAGTATTTAAGTGCACTTTACATCTCACCATTCGATGATCACTTCCAGTATTAAATCTGTTCAGTACACTGCAATCTTCAATAATTGATTTCTTGTTTGCCAGGATATAGTCAATTTCACTAGTTCCCCCATTTGGGTGTTTCCATGTCCATTTTCTTTGCGGTTTCTTCTTAAAAAATGAATTCATGATGCTAAGATTTTCAGCTTCTGCAAATTCGATGAGTTGATCGCCACGTTCATTCCTTTCCCCATATCCGTATTTACCAACCGATGTCTCTCCTTGTTCCTGTTGTCCAATTCTTGCATTGAAATCCCCCATGATGAGCTTGATATGTTGTTTCCCTTTGGTGTGTAACTCTTTGATTTCTTCATAAAATTCTTCAACCTCTTCGTCGGTATGGCTTGATGTTGGTGCATATACCTGTACTATTTGAAGTTGGTATCGCTGGGTTAGTTGAACAACGAGCCTCGCTGCTCGATCTGACGTGCTTTCGACTTCAAGAAGGTAGTCTTTAATTCTTTTGTTGATTAAGAAGCCAACACCACTTGTTCTTCCAGTTTCCGTTCCTCTATAATAAAACAAATGTCCACTTTTAAGTTCCACCAACTCTTCACCTTTTCTTCTAACTTCACTGAGTCCTACAATGTCCCATTTGATCTTGTCAAGTTCTTCTTCCAATTCCTGAAGTTTTGCTTCAGAAGCAAGGGATCGTCCATTAAACGTAGCCAAGGTCAATAACAAACGGCAGCCTGGGCCATTCCAGTGATTCTTAGCACCCCCTGCTTTCATGCCACACTGACCGCTGCCTTGATCAGGAGCACTCCAGCACCTGGAGACTAGGGGCCATGGTTTCTGGTGTGTCAACATAATGGAGGAATTAGCCATAATTTCACCACGCTGGCTAGACGGGTTGGTGAATTAGCCCTCCCCTTCCGCCTTTCTATCCGTGTAGCAAATATTAATTTGCCACATAAATAGAAAGCTCAGCCTGCACCACTTGAAGGCGGGGTAGGACACTAGGTTACTGGCCTGGCCGGTTCCACACATCGTCACATACGTTCAGCGTGTGGGTCTCCTTCCAGTTAGATACCAGCAACCCTTTTGCAGGCCATATATATATATATCAATGTTTCAATACGTTGGCCTCAAGTTCTGTAAGGAGGATGATTTGAAGATCCTGAGTTGTCTAATATTTGTTGCTTTACACAACACCTGCTCATTCAGGTAGAACGAAATTCAATAGCTTGTAAAAATATAAAATTCGAGATATATTTGCACATTAATAAAATTTAGATCCAATTTACCTGTTGTATAAAGCCTTATTTAATCCTCTGATGCACAGGTGTGGTCAATTGGACCACCACACGTCATCAAAGCTGAAATTTCAAAATATTTTCAAAGTACGTCGGTATACGTCCGTGGCATCAAAGGTTGATCCTTTGTGCTTATATTACATGGATTTGTAATTTTTTTAAATAATACTAAAATTTTTTATATGCTATTTACGATATCTACCCGACTAATGCACGACTGGGTTCAATTTGACCCGAATTTAAAATACATTTAAAAAACAGCATTTTCCTTCTTGTGTTATCTTTAATGATTCATTTTGTTTGTTTGTTTCCTTTTTGATTGCTTTTCTTTAAAGTAAACAATTTTACGCACATCTTTCAGTCCAAATCAAATCACTTTCAAAACGTGCTTGATAAGTTGTTTCGTGCTTTTGCTGTTTGGTTTTCGTTATTTTTGTCCATTCATTTCTTGTTTTCAAAGCTGTTTATGTTTTCCTCTTTAGATATTTACGGCGACGGTGATTTATATGTTGTAGGTAATTAGTTTGCTTTCTTTAATGATATACCTAAACGTCTTCTTCACATAATGCGTTATCTTAGTTATGAATTTATCGATATATTAGTTCAAGATGAAGAAAGCTTGTTATCCATGAGCGAAGATGAAGAAATGGATGATGCATATGAACCGCAGACGTTGAGCAGTGATTCAATTTCAGATACATTATGTGATAATGGTATCAAAAGTAAAGAATACAATGATATGACCCAATGAACTGATCAAAGTTCTATTAGGAGTTCAAAATTAGGAATACTATGAAATGTTTCGCTTCCGTCATCTCATCGTCAACCACCTCGTCATAATGTTATTTCGTTTCATAATGGTCTATCTAGAGGTGTATGCACCTTTCCCGTAAGCACTTTTTATTACTTCCTTTCCTCCGATGTGCTTGATGAAATCTATCTCTGTACAAACATTGAAGGGTGGTGAATTGTTCAATAAAAATGGAAAATGTGGAGGGACGTGGAAAAAGAAGAACTGAATGCCTTTCTCGGTTTTCTTCTTCTTGCAGGCGTTGAGAAAAATTGGGATGTTCCCGAGATCTGTTTGACAAAGAATCAAATCCTAATTATTGAGCTGCATTTTCCATTGCTCGTTTTTAGCATATTCGAGGTTTTATGCGTTTCGGTGATAAACGAACTAGAACATTCCATCTAGAGAATGATAAACTTGCAGCATTTAGATACATTCAGAAAATTTTTACTTCAATCTGTAGAAAAAATTACGTTCCAAGCGAATGTGTTACAATTGATGAGCAAACTTGGAAGTTGCTCACTTAAATAGTACATACCCAATAAACCATCAAAATATGGGATTGAAATTGTTTGGATGGCTGGTGCTAAAAATGCATATACCATTGATGGGAAAATATACATTGGAAAGGAAATCAATGCCTCAACCTCAATAAACGTGGGTTTTAAAATAATTGACGACTTGACATCTTCCATTGTAACAATGGCAGAAATGTAACAATAGACACTTTTTTTAAATGTGGCCATTTGGTGATTACTTGCTAACAAATCACTTAACATCAGTTGGGATACATCAGAAAAATAAAGTGGAAATTTTTGAGTGCATGAAATTACTAAAAAACAGAAATCTACATCCAAGTATCTTTGGTTGTATCAATGATCTCACAATGGGGAGCTATAAAGCAAAAACAAGTATGTAATTTTGTTAAGTCCCATGCATCATACTAATGCAGTCCAAGAAGGAACGAAGTCTAAATCTGATATTGTTTTGTACTACAATGCAACGAAGTTAGGTCTAGACACAATCAATCAGTAAATCGTAATTACAGCTGCAAAGACAAACTAGATGATGGCCAATAATTCTGTTTTTCAGTATGCTAGATATTGCAATAATCAATGAAAAGGTTTTATTTCTGATGCAGCTTTCAACATCCTAATGATGTAAGTCACATAAGGCGGTTATTTTTAAAAGAAATAGTGCAATAATTGATGCAGCCTTACATATTGACAAGAAGCAGCTGTTATGCATTACAATTGCCAATCAGACAACGTATGATGATGTGTAGTATAAATTTCAAGTGAAAATATTCCAGGTAAACGAAAAAGATGTGACATTTGCCCTTGAAAAATGGACAAAAAGACTTCTATAATCTGTCAAAAATACGAAAAATTTATTTGCAAAGAACCTTCATCAATTGTATGCGAAAATTGTTCGTAAACTTAGAGCTTTGAAAAATTTTCATATTAGTTTGATGCACATTATAAAGACAAAATTATGATTCTATTAAAAAATGAAAAAGTTTTCTGTTCCTTTGTTAAATAAAAGATGATTACTTGATGTATTTCCATATTTCATTACTTCTTTATGAAAAAATATAGTAGAAATTCAATTTTCCCATTTATTTTCAATT
>QLNU02014802.1:118617952-118637993 GCA_006491805.2 Dysdera silvatica | reverse complement strand
AACACATGGGGGGGTGGGGCTTCAAGTGGCTTTAAAGATGATCATGTGGTGATCTTGGAAAAAATAATGTGTTTTATTATCCAATGTGGGGCTTGAGCCCACTTTCCTAGGACGCTGGTGTATAGGAAATAACCATTACAAGTTCGATCCTTTACGCTTTATCGCATTTCACACTGTAATCCAACCTCTTGGATCTTAACATTGGAGCCCATATGAGTACTTCTGGGGTGGGGGGGGGGCTGAGAAAAGTTATTACCTCTTTCTTTCTCAAATTATCAAACATGTTAGTGATTATACAAAATGCTGCAAAAATAATTGATACTGCTTGACAATTAGTAATGATCTAAAAAGTACCTTATTTTAAAATGTGACTGTAAATCTTTTGAAAGTAAATGCATGGCAGAATCGGGCAAATCAAATTTTTAAACAGCTGGGGGCCCGTGGATCGTAATAGACAGAGAAAAAAGTTGCTGGCATTCATCCTGATCTCCAGTCAAAGACTTTTAGGTAACTCTCCAATATATTTTCTCTAAATAATAATAATTCACCACATATCAATTAATAATCGTTACATATATACTACAGAACCTTGCTTCAACGCGTCAGTGGGGAGTGCTTGACGTTTCAATATGGCGCTGGGCACAAACAAACTGCCATTTGCTATGTTATGCTTATGAGATAGATTTAAAATGTTCTCATTTTATGAAATTTCCGTGTTTTTTTCGGATCAGCCGAAACTGATCGAACGTGCAGAAAACGCTATACGTTCTTCACATGTTCGATCTTTTTTTTATGACCCTGATAATGAAGAAATGCGAGAACAAATTCATGCTTCCATGAAGAGTAAAGTATATAGTATTCAGATACTGTACCCAGTCTGCGTTTATGTATGCATATATATACACATGTACTGAAAGAGCAATTTATTATATGCACGTATATTATTTTTCTGGAAGCGATACATATTTTGCTGTGTAACTCTCAGTGCGCTTATAAAAAAATTTTTGCAGGAAATTAAAGGGCCATAAAAACACTTGACAGATTCGTAACAAATTAAATTTTTTTCAATAATTTCATGAACGAAGAAGATAAATTGTTCTTTCAGTGTGTATATATACAAGATCCGTTTTTTTTCAGGGGGGCTTGGTCGTACCCCACTTCAAGGAAATAAAAAATAAATAAATTATAAAAATTTATTTTAAGGGGCCAGCCTTAACAAAAACCTGACTACGTCGTTGATGGGGGTTATAATTATGGTTCAAGTTATTAGATATTCTGCCATATCCCCTACAGACAAAAAATAAATGGAAAATTAAATATCTATAAAATCAAAACTGTAAATTTAAGGAGAAAAGAATTGATTTTCATAAAAGATCAAAACATTTTTTAAAGAAAATGATTGCGGCATCAAGACTTATTAATATAACAAGAATTCTGAACAAAACTACCCAAAGTATATGGACATGTTTTGAATATATATACATATATTAGCCCTCCACCAAAAAAAAAAATTTTTTTTTCAAATAAAATACAACGAATTAAATGGTTGGTTGCTTTTTGGTTTTACGGCTCAAAGACTACAGTGGTGATGCTGCGCCGGGACCTACTGTTTTCCGAGGAATCCGAACCTCTTAAGGCCTAGGGAACCAAACCCCGGACTACAGTGAGCAGTGCGGAATTAAATGCTTTTGTAACATACATGAACACAAAAGTTTGAATAAAAACCAAATATAAAAATTTATTAAACAAACCACTAAATTTAAAATTCATCTTTCTAATTCTCTTATGTTAATATCAGAAATTTGGTCCAACGTACAGGCGAATACAGAAAAAAATTCTTGGGGCGAAGAGAGAGGCACGGTACTATATAACTAACTTCACATTCCTACATTTTGTGACTTACTCTAAAATATAATTGGAAGAGTTAATGGCTAATGACTATTTTGTGAACTATTTGAAAATACAGGCAGAATTTTTTTATTTTTTTTAAAAATTCTAATGCAGTTGGGAAGATTTTTTTTAAAACATTGATCTCATTATTGTCCCATCCCCTGAATTCGTGCAAAAGTACTCAAATGAAGTTTTCCTTTAATATATATATATATATATATATAATTTTTTTTTTTTATTTCAAAAATTCTGTTTTGAGTTTTTATATATATATATATTTTAAAAACGATAAAAAAATCTTCTCAGTACATATGTATATCACAGAGAAAGCGCATATAGAGGGCTTTAAAATGAGCTCAAGATGAACTTTCTAGCTAAAACAGGTGCTTAGATATTTACATGAATGTGACTCAAGATCACTGAAAAAGTTATTTTATTTTTTAATTTCCAAAAATTAATTCCGGGAAAACGGAACCTCCGAAAACTATGAAAATTTGCAATTTGCTCCATAGGTAAATATAAATCAAAAATCATTGGAATCTGAAAATTAAAGGTCAATGCCCCGGTTGATGTGATTTGAATGACCTTTGATAGAAATTATAGATACCTGGACATTTTTGCCCAAAGAGCATGTTTGCGTTTGTCTTTTGGGAATCTATAAAAAGAACATTTATTCCCGACAGTCCGGTGGTTGCAACAAGCTACAAAATATAAACCCATTTTTATTTGCAAGCTTAAGAAATGCTAATTACTACGATCGTCAATGTTAAGTCAATGGGCCCAATCTGTTGTTTGTGCCCAGCAGCCATGTTGTGACGTCACGACTTCACCGACGTATAGTCTATATACCACTCTTAGTGAAAATTGCTGAACGGTTCAAAACTCAGGGTGCTCTAAATAGGCCAAGCTTAATTATAACCACCCTGTGTCTTATGTATACAACACAAGTAAATAAAAGTATAATACAAGCATCGTACCTCCGATTGAAACGAATATTTATGCACAGGGTGCTCTAAATAGGCAAAGTTTAATTATAACCACCTTGTGTCTTATGTATATTAACACAAGTAAATAAAACTATAATACAAGCATCGTACCTCTGATTGAAACGAATATTTATGTATATGTTAAACGTTTATAATAATTAATTCACTAATGGTAAACATTCGGAGCGTAACATTCAATGAAATTAAAATGTCTTTCGACGGAGCCTTAAATGGAACGTCTTGGAAAAGGTCGATGGCAAATCTAAAAATATTTTTTCCGAATACGGAATATAGTTACATATAATGTTGCCAAAATTAAAAACTAGAAAATGTACAACTGTTAAAAAATATGAAAAAGAAATTCGTATTAATTGCCAACCACAAAAATTTGAATTATAAAAGTTTTTTCTAGGCTATCTCTGTGGCAACAGCCCAGAAAACGAAAAACTCGCTCCAATCTAATGATCGCGAGGAACATGCTTTCTTAGTGAGGCATTAGCAAACTTACCAAGGCCACATTTGAAGATTTATATTATTCATTTTGTGAAAATCCCCCAAGCTTACTCCAGAATCGTCATTCTTAAGAACTTAATTTGAGGTAGGGAATGCAATTACTGTTTCTATTTTCAAGACGAGCTAAATTAAAACATTTCCTAGTATGCTACAATAAAAGCTGTAAATATTAATCTCTTAACGAAATAGAGGAATGCCTTCGTGAAAATTTGTGGAAGGATGGGTTTGTGTCATGCTGAGATCAATGACATATGATGGATGATTTAATCCGTCTACAACGTTTTTTCTCGATAAGGAAATCCCCACATTTGGCAAACATAAATTCAGGAACATAACGCTTAGAGGGATTTATTGGATGGTAAAAATAAAATGATTGTAACAAGCAGACGCCTTTACTATACACTTATCGAACAAAATCAATTTATTTAGCCGTTAATAATAAAAATAATTCATTTATAGTTTGAGTTTCAAACAAACACTAATAAAAAAAAATTAAAATAGTTACACAATATTGTACCGATGAGAAAATAATACAAAAGATCGAGAGCTTTCCTGGAAATCCAATATTCCTTAATAAAAGGTAACGACCTTTCATCGACGATAATTACAATACAAAGAGCCCAGCTAAAAATGCCGATTCAAATTAATGATGGAATTATTTAACACATAAGCTTCCACGAGACGCTTGGAAACGTGTAATGATGGGATAGATTTCACAATGGCTGGAATATAATTCCAAATACTAGGACCAGTAAAAGTATTATTTTTACCTTTCATCCAGGAATTTCGAAAAGTAGGATAGGTAGGATACTCCCTAAATATCCATCGATTGAAAAATATGTTAATGACGAATTTAGATAGTAACGTAAATAATTTCAGTTTTGGTATGATTGAACACTGAGTCTGGTTAACAGACATATTAAGAGTGCTACCTGGGTTCTACTATAAAAAAGACTTTCACAGTTACGTTTATGTAGTGTACCTCTTTTTTTCAATTGTTAATTGTTAATTGGTTGATAGATCTTTGACTACTAGACATGTGGACATATCCATAGGCAGAAAGTTCATAAGGAGGGGAGTAGAGACTTGTAGGGGGAAATACAGATCTTCATCATCAAATTTAAACATTATCTATCCACTGCTGGATGAAGGTCTCCCCAATGTTTTCCACACAAGTCTATACCGAGTAATTCGCTTCCACGTCACAACAACTTTTCTTATTTCATCCACCCACCTTGTTTGAGGACTCCTAGGTCGTCGGTGGTCTCTTGGAATCCAGTTGAAAATTCCAATTGTCCATCGTTAATCAGTTCTTGCGATATGCTCAGCTCATCGCCATTTCAACCTTTTTAATTTAACAATGATGTCCTCTACTCTAGTTTATCCCTTCACCTAAGTGTTTCTTTTTCGATTTCTCCTTGTTATTCCAAGCATGTACCTTTCCACGCGCCTTTGGGTTATCTGTAACTTCCGTGTTGCTGCAACTGTTAGACTCCATGTCTCTAATCCATAAAAGAGGACTGGCAATACACACTGGTTGAAGACCTTTCTTTTTAGACAGAAAGGCAATTTCCCCTTCAGGATAAAACTGTTTCTTCCGAATGCACTCCAGCCAAGTTTAATACGTCTGTTAGACTAGACATGTAGATAAACCCATAGGTGTATGCAGAAAGTGCATAAGGAGAGGAGCACATACTTATAGGAGGAAATACAGATACAACTTCATATATCCATATTCATGTATACAAAATATCTTCTCAAGAGGGGGTTACAACCTCTATCATCCCCTGCGCACGCCACTGGAGAAGTCTCTACGACGCCAGTCGAAAATTAACCTGCCATGCAGGCCGGACACACCTAGTTGTTTGGAGGTGAGAGCAGTGGTTCCAGGAAAGCACACACACATAACAAACAGGTTGCAGATGGCTCAGACAAATCACCAGTAGAAAGAATCATTGGACACCCCGACAAGAACGAGTAGTTCCAAGAGTTTCGTTGTCCAGCATTCAGATACATGAGGCCCCTTTATTACAGTATCGTATTCCTGTCTAAATCGTTTCGTCCTTAGGGTCGAATCCAGGTCATTTTGTGAGCCGACGACTGTCGTGTTCGAGTCACAAGAGCATGCGGAGAACGATTCGATCCTGCCTTTGTTGTAGAGTGACACAGTGCTCCATCTTCTGGGGTAATGAACTGGGGAGTCACCACATACAAAAGTTGGTCATCCGTAGTAGTGGCACGAGAGATACGGACAGTTCAGTGACATGGGCAAAACGTCCTGCCGCCGCATGATTTTTCTCTCATGGCAGAGCTTCTAACAGGCAATTTTAAGCAAGATAATGCTCGCCCTCATATGAAAAGTGTTTAACAAAAATACCCTAGGCTGGTTGCCACAATTGCTTGACCTTCGCCATCAAAAGATTTAACATCGATCGAGCAGGGCCGGATTATCGCATAGATCAGCAAGACGAATGTCTAGGGGCCTGGCTCGGTGAAGTCTCAACGCTACTTAAAAATCGTTGCCAATTAGACTTTATCACTAAGGCAAAAATTTTATTGCGGCGGAAATTTCGGCAACATTTTCTACGAATTTTAAAGATTTTTGTATATACGTTGCATGCAACTATGTTAACCTGTACCGACTTTATTTTCAAAATTTAAAATTTAAATTACAGAACAGATTTAGCGAGCAATCGGATATAGCGGGTATTTTCGTTGGTCCCAAGGTACTAGTTATATATAAGGGTCCTACTGTAACGACCATCAACATACAGTTCTCAAGTTATTGGGGGGAGGGGCTCAAGCACATATTATGTATATTTATATATTACAATATAGGCAAAGCTTCAATTTATTTCAAAGTATTGGGAGGCTCGGGCCCAAAGGGGCCCACATAACTCTACGCCTATATTAATGACAGGTTTAATTTATACTCAGGGCCGCCGTTTTGATCGAATACGGGTACGGGGACCCGGAGCTTTTAGGGGCCCGAAGCTTTTTGGAGCCCACGATATTAAATACATTTTTATCACAGGGCCTGCTGAAAACATTGATACCGGGGACCGATGATTTTACCAGAAGCCCTGTTTATACTACAACAGGCCGGGGAAAATGGTCTAGAGCCCCTTGAAACCTTAATCTGACCCTGCGATCGATCATTTATTGGGCCAACTGTGACGCCAGCTTAGGAAACCTATGAGTGTAAAGAATCTAGAACAGAATTGCCCAACCGTTTTGGGCAGCGGACCACTTAAAACATGTTCACCGCGCTCGTGGACCAACGGTTTCTTAAAAAAAAACCCTTTATAGTTTCTTTCGGTTATTTGTTTGTTCACTTTCGATATGGAAAGGGGTCAGACATGCTGTTTGCTGTGTTTCTGGAAAAAAAAAAGGATTTTTTTTAATTCCAAACAATGGTCAGCGGGCCGCATTGTGGCCCGCGACCCGTAAGTTGGACAACCCTGATCTATAAAAACCTAGTTGCAATATCTGTAGACCAGCAATTTTCAACCGCTTTTGTCTCGCGAGACATCAAAATTGATCACAAAATTTGTGCGATAGACCAAAAAAGTTTTTGCTGATCTGATAAAAAATATTGATAAGTAGCAATAAATGAAAAATATATAAAATTTTGATTGATCTATAAAATGTTAATAATAAATAGTATTTCTACACCGTATATAACAAGCACATTTCGGTCTTCTCGGAGAGTTTGTTGGACTGCTAGTTTGCTAATTTATTGTATTCTTACGATAGTTAATGACCATTACATTATACGCTTTGATTCTTTGAGCTGTTGCTATTTTTGTACCTTAAAATCCCAGGGGAAACGAGCTTAGAGTCTGTGACTAAATAGTCTGGCATTGCATATTCTAAAAATTATCGCGACATTCCTGTGGACCTCTTGCGACGTGCCAGTTGAAAATCGCTTCTGTGTACAAATGTGCCACATACTACAATACGGAAATTTTATGTCCTGTGTGGTTGACCGTATCTGAACTCCTTTCGAGTTGAGATACGGTCAACCACACAGGACCGTAATAGCGGTAATAGCCACGGTAATAGCGGCGTAGCAAGACACAGCCTCGTTTTAGTTGTACAGTTTTCTATAATAAATTTATTCTTTCTCTTTAATGTTTTAATTACTTACATATATCACTAGTATTTCACACATGTAAGGTTTCATACAATTCTAAAATTTTTATCTTACCTTGGTGCATTATTTTTGGGCATGTGCCATCAAACTGATAATAAGATCATAACGCCAACATGATTACCTTTAACGTTGATTATCTTAATTAAACAACATATAATATATTGTGTACACACACACACACACACATATATATATATATATATATACAGGTTTTTTATAATTGAGGTTTCCCGCTTCATAACTCTCTGAAGTCTGATCAAAGAACAGAATGATACAAAAATTCGTTTGCATACTACTGAAGAGTTGGGGAAGAAGGATTCCGCAAAAAATATTTTTGTTTCGAAAATTGTAGAAAGGACAAAATATGGCGCTCCAGAATTGGAACGATGCATAAAACACAAAAAATCAATAACTAGGATAAATGTAAAATGGAATTTTAATTTTTGATTTCACTCTTTGTTAAAACTGGAAGTATGCAACAAATTTTAGAGTCATGCCGTTTAGTAGTTTAAGATAAAGGGAACTCTGTACAAGAAAATTTTAATTATAGCAACCATATATATAACAGTCATTAAACAGAAAATTACTTCTAATTCCACATTTTGGGCGCCAAAATTATAAACGAGGTTCTTCAATGTTTCCCACCACAGTAGAACAGACGCAGACTCTGAATTCTTTCCGACCTGCCAGGTTTCTTTCGTATTGGAGCGGATAAAATTAAAAAAATCCATGCTAAGCACTAGCGAATTAAATTAAAGTTCAAAGAAACGGAAGGGCCTCAGGAGGTTTGCGTTTAAAGTTTCAAATAAGATTAAACAGGCCTTTTCACAGGTTTCATGAAAAATAGCACACAGGGCGCTGTTTCAGTGTTATATAGGAAGCAGCTTCAAAATGGGGAGCTTCAAAAGGAGAGTTTCTCTAAGTAGTGCCTGCATATGCTAAAATAGCATACATTCTCCCAACGCATCTGACATTATTAAAACAGCTAAATATAAGAATTTTAAAAGAAATGAAATAAAAATTAACACGGAATAATAAAAATAGAATATAATGAACAAGGAAAAGTAATTTGAGTATAAATAACAAGAAAACAAAATTTGAATATCGAATTTCTTCTCGGCAGGGCCCTGCTCACTTATACCATTCGGTATTAAGTTTACTTTCATTTCTTTTAAAATTGTGACATTCAGTTACTTCAATAATATCAGGAGCGTTCAGAGAATGTATGTCATTCTTAGCAAATGCAGGCATTACAGAAACGCTCCTATTTATTTATTGCTACTGAGACCTATTCTTCCCTGAAGAGGTTCTGCCCCTCGGTCAATTTTCAATAATTTATTCATTTTTTGCTCATATTTGTTTTTAATTTTTTTTGGTTATTGTAATTAGGGTTCTGAAGAAGGAAGCCGAAAGTGCTTCCGAAATAAATATCAACCGTGTTATCAATTTAAACTGAGATTATGTGTTTTATTTTATATAATTGTTTATGCGCAGTGGATCGTACATTTTCATTATGATAATGAGGTTTATCTTTTATAAAGAGAATCATAGTTCTTATCTATTTAATTTGATCAATTCGTTTAAGAACACTCTACATAATGCATGTAAAATTAGGTATTATGTAATACACCGCACATAACTCAAAATTAGTGATATTATATTAGGGCATATTTTCAATACCACTAAATATGTGGCGTAGAGACCGCAATAGTTTGTTAATATCCTAAGAGTTTGATGAGAAATCTCATCAATATTGCCTGTTTTAGCAATAATACCACCCCTAGGTTAATATTTTCTTGATATTTCATTATCACAAATTACACACTCGCTTCATTCATATTTTATTTTGCTTCCATTTGGAATATATTCATCATCTGTGCAAAATTCTGGACTCGTTCAAAACCTCTGCTCGTGAATTATCAGTCACAAAAGTCTTTAGATATCTTTATAATTTAGCAGCGCGTTTTTTGTAAACAGATTGCAAGCACCTTGTTTCAAGACCTTATTTAGCTTATACCTAATACATTTAGGGAATAGGATTTGTTAAACCATTCATAATTTGTCCACACCAGAAATTGGGTTACAGATGACAATATTGATTTTGTTAGGTTAATACCAATTATATGCGTACGTAAAACTTTCGTGAGGGGGGGATATAGACTCAACGGAGGGTGTTACAGAACAACAATGCACATATTTCTATGCTAAATATACAAAACTTCATTGAAATGTGGGTTACAAACCACATTAACACCCCCTTGCGTACGATAGTGAAGGGAATAGTATTCGAAATATATCTGAGAGTTTTATTTTAATCCCAGGAGAAGGAGGCGACTGAAAAGGCTGCAATAAACGAACCAGTTCTTTTAGGTTGGAGTCGAGCTCAAAACCATTTGGACGGGTATCAATTTGCACAAACACGCTAGAAAGATTGCCGTTGTAAATGATCATGGCGATTTCTCAAATACTGAATATTTAGGATATGTAAGCTACGAGAAAATTTATTCGGAAAAATTTATTTAAAAATATATGTATAATGAACAGAATATGTACTAGGAATTCATGAAACGATAGAAATATGTTATTTCTTAAGTTTTCAGGCATAAGCACGGCAAGAGTCATGCTGCGTCGGGATCTGCAATATTCGGAGGAATATTGCAGACCCTTAAGGCCTTGAAAACTGACACCGGATGTACAATGAGTAGGTAATCAGTGTACTTCTTTTTTTTTTGGCATCATGTTTGGTCGAACCATAAATCATCGAACGCTATGTGAAGGCATTACCACGGTATCACCGCAGAGACAATAGAAGTACTGTGAGTTCGCGCTCAGTTGGGGCGCGATACCGTTTCAGACGGATGAGTCCATTGCAGTTTAGGGAAGGCCGTCTTGGAGGAACTGGTTTTTCCCGCGCGAAAAACCAGTTTCGGCAAGATGCCCTTCCCTAAACTGCAATGGACTAACCCTTGTGCTAACGGTATCAGGCGTCAGGTCTGCGCGAACGCAAAACATGTATCTCATAATAAAAAGATACATATTTCTATTACGTTGGTTTGATGATAGGATATCGAATAGCACACTGTTTTGCAAAAAAAATTTTAAGTATATAATGAAAATAATACTATGTCTGTTATATATGTCTGTCAGTATTATAAACCAGAAAGAAACATCTTGTAAAATATTGCTTTCGTAAATGGGTAAAGAAATTGATAACAAGTCTTTGTAGGCGTTTTGGGAAATGTTCTGTAAACTCGGTTTATTTGATTTGCAGAACTTCTTTTACCTAGCAATCATAAATATTTTTGACGAATACCGTTAAGGGATGACTTTTCCGATAGTACTAACATTAGACATGAACTATGTTCTGGATTCATACCTTGCAAGGTATCCTGTTGTGTTTTTTTATGGCCTTTCGAACGACCGCACTGTCAGTTTCAGAACGTATAGGTGTCATTCCGAGACTGAAAAATGAGTCAGTTTCTGTTTTTTTCCGGAGCAGATGCTCTTTCGCGATTTTAATGGAAGCTCAAATTGCTTTATGGAGATTTCAGCTGCGTTCGACCCGCTAAAGCAAATGCTTTTAGAGAGTGATTTACACCTTTATGGTATGCCATTTGCAACAGCATTAGTTTTGTTGCCGATGTGATGACTTGAAGCATTTTGTTTTTCTTCGTTTTCTCTTTCTCTGTCTTTCACTTTTAGGCGACAAAAATAAGCACGGACCTTGACATGGTTTCAGAGTGCTTTGGACTTCGACTTTTACATCAGCCCTTCAATTAAAAAGCAAAATTTTTACGATTCAATGCCAGTGAAACTAATTTGAATCGATGTCGGCAAAACCGATTTTATAATAGTGAAACTAATGTGATTCAAGGTTAGTGAAATCGATTTGCTTCCGTGTTAATGAAAGTATTTCGATTAAGTGTTAATGAAACTTATTTGCTTCAATGTCAGAGGTGCTGACTTCGTTAAATATTACTAACAGTGATTTGATCCAGTGAAAATTGTTTTAATTAACCGTGGTGCAAGTACATTAGAGCACCGTATAAATTTTTAATAATTCTAGTTACTAGAATAATTATTGCCAGCAAATTATTACTAAATATTACTTTTTAATTATCGTTTATATTTTAAATTGAGTATATATATATGGCCTGCAAAAGGGTTGCTGGTATCTAACTGGAAGGAGACCCACAAGTTGAAGGCATGTGGCAACGTGCGGAACCAGCCAGGCCAGTAACCTAGTATTCTATCCAGGTTTCCAATGTTGCGGGCTGGGCTTTCTATTTGTGAAGCAAACTATTTGCAGCACGAATTGAATTCGGAAGGGGAGGGCTAATTCACCAACCCGTTTAGCCAGCGTGGTGAAATTATGGCTAATTCCTCCATTATGTTGACACACCAGAAACCATGGCCCCTAGTCTCCAGGTGCTGGAGTGCTCCTGATCAAGGCAGCGGTCAGTGTGGCATGAAAGCAGGGGGTGCTAAGAATCACTGGAATGGCCCAGGCTGCCGTTTGTTATTGACCTTGGCTACGTTTAATGGACGATCCCTTGCTTCTGAAGCAAAACTTCAGGAATTGGAAGAGGAACTAGACAAGATCAAATGGGACATTGTAGGACTCAGTGAAGTTAGAAGAAAAGGTGAAGAGTTGGTGGAACTTAAAAGCGGACATTTGTTTTATTATAGAGGAACGGAAACTGGAAGAACAAGTGGTGTTGGCTTCTTAATCAACAAAAGAATTAAAGACTACCTTCTTGAAGTCGAAAGCACGTCAGATCGAGCAGCGAGGCTCGTTGTTCAACTAACCCAGCGATACCAACTTCAAATAGTACAGGTATATGCACCAACATCAAGCCATACCGACGAAGAGGTTGAAGAATTTTATGAAGAAATCAAACAGCTACACACCAAAGGGAAACAACATATCAAGCTCATCATGGGGGATTTCAATGCAAGAATTGGACAACAGGAACAAGGAGAGACATCGGTTGGTAAATACGGATATGGGGAAAGGAATGAACGTGGCGATCAACTCATCGAATTTGCAGAAGCTGAAAACCTTAGCATCATGAATTCATTTTTTAAGAAGAAACCGCAAAGAAAATGGACATGGAAACACCCAAATGGGGGAACTAGTGAAATTGACTATATCCTGGCAAACAAGAAATCAATTATTGAAGATTGCAGTGTACTGAACAGATTTAATACTGGAAGTGATCATCGAATGGTGAGATGTAAAGTGCACTTAAATACTAAATTAGAACGACAGAAGCTCATTAGGAAACAAGTAAGTAAGAGGGTGGATTTAAAGAAATTAAAAGAAAATACCGAGGCATTCAAGTTGGAATTAAAAAATCGCTTTTCTGCACTGGAAGGACTTATTGATGAAAGTGATATCTCAGAAGCAAATGAAAACATTGTTAAGACAATAGTTGAAACTGCTGGGGAAATTGGTGGTGTAACCTGTAAAAAGCACAATAGCAAATTATCTGAGAAGACGAAACAACTCATGAAAAGGCGAAGAGATATGAAGGTGGACAATCAAAATACCAGTTCCAGGATTGAGTACATAGAACTTTGCAAAACTCTGCGCAAAAACATGAAATGAAAGAAGACATAAGAAAATTCAACTGTGAGCTAGTAAAGGAAGCCATTGAAAATAACAAGAGCCTTAGGGTTGTTAAAGGAAGTTTATCTGTTGGGAAGAAACACATCATTGCATTAAAAGGAGAGGATGGCACCGTAACAAGAAATAGGGAAGAAATACTTAGAAGAGTTGAAGAATTCTACAAAAAACTATATGAAAGTAACAGTGGATTAAACGAAGACACTGAAATAGTCGAAGGAACAGCTCCTAAAATCTTAAAAGAAGAAGTTTCATTTGCAATAAAAAGTATGAAGAAAGGAAGAGCCCCTGGTGATGATGGTATTACATTAGATATCCTAAAAGAAGCTGGAGAATATGTAGAAGACATACTTGCAAAATTCTTTACCAAATGTCTTAACAGCGGTAACATACCAAACCAATGGGATTCTGCAACAGTAATTCTTTTGCATAAAAAAGGTGATAAAGAGGATTTGAAAAATTAAGAGAATTAATTGAAAGAACACATGAATATGAACTTCCATTGTGTGTTGCATTTATTGACTATGAGAAGGCCTTTGACTATTTAATTATTAAAATAACTATTAAAAATTTATATAACTATTAACGATTAAAATATTTATTTTAATTTTTTCAAATTTACTTTGTACTTTTTTTTGGCCCATCGGTGACGCAAAGGTAAGAAATTTAACTACCATACCGTTATTCTTGGTTCAAACCTCTCCCTATTGGTGCTAAAACTAAATACACGAGACAAACTATTACAGATTAAATGCTCATTATAAAGCAAAGGTTGATTCCATAATCCTTAAAAGGTTTGGAATCTTCTTATACATATGGGTTCACTGTGACACGGTAGCGTGCTGCCAGCACATATTGCCTTCTGGGTTGTTAAATGACATTGACTTTAAGTGCTATCGTAAAACAGAAGTCGGGCTTCTTTGTTCTGTAGCCCGGCATTTTATTTCATTGGTCAATTCATCAGAAATCTACAAGTCACGGCGTGGCATGAAATTTTCTGTCCGAAAAATAAGAAAATTAGTATTTGATTTCATTTTACCCAAGAAATTGTTCAGCCACTCGCGCTTACTGGACACATCGAAACTGGTGACACTCAAGATGAACATTTAATTGAAAAAAAAAGATTTCGCATTAATTGAGTATATAGGAAATTGTTGGAGAACACCGAGGAGATTATATTAATAAATAAACACGAAATATTCTTACAATTTCCTTCTGTTTTAGCTGTGATGATTTCACTACCATTTCCACGTCCAGCAGAATTTAAAGCTAGCAAATAACAGTAATGCACAGTTCCACATTTCAATCCCCGTAACATATAAGCAGTCTTGTCTCTTGGCACATGAGTTTCTTGCCATCCATTGCCTTCCGTTCGATAAAGTATAATATGCCCTAGAAATAAAAGAGACAGCATTTTAATGAAAATGACAAATAATAAATAAACATTTCAATAAAATAACTATTTTTGTTCTTTCATCCTAACCAGGAATATATGGAAGGTATAGTGCAACGACTCGCAGAAATAAAATGGATATTCGGAAACATTGTCGGATACGATTCCACCCATTTTGATTTCCGATAAAGTGCTCTACGATTGAGCTACAAATAACCCGTTATTCTTCTTCCTGAGGGTGTTTTTAAATCTGCTATAAATAAAATCATAAATCCGGGGTTGACTCTAGATGGAAATCAGTTCGTTCCTTACCTTTCACCCATCTATATTCCAAGCGTTTTATTCACTAGTTCATAGAAGATCTACTATTTCAGAAAATTTTAAAGCCCGGAATAGGATTATATGAATCATCCTTTTACCCAAAAACTGAACTGAGCTAATCCATTTTTGTATTCCAATATATTGCATAGAAGCTCTTCAACTTGTCCATTGTGCAAATTGGCATATAAAAGTAATTAGACGTCGTACTAAGTTAGCTAACATATGAGATGAAGTACGAAAATGACAAGAATATTTATTTCATAATATTTAATGCAATATATTTAAATAATTTTATGGATTACAAATGCATGTTAAGCCAAAAATCTGTTTGTATTGTACAAAACAAAATTGTAGAATATGTTTGATTTTTGTATTATTAACGGGTTTCAATAGATATTGAACCCGCTATTGCTTTTGGCTTTCCTGTCTGCCTGTCTATACGCAATGAAAAGGACAAGGTAAAGGTCTTCCGTAAATGCAATAATGATGGCTATTGTTAACGTTACAAATCTACCGAGTTACTTGAGGATTAGGGATTTGCGGAGTGGAGAGTTGCCGATTATAGGGTGGCGGATTAGAGAGTTGCGAATTAATATTAATTGAAACCCGCTAAATTTAAATATCGACCTTAGGCGATTTTCTTTTACTTGTTTGCTACATTTCTCAGTGTTAACACAATAACTATATGGTCAACACATAAAGACACCGGGTCATTTTTTTTATTTCTCGTAAGAAATTTATTATAAATAGTAATTTTCCGACACCCACGTTTAAGCTCACACTACAGCTTTCAGTGTATAGGAGAAAATGGGATATCGCCTTGGACGGGAGTCGAACTAGAGTCTCCCCGTTTGATCCGAAATGCTTTAACTACTAGGCTACGAAGGCACAGAAACAACACTCCGTATCTCTGCATATAAAGTTGTTGTAATATTATTACCCTTCTCAGGGATACACAATTGCCAAACTGTCAACACGAAAAGCCACTGGGTATGTTTTTCATAATTTTTCGTGGGGAACTTTTATAGATATTAATTTTTGACCAATATATTTGATGTTATATTTTTTGTTAGATCTTATATATTATGGTAATATATCTGAGGTTACAGGGAATGATTAGTTAAGCATAAAATCGCAATTTTTCAGGGCGGTGTTTTTTAACTTTGAACTTTTTCTGTATATACAGTTCTTGAAAAAATAAATTTAGTTGACCTCGACGTGGCCCAAGTAACGTTCTAAATTTAATGGTTTGAATAATGATTAATTTTCTGAAACCTTGTGCACTGAAATCAAGTGCACTTATTTTTACCACTTTTTGAGTTACCTTTTTGAGTTACCACTTATTCCCTGTGGCCAAATATATATTCATAGTTTTGGGAAAAACTTTATATAACAATATACAATATTCCGATTTATTGAGCACATTATTACATAATAATAACACTTTACTCCATCATTCATTGTTTTCAATTACAATAATACAATTTTTTTTTTATAACCAGAACAATATCTGTCACTACAAGCGCAACATTTACTTTAAATTCATCTTTTAAATCTTCTTTCCTTCATGAAATAATAGTAATACGCCTGCATGTTTTTCGCCTGTCGTTGAAATTCAAAGAGAACAGGCATTTGCAGCACTTGCAAACTTGACGTGAAAACTTAAATTTATAAGCAAACATGACTGCAAATGCAAAATCTGGGAAAATTCCTTTACAAAATCCTATAACAGATAAATACAAAGCTTTAGTAAGTCTATTTCATAAATCGTATATTATTAAATATTTAGTATAAAACACGAGTAAAAAATTAATTGACGTAATTAGTTCTTGTGCGAAATTCCGCTTTAAAAAAATAATGTTTATGTTTACTATATTTAATAATTTTCGACATCCACGTAAAAACTCAAGCTAGGTCTCAACCGGAGGGACCGAAGTTCGACTCTAAAATAGGGAAGGCGTCCATTTTTCTCCAAAACAAAAAAAAAGCTCTAGATTTAGCTTCTACATGGGTGTCGAAAATTATTAAGTATATAAATTCCCCCACGAAAACTCACAAAAAACTTTCCTTGGTGGCTTTGTGTGTTAACCATTATTTGGCAATCATGTCATCCTTGAAAATGTTAATAATATCTTTCATTTAGATTTAAATTAATTATTTTATAAACATATATTTTTCCATACCAAAGCTTACGTAATATTAAAATAGCAAAATAAATTTGCAAGCTTTCGGACGCGTTACGGCAACATTTCATAAGCAGTAATTTCAGTTACATATTTTTGCTATTTAAAGAAATAATTATCGTGTGGAAACATATTTAGGAGTTTCGAATTTTTTTTCTTAAAGTGTTTCAATACTGTCCCTTCACAAACTTTTTTGACATAAGGTTCAATGGTTTTAGTATACTGCTAAATAAAATTGCTTTTTTTTTAAAACATTTTGTAATAACTGAGAATATTTGCATTGCCCCGCATATCCCTTCGAGCAGTAATATATACTGAAATTTTTCTGCAGAATTTTCTTTCTAGGAAAAGCTTTAATGTAGAGTACAAAATTCTCTTACAAGAAAACAGGTTCAAAAGTGAAGCAAATACTTGCAATAAACTAATAAAATTAGCTGTTATCAGAAGATGGGTATATAGTTGAAAGGTTCGCATAAAAATTTATAACTATTTCTTACATCTAATATAATTTATGTAATGCTGCATGATTTCATAATGTAGAAAGTCTCCATGACGCTGACTGCTGGTCCAAAAATAGACGCATATTACTATAAACCCGATGTATAAAAAGTACCTTATTTTTTATGCCTTATAGAATGTATATCAGTATTGAATCATATCAGAATGTATATCAGTATTCATTGATATCTGCAAGTTGTATTTAGTAACAAGAGTTCAGGGAGTTTGTATTCAGTCTAATTTTAATATGTAGATAAACGAACGCTACAGAAATAAACACAGAAAGGGATTTTAAGTACCTATGTATGGGGAATTTTAGTAAAGAAAGAGATTTCGAACCCAAATTTTCACCTCTCCCCATTCATGATTGGTCCCGTCTATAGACCGGGACCAATGTTAATAATCGTTTTTTATTCATATCTTTCGAATGAGAAATTACTTGACATACGTCTCCATTTGTAATTTTTGATTTAACTCTACCCCTAAACCCCAGGGTCACATACCAAACAATTTTCACTTGAAAAGTGTGTCCCTAAAAATAATGTGATAGGGGTTCGCAGATTTTTTCATCTACCCAAACTTTTCCGAAAAAATGACCCAGGGTCAGCTTTGTGTATAATCTGTATACATATTTTGTATATATGCCTTTTTTCCAGATATATATATAGTGATTCACAGAATCCTTCATATCATTCCATAATCTGTTTACACCAGGACTCAAATTGGATATTTTTGACGCACAAAAATTACTTCTACATACCACTTGTTCAGTAATCTATTGGGAATCATAGCATGTAATTAAAAACAATATCGTTAGAGAAATACTACATTTATCTTAATGCAAAAGAAAACGTATCTTGTGAAAAAAAATTTGAGTTCTTTTATGGCAAATAGGGAGATCCAGTTGGCTTGAATTCATTCACATCTAAACAAGATTCATTGCCATCACACGTTACCAATACATCTAAGATGTTCAACAGCTCCCTTAGAATGTGTTAAGTTAAATATTTGTAAGTGTTGTTTGTCATTTCTGATTTATTATAAAATGCAAAATTTATCGAAAACAGTGAAGAAAGAAAGAAATCATCTTAGCCTTAAATAATGATGGCTCGTATGGGAAAATAACCAAAAATTGTAATTGTTTTATAGGAATAATAAAGAAAATTAACAATCAATAGAAATAGCCGGACAAGGAGTAAGAAAAAGTTGCCCAGTGCCAGCGACAAAAATCTCTGAAGTCATAAAACGCAGAATACTGAAATCCAGTAGTTCCAGCGAATTCGAGAATGCCATATAGATCCAGCGTAGGCTACAGAGAACGAATACCTTCAGAGTTAGTGATGAGCCTATACAGTGAACGTCACGACATGAAGGATTATATTGAAGATCGAAAGTGAAAAAAAACCCATCTAACACCTAGCTACATTTTTTTACGCCTAAAAATATGCCAAAAAGTTCAGAAATTATGCAGAAGAATGTGGAGCCTGAGTAATTTGCTCAGACGAACTCAAAAACAAAAAATTTGGCTCCGATGGTAGGATTTGTTCATAGCGACAACCAAATGAACCTTTAGTTTCAACAACTATACCCCCTATAAAAAAATTAGGGGTAGTAGTATCATGATGTGGGACTGTCTGGTAGCAAATGATGTTGGTTTGTAAGAAAGGATAGAGGGGCGAATGACAGCAAGAAATTATTTAGGAATTTTGAGCCTCAGCCTATTTGGAAGTATGTAAAAATGGGAAAAGACAACAGCATAGAGATGTGTCGTTTTTTAACAACCCCAATCATGCAGCAAAGCTGACAAAATCTTAGCTATTGGCTCAGGTGTTTGAAATTATGGAGCGGACTTCTCAATCTCCAGACCTAAACCCCAACCAGCATTTACGGGGAATATTAAGACGATCAGTGACTGATTTTAGAACGGAGAAAACAGGTTTAGGCCGTTTCTGGACCAGAGCCCAAGAAAAGTGGAACGATATTACACCAGAAAAATGCTTGAATTTACTTCAAAATATGCCTTAAAAGGAATTGAAGCAGTTAAAAGAGCAGAAAAAATACTGAAAATTTTTTTTCATTGAACTCACAAATTCGTTCACAAGATCCTTTTTCCTTTGTATTAAGATAAATGAAGTATTTTTCTAACGATCTTGTTTTTTATTATGTATTCTGACTCCCCATTTGATTATTGAACAAGTAATATATATAAATAATTTTTTCGCATTAAATGTCTTCAATTAGAGTTCTAGTGAGTGAAAACAAATCGTGTCGTTAACTAGTATGAACAATCCTGTGAGTATATATATATATATATATATATGGCCTGCAAAAGGGTTGCTGGTATCTAACTGGAAGGAGACCCACACGCTGAACGTATGTGACGATGTGTGGAACCGGCCAGGCCAGTAACCTAGTGTCCTACCCCGCCTTCAAGTGGTGCAGGCTGAGCTTTCTATTTATGTGGCAAATTAA
>QLNU02014802.1:118558991-118605361 GCA_006491805.2 Dysdera silvatica | reverse complement strand
TTACCTCATACATGTCATGTATTATTGGATATAAAAAATCACACAAGTGTGATATAACTCCCAAATTTTAAAATTAAGGAGCCTGCATCTATATCTATAATTTGAATAATTCATATTGTTGATTTAATTTCATTCAACTTGGAAAATCATCGCCCATTTTCAGTTTATTATTAATTTTTACCTCTTTTGACAATAGTTTGTTTGTTTTTCCTAAAAACATTTTCAATCATGAGGTTTGGAAAATAATTCTTTTGAAATAATCCTTTTGGAAAGAATTTTTCTTGCTACATATCTCTAGACTTCTATAAATTTCTGCATAGTTTCATTAATGCATTGATATAAATGTTAGCAATTCAACATTTAATTTTAATATTTAATTTCATAATTATTTTCGATATAAATAACACTCCACTTCGTTAAATGTCTTATTTATTTAAATAAAAACTGTTATAAATCCTGCGTAATTATTTATGTATATATATTAGAAAAATATAAACTAATACGCACATATAACTGTAAAAATATTTAAATACTTTCGATATTTGAGGATAATTCATTTGCTAAGTAAGTAAGGATAGCTCATTTGCTTTAATAAAATTGTCTGCTGAAAATTTTTAATAACCAATTTATTGCCCCTACTCAAATATATTTTTATTAATTCATTCATAGAAGAGTTTATCCCATGTAATCAAAATCAGTCACTCAATAGGCGACTTCCAATTCACAAATATCAAAATAAAAGTCATTAGACCATATATATCTATTCTTAATTTAAATAATATATTTGTTCCAAATAATAAGGAATAAATGAGTTATATATGATGAATATTTAATCATTGACATCAATAAAATAATCTACATGTATCTACATATCCAAACATCAATATATTTTTAATGTTCTGTTAAGAAACAATAAATTTAATTCTTGAAATAAATAGAAATTCGCAAATGATCTTATTGCACCCTGATTTTACAATTTTGGTACTTTGCATTATATATCTTCTATTCGGTGGCCCATCAATTTCATCGGGAAAAAAGACAATGTCTAAATTCAGTAACAGAATTTATAGCCTCTCTTTTGCTAGCATTTGTATAGCTTGAATGTAAACTTAGAGGTACCGAATAAGACATAATTCATAAAATAGCTATCGTCAAAAAAAATATCCTAAAAGCATTTGAATTAACGAAGTTAAAGTCTATATTTAGAAAGTTAACCTTTTTGTTCCCTCCTTTATATAGTTATTAACAAAAATCTACAATGATATCACTGCTGCGAAATAGGTTGTACCAGATATATGAAGTACATGATTTTCTTTAAACAAATTGATATTTTTCTTATAAATAAAAAGTCGATTGAAATATTCTAAACTGAACGATCTATTTTTATTAATATTATAGTTCACGAGAGACAGGGCGGAACCAAATATTGAAAAATTATTCTGAAAGAAATCATTAATTCCAAACGATTGTTATAAATTGCCGACAAATTATAATAGATACGTAAGAATATTTATTACCTAACGACAATGATGTCATTAATCTATATATTTCCTTAAAGGCAACAATAAATCCGAGCCTTAATGGATAATTTTACTTCAATTATCTGATATTTAACCTGTTAACATGCCATAAAATTCATGGTCATAGATTTGATGTCAGACACTCATGAAAGATACGAAACTCGGACGTGTATAACAAAGTTAGTCATTTCTACATTTTCGACTCGAGGTATACTAACAATAGCATTAGGCCTTATATTAGATATCCACTCCCAGGTATCTTAACAGCAGTACACTAAATTGAACATTATATTTCACAACTTGAATAAAATGTATCTAGAACAACAAATTTCAGCTTTCGTTAACATAAAACACTGTAAGATATTGTGGAATAATACAAATAATTGAAAAAAATATGTACAAACCTTCAAATAAATAGGAGCTTGTTAAATGGCCATTTTAATTTTATTCACCACAGCCAAACTCATCATCGTCTCGCAATTCTCATAGAATTTAATTTAGCTTATAATTATCTTAGAAAATATTTGGTTTTTCCCATTTTTAATTTGCCAGTAATAAAACAAAACATTTCATATATTCCGTTTCAGCGCGATTTACAGCAAAATATTTTTTTGCCGTTTATTTAATGGAATTAATTGAACATGTAAGTTCGTTCAATTTTTCGTATTGATAAAATCAATAAGTGCGTTATTTGTTCTTTATTTCTTTATATATACGATAGAAGCTATTTTAACTAGAAATATATCATGTGACGTTTAAGTAAGTCAAAGGAACGACATTTAGAATAGCGTATTTTAAATAAAAGCTGTCGCGAAAATAACTAGCATATATAATCAAACATAGCATTCCGTCTCACTTGCTGCTGATAATAATAGGTAAACATCTTAATTGCCCATTTAGATTACGTGAATGTAGCACTACCTCAGAGGCTCTTAAACTATGCTTCGCGGAGCTACAAGGGCTCCACTGTTCTTATCTAGGTTCTCCGCGGCAGAAAATGAATAGAAAATGAAAAAACACTTTTGTAAAAATTAATTTGATTGTTCAGTAAAACAGTAAATGGATGACCTTAATTTTTGGAAAACTATTTATCACATTACGATTACTACATAATTATCTTAATATCATGCGAGTGGTTTAGAAACTAAGTAACACATAGGTTCTACCTAGAGAACGCGTACTAAAAACGAAAAGTAATCGGGCTATGCTGTCGTATTGTTTCTTAAAAAAGATTCCGTGAGCCTAAACGTTTTAGAACCACTGTACTACACCATTGCAATAAAAGTGAATGGTAATATGTTTCATAGACTTTGGCAATCCAATAGAAGTAGTTAAATTTAAATCCACCTAGCTCTAATAATTCAATTTCTACGTCAGTTACAAATATAAATTAATATAAATTTATCTGTTCTAAATCCCATTTCATTCGTTAGTTGCATTTAAAAATAGGCGATTTGCCAGAATATTTTATCCATGATAAATAACGAATAATTGTTTAATGCCACATATAATAACCATACCTTGGAAGATAAATGTCTTCCATCAACTTCGGTTCGATTAATAATGTTATTCTAAAATAGTGCTAGTATTCTACTAAATGTTATACTAAACTTTTATTAGCAAAATGTAAAGGGTCCAGTTTTTGTAAAAAAGGAAAATCTGCTAGGAAAATATTTTATTTGTTATTTTGTTTGTAAAGGGCAATGGAATTTTGATCACATAGCTCTTTTTAAATTGATAAATTAAAAAATTTCCCATTCATTAAAAATCGTCAAATTATACGTTGAAAAGTACACTCTGTCTTTACATAAAAAGACGGAAATAGGTGCCGCCTCCTCCGCATGCATCTTCATATTTAGCATCAATTAAATAAACTAGTGCCTTGAACTTATACTAGAATTGAAACAAATAGGAGACTGCCATGCGCACAAATAATCAAGGAAAAAGATACAATTCCTTGTATAGCCGATTTTACTGCAGAAGTACATGATACCGAAATTTTCAGCCACACAGACCTTACCAAAGCTTATCATAAAATCCCAATCAACCTTAGAGACATGCATAAAAGTGCAACATGCACATCGTTTGGACTATTTGAAAATACCCGCATGCAATTTGGATTATATAATACATCAGCAACATTAAAGAGGTTTATTGATGACCTAACAAGGTAAGTAATAAGGGATCTACCAGGTGTCTATACCTTTATTGATGACATATTAGTTGCATCGGAAGACTAAATGGATCATCTCAACTATCTGGGATCTTCATTCAAAAAACTAGAAGAATATGGTCTACGTATCAATGTGGAAAAGTGCACATTTGGCACACGCGTTATTAATTTCTTATGTTTGAAACTTTCCGAACAAGGAATACAGCCAATCCCGGATAAGGTTAAACGTATTTTAACGAATTTTCCTCAATCTACAACGTTAACTCAACTTCGCCGATTTCCAGGCATGTCCAATTTTTACAGACGCTTTACTCCAAAAGCAGCATATATACTTGCTCCAATGATAAAATTTATAGAAGGGCATAAAAGGAAAAACTTTCGATCCCAAGTTCGCAAATCAGACAATTAAAATGACACGACGATGCTAAAAAATCCTTTCAAGAAGAAAAACAAGCAATTGCAAAAGCAACTCTATTGAGGCACCCTATTCCAGGAGCAAATTTAAGCCTATGGGTAGATGGATCTAATTTTGTAATAGGTGGTGCTTTAATAAAATTTAACCAAAAAAATTGGGAGCCAATCGCATTTTACTCAATAAAATTGAACAAAATTCAACAAAAATGGTCAACATATGATAAACAGTTATTTGCAATTTTTTCAGCGGCAAAAAAATTTAAGAGAAAATTTAAGCTAGAAGGCAGAAAATTCAAAATTTTCTCTGACCAAAAACCATAATTTATACCTTCAAACAGAATCCTAATAAATGTTCACCTCGGCAATTACGCAACCTAGACTTAATCTCTCAATACTCAACAGATACTCGATATGTGAAAGACACAGAAAACATCATAGCAGATACTTTTTCAAGAATCAAAATTGATTCCATTACTGGATCTCCTTCTTTGGATTTTGGCCATAAAGCAAAATGCCAACAAAGCGATCCTGAAATTAAAAACATCATGGAAAATGATTGTTTAAAACTCGATCTAGAACTGTAGCAATGAAAACTTTCAAACATCCAGATAATATGTGATGTCTCAACAGGATTTCCACTACCTTTAATTCCTAAAAACTTCCCCAAAACAATATTTAAATAATATTTCTCATCCAAGCATAATAGCCACAACGAAATCAGTATATTCAAAATACGTTTGGCCAAATATGAAACGAAACATAAAAGAAATGGTTCGCTCATATATACAATACCAAAAATCGAAAATTTAACGGCATACAAAATCGCCACTAGTAATTCAGTTTTTCGGATGCACGTTCTTCACAAATCCATATTGACATTGTTGTACCTAGTTCCACCATCGGATGGACAAATATATATTTGTCCTGTTTTTCCAGATGGCCTGAAGCAATTCCTATGCCAAACATGCAAACACAAATTGTTTGTAACGCTATTTTTAAAGCATGGATCTCACGATTTGGCTGCCAACCGTCATTACGACTGATAAGGGTTCGCAAATACGGTATGCATTATACCAAGAATTTGTTAACATTCTTGGAACTAACAGAATAACAACCACTGCCTACCACCCAATGTCCAATGGAATCATTGAAAGATTCCATAGGCAATTAAAATGATCTATCAAAGTACATTAAATATAAGATGGACGGAGATACTCCCAATAGTTCTCCTTGGCACAGCAATGGAAGATGACATAAACGCATCTTGTGTATAATACCATAAATAATAACATAAACGGAACTCGTTTATGGAACCACACTAAAATTACAATGCGATATGTTAGACACATCAGTCATCGCACCTTGTGACGAAATTTTTTTAAATAACCTTAAGAATTCCATGCAACAAGTCAATCCAGTTGCAACGTCAAGACATGGAAACACAAAATACTATGTGAATCTTTCTTTAGAAATGTGTTCACACGTATTTTTAAGAATCGACAAAATAAAACCTTCGTTAGCTCAACCGTACACAGGACCACATAAAATTATAAAATATTATAAAAAACCTTTATCCATTGATATAAACGGTCGGAAAATTGCTGTACCAATAGACCGTGTAAAACCAGCCTACAAATGGGAAGAATCAGTAAACCACAAACTTACGTCACCTAATAAAGGGCATAATCAACCGCCAGAACAATCTTTAAACAGAAAAGGAACAAACAAAACAGTTAAAAAATACATTTCTCCGAAAAATTGGCAACATTAATAAAAATTTGACAATAACAATAGCAACATTTTAACATACAGGGTTTCACAAACGTTCTCTTCAGTGCATTTCCGTCACAGGGGGGGATAATCTGTAGTGTAAATGTACTGCAATATAATAATTTAATTTCTTATCTGATATGATCAAGAGAAAGCTAAATGTGATTTAAATATCGTTTGTGTTCGAATATAAAAAAAACAGTTATTAGTTTGATTTCCATTGTTAAGTTATGAATTGTAATATTATAAACGAAATAAAGAGTTCGAAACAACCAACCTTCCGATATCTCTTTAGCAACACCTCAGATCCCAAACACACCGATTTCCAAAGAATCTTTCGGAGATATAATCCCTAACATCCCTTAGACATCATGTAGACTGCTCACCCTAACACATCGTACAGCCTGTGCCCCATTTCTGGCTTTTAAAACATAAAAATATCTGGCAAAGAATAACAACAGTGAATTTCCCAAGGCCTCATCAAACATTTTAAATTACTTTTATGTTGATGATCTGCTGTCTGGTGTTCACTATATTGAACAGGCAAAATCTTTAATCAGTGATTTAAATCGGATTCTAAAAAGCGGTGGCTTTTCACTGCAAAAATGTTCTCCTAATGTTCCAGATGTGATTTCTGATCTTGCCAAGGAACTAAAATCAAATTCAGATTTTACTCAAATTCATGAGACATCATCAATCAAGGCACTTGGGCTTAGATTGAACTCATTCGAGGATTCACTTCAAGTTCCGATTGTTGAACAGACAGAAGTTCTTTCAATAAGACAGCTCTTACCCTTTACTGTTAGGATTTTTGATCCTTTGGACTTCCTATCTCCAATTACAATACTTCTAAAAATTATGATCCAAGATTTATGGAAAGAGAAACTCACATGGGATGATCATATTCCAATTGCTATTCAAACTCTTTGGCAGAACTTTCAAGCGCAATTGGTGTTTCTAAAATCATTCAAACTTCCTCGATTCTTACATACTGTAAACATAACTAACTAATGGTGTAACTATTCAACCGCATGGATTCTGTGATGCTTCTTCCAAAGCTTATGCATGCGTCTTCTATATTCGAGCAATTTCTGACTCAAGAATAATCAAGACTAATCTAGTGACGGCAAAAACCAAAGTTGCATCATGGAAACCTGTCAATCTCCCAAGGATAAAACTGTGTGCTGCATTGGTATTGCAAAAGTATACAACTGCATCATTGACTCACTTCAAGTACATATTTATCAGACATCCTTGTGGTCGGATTCAACCATTACATTGAGTTGGATTGCATCACTTCCTACGAAAGTAAACCAATTCGTATTGAACAGGGTTGCAGAGGTACATAGATTAACACCTCATGCCATCTGGAATCATATTCCTTGGAGTTTCAATCTCGCTGACAGTGCTTCACGAAGAATCTTACCCAAAAACTCTCCAATACCCTACTTTGGTGGGGAGGTCATGCCTGACCCTCTCATAGAGACTTGCCCTCCTTTCCTACTGTCAATTCTTCAGGATTTACTGAACTTGAACCCTCTGAATCAAACCTGCTGAAATCAAACTCGCTGAAATGTGTTGTAAACACAATTGAAATTCAACCTGTTCCAGAATTCATCTCAAAGTACTCATCGTTCTTGAAAATGACAAGAATCGTAGCTTATTGTCTTAGATTCTTCACAACTGTAAAACCATGTCAGATAAATACTCTGGAAACTTAAAAGCAAAAGAACTAGCCAGTTCTATTCATTGCATTGTAAAAATTATTCAACGTTGTGAATTCAGTATGGAAATTCGGTTCTTACAACAAAACATTCAATATTTCTGCCCTGATCATAATATTTCGTGGCACTTCATTCCACCTTGTGCCCCCACTTTCGGCGGTTTATGGGAGGCTAAAGTGAAACTCACGAAAGCTCATCTGTCTAAAGTCTGTAAATCATCTCTATTAAAGTTTGAAGAACTAACCACTCTCCTGTGACAAATTGAAGCCTGCATTAACTCATGAGCACTAATTCCCCTCTCCTCTGATCCTTCAGATCTTAAAGCTTTAATTACTGGACATCTCTTAATCGTCACCCATTTATTAACCTTACCAGAATCTAATTCAAGTTCAACTAGTATTTCTCTGTCAACCTCCTAAACACCATTGATCTTAACATCCAATTTACTTTCGAAGAAGAAAAGGACTGTACACTGCCTTTCCTCGACGTTTTAGTTCATAGAACACCTACTAGCGTCCAAATCAGTGTCTACCGAAAACTTAATTCCGTTAGCCTTCTTCCTCACGCTCTATCGGCTCATCCACAAAGCCAGAAAATGAGCTCGTTTTATTGGTTGGTGTTTCATGTCATCAAATTCTCTTCTACAAGTGACGCATTGACTAAGAAAATCAGCTACATTCGACAAATTGCCTCATACCGTGGCTACAATCCAACAATTATTGATCATATTTTTAAAGAACTCACTAAACCTAAACCGGCCTCTTCTCTCTCCAGTGATTCTTCAGCTCCTACGAACATTGTCTGCATTCCTTATGTTCCGAAAATTTCTACTAGGATCGCTGCTGTCCTGCACAAATTCAACTTTCGCGTTACCTTCACTCCGATCAACAAAATAGGCTTTTCTCATCTTAAGGATAACATCCCGGATTCTGACAGCTGCGGCATATATTCCATTCCGTGCCAGTGTGGCCAAATTTATATCGGTCAAACACGAATAGCACTGCGCCTCAGACTAAATGAACACGAAGCTTATGTCAGAAAGCAAGAATTTCATAAATCGGCTCTGGCAAAACATTCATGGGAATTCGGACATCAGTTTCTATTCTCCAATGCACGTATTAATAAAAAAGTCAACTCAACACTTGATCTCAGTTTCTTTGAGGCATTTCACATTCTAGCAAACATCAATATTGCAGTTAATGATCAACTCCTTAGTAACTCTATATCATCCACTTGGAAAAACCTTTTGGGTCTCACGGCTGAAGACGTCTCCACAAATACGCTTTACTCCTCCGCCCAATCAAGTTTCCAACCGACGTGATGGCAACACCGACCAACAGCACGGACATAAACAGAAGCCGCCATTCGCTCTGACGACGGTAGCTGGTTAACGCTATCGAAATAGCTATCAGCAGTGTTATCGTGTTAATGATTTTATCGAACTGCACCATAAAAATTGTTTTGCATTTATTTCTATTGATCAGTGCAGTGTGTCGCTATTAAACTATAGTATACGCATATTTCAATTGTGTTTATTGTCAGGTACTTATCAGGTAAGTAGGGAACATTGCGTTCACATTTAGAGTTTCGTAGTTTTTTGTTACTTCACTTTTTAGATTCTCACAGCTTGTAATGAAAAGTATTTCTTCATTATTATCTAAAAATACCATATCTGGTACTTGTAAAGTAAGAAATATTATATAACAGACGGTCATTATGAAAGAGTACGCTTTCATCGGTAATAGTATTTGGTCCGGAAATAATTATATTTCTGAAACTTTTCCCTGAATATTGCAAGCCTAGTGATATTTGATTATTCGGGCAATAAGATGCCTGCTTTTTTCATGAACTTCCTTATTGCTGATGATTTATAAACGAAAAATTTTGTTTATCTTAAACGCGTATGTAAAAACTGTTTTGGAAAGAAAACATATGTAATAATTTTTCTTTCTCTAACGAACCTGAAGCTCTGTGTTCCCTTTTACAATTCTTTAACGATTAGTTATTCCCAAAACATTTTGAATTTATTTCTATTTGTGGACCATCGTGGATTTTTGTACAATCTTTTAACACGTCATTCTTTCTTTCTTTTTGGTTTTACGGCTCAAAGACTACAGTGGTCATGCTGCGCCGGGACCTACTGTTTTCCGAGGAATCCGAACCTCTTAAGGCCTAGGGAACCAAACCCCGGACTACAGTGAGCAGTGCGATCTTTATGAGATCTCTGAGTAAGCGTTCTTTTTGCACTGCTGGGAGTCGAACCCGGATTAGCGGCGCACTAGGAGAACGCGTTACCACACTGCGCCACCGCAGGGCCTCGTCATTCTGCATATTGATTTATATCTATTGTTAAGGTATGATATTAGTCAAGTCTTTTAAAACTTTAACTCTTGCGTTTTTTAAAAAACTGGAATTCGTAGATAAATTAATATATTTCACAAAATATTGGTCAAAGTCCTAGATTGAGTCAACATGGTATTGAAATTAAATTTGAATAATATATCCATACAAAACACTTAGAGAAAAATTCAAACATATTAGTATAACTTTTAATTTCGGAAGTAAATAATCGAGTGTCTGCAACAAGAAATTTTGTTGAATATTTTCATCATTATAATGATTTTGCAAAGTTATTAGAATTATTGAAGTTGACGTCTTCCGCATGCCTAGGCATTGAAGAACTATTCCCATGAAATTCATTCTTCAACTTTAAATTACTTCCGAGAAATATATCCTTAAATCTAAAATTACTTCTAATGGATTTATCCTTGAACATCTCCAAAAATATATCCGTATAATTAGTATATTTTAAGTATATTCTTTCTAGACAGCACGTAAACTCTGTCAGATGCAAAAGTTTTATCATTTGCTGCCCAGACGAATTAAATTATATGATAAATTATGAATAAAAAGAGTAATAAATGTAAAGTAACTATCCTTGAAATCACTGAAGACAAACTTACAACACAGAATGTCCTTTTATAAATTCAAAGTTACTATCATCGTTTTCACTATATACAAACTCAGAATACACAAAGTCACTCTCATCAGTTTCTAGTTCATTACTTACTGCCATTCCTTTCCTTAAAATATAACTTCCTCTAGCTATATCTTCCACAACCTTCAAGAGAGTACTAACTACCAAGCACGTATAGCTACAAAAACTACCAACACCTAAAGAAAGCTGAACTTCGTGAGGCAAACTAAATGCTGACAGATCGATCCATGTGTTCGAGCGTCTAAGTTGAACGTGACTCCTGCGTCTACAAATGCGTATAGGCAATTAAATAAAGTCTTGGAAAAATATACAGGGTGTTAATAAAAGCAGAGTACGACTTATTTTTTTTTTCATTTGCATCAAACTACAATAGGTAGAAGCTTAATTTCTTTTTATTTACGTAGCTAACAGTCAAAATTTTTTTCTGCATAGTTAGATTGTCTCCATCTGCGTTCAGTTGTTCCCTATGATAGTGTGTAAACAAAAGTCTAGTTCCATCCACGTTCGCTGCAAACTATCAGATGTAACGCCGAGGATTCATAAAAGTTTTCTCTAAGCATAATACAAAAGCCACATTTATTTTGTAAATAAAGGGCGTATTCTCCTATAAACTTTTTGGTAACTTCGTTACACTTGTGTTAGTGATTTCATCTTCATGAACCATATTGAACAAGCAGTTCTTTCCTGTGTCCATGCCGCCATATTATTTTCTGTGTATATTATGTTCTATGAACTCATTCACATCGTTTGTCATTTGGAGACATTCTAACTATGCAGAGAAACACTTTGACTATTAGATACGTAATTAAAAACGAGAATTAAGTTTATAGCTATTTCAGTCTCGATTCAAATAAGATTTGAATTTGCATACTTTTTGTATGAACACCCTGTACATTTATTCCAATTACACAGTAAAACTTAAACCGCGCAAAAGCATACAGGGTTTGTCCCAGAAGTTCCCGGAATGATTTTTTGTAGTTGGCAACGCTGGCTGACGGGGCGGAGAAGTTGGTGGGGGATCTGAGCTTGGAAACGAGACCGGTATCAGTCGCCTGCGGGCAGTTGTTGAGGCAGGGTCACGCTCCGCGCAGAGGTATCTACTGCACCCTCGTCGATCAAAAAATGGACCAGTTTTTGGAGCAGCGTTATGCAATCAAATTTTGTGTGAAACTGGGTAAAAACGGGGCGGAGACACTCGAAATGCTTCGGAAAGCCTACGGTGACGGGGCGATGAAAAAAAGCCAAACTTTCATGTGGCACAAGCGGTTCCGGGAAGGTCGGGAGTCCGTCAACGACGACGACCGCTCTGGACGCCCGTCGACATCACAAACGGACGACTCGGTGCAAAAAGTGCGTCAAGTTTTGGACAATGACCGACGATTAAGTGTTCGGGTGATTGCAGAGGAGTGTGGAATACCCAAAACAATCGTTCATCGCATTTTAACGGAGGATCTTCAAATGAGGAAAGTCTGCTCGAAAATGGTGCCAAAAGTCCTGACGAGTGAGATGAAGGAGCAGCGTTTGTTGAAGTGCCAGGAATTGCATGAACGCTACGAAACGGACCCAGAATTTTTGGACAGAGTGATCACAGGGGACGAGACGTGGATTTTTCAGTACGATCCCGAATCAAAGCGCCAGAGCAGCGAGTGGCACACCAAGGAGTCTCCTCGCCCGAAAAAAGCAAGGATGAGCAAATCGCGAATCAAGGCAATGCTCATTGTGTTTTTTGACAGAAAAGGTGTAGTTCACAGTGAATTCGTGCCACAAGGACAAACAGTCAACAAGGAGTTTTACTGTGAAGTGCTCAAACGGTTGCGCAACAGGGTTCGACGCGTCCGAAACGAAATTCGCGACAATTGGATCTTGCACCATGACAACGCGTCAACCCACACCGCGCTCATTGTCTCCGAGTTGCTGGCCAAAATGGGTGTGGCAACGCTGCCCCAGCCGCCGTACAGCCCCGATCTGGCACCAGCGGATTTCTTTTTGTTCCCAAGGATCAAAAGAACCCTGAAAGGAACTCGGCATGGGACGCTGGAGGCGGTAAAAGCAGCCGCGACGACCTCACTGAAGGAGATTCCCGTTGACGACTTCCAGGGCGCCTTCAATGATTGGGTGAAGCGTTGGCAACGGTGCATCGAAGCAGGGGGAGAATACTTTGAAAAGTTCTGAAAAGATTGTAAACTGATATTGAATAAATGATTTTAAAAAAAATCATTTCGGGAACTTTTGGGACAAACCCTGTATCATATACTCTTCTACGCTCTAGATTTCTCGTTATAATATTTATTTATAAAATATAGCCTGTCAGGATTGTCAGGAAAAAGCGATTAATTATAAATTTTTGCCAAAAATTAGCAAAATATTGAAAAATTACCTGTAACCGGTGCGTGTGGAGTACCCTTTGCTTCCCATGCTAAATTAATGGTTGTGGCTGTAACATGGAACGTTTTTATGACTGGTGGATCCGGCAGATCTGTCGATATAAAATGTTGTTTGTTAGAAGCACTTAAGGATGTAAAGTTGCAAATGTTAGAACATTAATTTTAACTATGGTTTAGAACAGAGCTACAAATGACGAGTTAGTTGGAGTGATAGCTTCTTTTTGGTGGACAACTGAAATAAGTTACATTTGATGTATACACATATATACTGTAAGAAAATCTTGTAAGAAATTTTTTTCTACAGGCCACTGATAATTTATTACTATTTATACAAGTCAAACACTACGCAGATTAAATTAAGAAACAATTTTTATCAACGTTTTTTAGGCGTAGTAATAGTAACGCCGATGTTTCGGCACGGTTGGATGTTGAAACCTTCGTAAAGTAAAAAAACATTTTGCGTCTGGTGGGGCACGATCCCACGACCTTCTGCTATCCAACTGAGCTACAGAGGACAGGCACTCATTCCCCTACGAACCTATTTAAAGCGTATTTTCCGAAACCGGATATTTCGCCGAATGAGGCAGTACATGGACTGCTTTTTAAATTTAAACCCACTTACGAAAAGATCGGTATTAAATTCATCGAAAAGCTCGTTGCAGCAGATATATTTATACAAGTCGAACACTACGCAGATTAAATTTAGAAACAATTTTTATCAACGTCTTTTCGGCGTAGTAATAGTAACGCCGATGTTATGGCATGGTTAGATGGTGAAACGTTCGTAAAGAAAAGAAATGTTTGGATTTGGGAAATATTGGGGATTGGGGAATTCATGACCCAAACGTGAGCCTCGCGTTTAGGCCATGAATTCCTATATTGCATAAATTTGGCCATGGGAAGTTATTTTGGACTATAGTAAGTGGTGAGGTCTTTTCCAATATGGTTCTAGGCCGGAACGGCAAATTTTCCAAATTTTGTTACATGATTAACTAATGTGAATGCAAATAATAGCATCCATGTAGTTCCAGAAAGGCTCATTTTCGGGCATTGGTTCACTGGACCAAATTTGTTTCTTTCGATATCCTTCCCCTATTACTAATGCTTGACATTTCCCAATTATCTCCAATATGGTAAAACAATCATTTTCTACACCTTTGATGACTAAATGGCAACAGTACTCAGGGCCAGGGAAGGGAATTTTTTAATTTTTTTTAATCTGCTGCATTATTAGGTCAATCACTTAAATTATGTGTCAAAAAAATTTTTTTGTTCATGTAATTGCCTAAGAAGCAACTATGTTTATGTATATAAATAATACTTTCGCTCTACAGCCAAATCGGGTCTTTTGCGTACGTGAAAATTTCGCCAAATATGGCTTATTTGGCGTCCTTTACCACCCCTTTCAGTTTGTTCCATTAGTTTTGAAGCGCCCTGTAGTGCAATTGGAATTTACATTAGAATAAATAAGCTATTATGTACTTTGGATACCTGTTTTCCTTCATGTTCCGACTTCTACAATTTCATAATTTTTCAATTATCATTACCCACCCATTGTAAGGAAAACTTGCAACAGTAAAAACAAAGACAAGGGTTTGTCATATGCCGTACAAATTTCCCCATTATGATATAGAAATATTGGAATAAATTAACTATCTTAACTCTTGTTTTTCTAATGTCACTGCAGTAAGTTCACGTATACTAGACCTTCCTAGACGAATCGTCTAGTAAAGTCTTACTAAACAAAATTCGTCTTACTAGACGAATCCGTTAGTAATGAGTTTGATTCCACGTAATTCATCATGCACCTTTTAATACCGCACGATCACGTCAGTGTTAAAAAATAAGACAAACAATAATTTTACATTTGTTCAGTCTTTAACCAATGATAGTAAAAATATATGACTACAAGTAAATTTTTTATCTGACATTTTTTACATTTTGTATTAAATTATTTCTTCAGGCTAAACACGAGCAACTACCTGTTGTAAAAAAGAGTTTTTTTATGCTAAATCCTTAACATTAATGTTTATTAATCTTAAAGACATTTTAACCTTAAATTTTTAAAGTTCGTCATATGTTTTGTAATGTTTTTTAGTTTCGTTGATGGCATCCTCATCTTTTCAAAAAAATTTGACGTGAGGAGAACATGTCGATACTAAACCCGTGTCCAAAATTAAAGTTACACTCAGTGTTATTTCAATGGGAGAGGTAAATATTTTTCCCTTTAGCTCTCGATGTGCTTTATTCTTAAATTGTCATTTTACAGGAAATTCAAGAGCCATAATTACTTAACAAAAACATAACAAATCAATTTTTAAAGCATCTTATGAAGGAGAATCCACGATAAAATATGGTACAAAAATTGAAGGTCGAAAACAAAAATTAGTGAAAAACAAATTTAGAATAACACACTTGTTTGCGTAAACATCAACAATCATTTTCTAATAATTTTGCATGTTTATATAAGAAAATGTATTATCCTTAAAGAGATTTTTATGAATTTTCCTACTGGACTTTCAATATTTGCATCAAGTTTAATCGCTTCTCCTTCATAGGATGCCTGAAAAAATTTCATTTTTTATAATTCTATTAAGTGTTTATAGATTTCTTAAATATAAAGCACATAGAGATTTACGGAGATAATATATACCTCTCCTATTAAAATAACATTGAGTTTAATTTTGGACACAAATTTATATAACGTCTTGCATTTTAATTTGTGTTTAATTTAATAGTACATTTTAGTTCTAGTTAAAATACACCGTTTGCCGATGATCATTTCGTTCGCTCCATAAATTAGTATGCGCAGGTAATTAGCGGAATTATGTAGATGAGCGATCGGATTAATATATCTCTTTTCAATTAATTTTTGTAATAAACATGAGATGTCTGAAATAAACCATTTATTATACCAGTTAAGGGTAAATTAAAATATTAATTTTATTGTATATTTAATAAAAGTGTACACCTGAAAACCAATTTATCGTTATCTTCTCTACTTTTAAATACGATGTTAAAAATTTCCGCATTTTTACGAAAACATTGTGAAAATGCCGGAATTTCACCAAAATTTGGTACACTTGAAAATTCAAAAGTACCACTTATTGGTGAAAGTATGGTATTTTTTAAAAGATGGTTAAACACCGAACCACATTTTCGTTCCACCTCCTAGCCAATCACTTGAGGCGAGAGAAGTCACGTGTGGCAAACAGCTCTATTCTTTGCGGTTCTTCACTGATATTTACATGTTTTTTTAAGTGACAAGATCTCTCCAATTATCGAGCAAGCTAAGATCATTCCAATTTATTAGTTTATGCTATGTATATCCTTTATTTTTGATGAATTACAATGATATATGTGATAATTTCTATGTCTATGACTTGTTGATGTTTTATCTCACTAATAGCTAACACGCTTATATTAGGCATAATACAAAACCTTTGCAATTTCACTTGGTTGCTTGGTCGTTTGGTTGGTGTAATTAATAAAAATTATGTGTACTCTCTGTATATGAAATGGGGTAGATGTGGCTTCAATAGCAGCCGAGGTAAGTAATGGAGGCTCCGGAACTCTCCGATACGCACCTGATAGATAGCATGTGACAGACAGGCTTTTATATTGTTATACAGTGTCCGGGAAATTTTGGCCATATTTGGTTCAACCTACAACAGTATATTTGGTTCAAGCTGGAACCATGAATTTGGTTCAATGTTGCCTTATTCGTTATTGAAAGTATATCCATATTTTGGTTCAACCTCCGGCCAAGTATTGGTAACATAGCTGGAGCAAAAATGTGGTGAAACGTAGTTCTTAACAATGGATGAAGCTGGAAAATCACCACATTTTGGTTCAACCCTGAACTATTATTTTTAACAGTGTAGAGCAGGTATTAAGCAAATACAAGCAGAATAAGTTTCGATCCATTTCTAGGCGTTTTGCTGCCACAACTCTTTTACTACCATCACGCTTTTGCCTATATTTTCCCCTCTATCACCACCAACACCCAGTCGTACAGTTATGTAAGTCTTCTATTATACTTTTAACCCTTAAACCCGATAATTATATTTATATTTTAGGCATACATTAGTTATTTTGTAATATTAGAATATTGTGAATAGTAAAACAATTGCTATATGTTATAATTGTTTAATTTCAACATTTTATATTTTTGAAAATTGTAATATTGACGGAGTAATATTTTAAACCACCACACCGTTGTATTATTAGAGATAGAAGAATAAACTATATTGGATATAAAAGAAATTGCGCGCAAAATTAAACAATGAACACATCAAACATTTTATATTCTTCAAAATAAAGACGTATTAAGGAATTGTCCCGTATTTATTTGAAGAAAATTCGATGTTTTAATGTCTCCATTTTCCATTTTCCCTCCTTATTTGCTCTCTTTTTGCTTCGCTTGATTTAAAATTAGTTTTTACGCCATTTTGTCGCCCTGGGCAGTCGCCTATTCTGGCCTAACGGTAGAAACGGCCCTGACCATTTGGCAATTGTTTTAACCCTGAGAAAGATAGTAATAATAGATTTTAAAAACATGTAAACTAATAGACAATACATATATATGAATAAGCCCACGGCGGGGTACATATGATCTCAAAATACGATTCAGAAAATTTTTTTTAACACATTAGTTGCAAGAAAAAATCATGGATTTTAAAATGGCAGTTCATGTCAACGTCTCCGTCCGTTTAACTTAATAGAATGTTTGTTTCTATCAGTCAGGCTTTTAAAAATCAAATAGACAGATTTGAGGAAAAATAACTTTGGAAAAATGACAGAGTGGTGGCGCCACATGTGACTTTACATTTTAATTATCCTCTTTTCGTCATTACCGTATTCACGAATAATCCATTTTAATTGCCAAAGACGTGCCTCGCACGGCTAAAAGCCCTTCAGCAGAAACTAATCATTAGTGTGGAAGGTTTAGAGCCCAGAAATAGCAGGACCTGGAACCGAAAGATTTATTGCCTATCGCAGTTAATTTTCGGAACTCATAACGACATATTCATAGATACACGACATAATGATTGGCAATTGTGCAATTCAAGGACCACAGTGGCGCCGCATATTGGGCCTGAACGAAACGTTAATACCCGTTTTACAGTTGCAGAAATTATCACAAATATCCCCATTCTTCCTGCATTTATATATGTTAATTAATTATATATTAAATATATAAATGTGTGTATTAATTGATTGATTGTTTGGCTTTTTTATGGCGCAAGAGCATCTGGGCTATACTGCGCCAAAGATGTGTGTATTAAAGTAGAGATTGGGCAATAGTAGGCGAAGTAAAACGAACTAACGTTAAATTAGATAAAATATATTAGTAATGGCTCTTTTTTTGACTCGACTGAAGAAAAATAAAATTTAGAGCACATGTGTACTTGAAGAAATCTCTGTTCTCAATTGATGTTTGAAAGAAGTTAATAATAAATAATTTTCTCTCTCTCGGTAAAACAATCATTCGTAATAATACATTATTATTATTATTATTATTATTATTATTATTTTGTGTGTGTGTTCACGCACTTGGTTAGGTTTAAGATGAGCGGTGCCAAGTTCTCAAGACTACAATGTGAAAATATTTTTGTATATTTTATGATTGTGCCAGGTTTAAAATGTTTTGGACTGTTCGGCAGGTTTAGTTTATTTGCTTTTTTTTGCATCTCAAATATAGCGTTGGGCCAATTTTTAAGTGCCTCCAAGTTCTTTTGGAGTGTGGTTGGTATTATACCTGTTGCTGATAAGACAAGAGGATAATGTTAAGGTATTATTACCCTCCGCAGGGATAACACAATTGCCAAATATGGTCAACACAAGAAAGCCTCCGGGGCGAGAATTTTGTGAGTTTTCGTGGGGGAATTTATTATACTATAATTTTTGCCACCCACGTATTAATTACAGCTCAAACTAGAGCTTATGTAATTTTGGAGAAAAAGAGACGCTTTCCCCATCCTGGATAATTTTATTAAGGGTTTTTGTTGGCTATCCGGTTGGTTCTGACAGCAAGCTTTTGGCGAATTATTTTTTTTACTTGGGCGTGACGGCATTTGTAGTGTATTTGGGCAATCATCTTAAAACCTGATGTTACATGTTGTATTGTTTCAGATGTTAAGTAACATTGTCTACATTGTTCATTTTCTATATTCTTCTTCAGGATGTATCGCTGGTAGATTCTTGTTCTTATGACCAGGGCCTGGATTTCCATCATGAATCCTTCCGTTTCCTGTTATAAGGTTCCTTGGGTTAGCCATGTGTTCGAGATTTTTTTGTAGATGTGGTGCTGTTGAAGATCATTATAGTGTCTGCCATGAAGTGCTTTGCCTGCCTGTTCCTTCAGTTTCTTTTCAATGTGTACGGGTGGTATTTCTTTGCCCGTACAGAGACTTATTGGTGTGTGGGAGGTACCTGTATCTATTACTGCTTGCATGAGAGGAGACTGCATTCTCTTTTCAAAGAAGTACTGCCCCACGTTATGGATTTGCTTCTCATGGAGATCTTTCAGGTCGATTTGTCCTCGTCCATCATCCTCTAGAGGGAATAGTTTTTCTTTGGGTTGTTGACGGATGTAGTTGTCTGTATTTTGTTTGTGTAGTTCTCATTACCTGTTGTAGATCCTCTAGTTCTATGTTTGACCATTTGATGATTCCAAAAGGAGTATGTTAGTACTGGGAATGCAAAGAAGTTAATTGCTTGTGTGATGTTCTTTCTATTCAGCTTGATCTTCAATATTGTTTTTAGCCTGTCCTTGTACATTTGTGTGAGCTTTGTTTTGATTAGTTTATGTTCTTGTCTTTGGGCCTGCATTATTCCTAGATATTTATATGTTTCATGTTCTTGCATGGTTTCTATCATTCCTCCGTTATCCAGTATAATCCCATCTAGTTTCATTTGTTTGGCGCCTCCAGGTATTTTACATTTATATAGACCGAACTCCATCTTTATGTTGTTTGAAAATGCCGCTATAATTTGGATCAAGTGGCGGAGTTGAGGGATAGACGGTGCATATAACTTTATATCGTCCGTGTACATGAGGTGTGATACCTTCTGGAGGTTTTTCTTGGCTTTTTTGATCATGTGGCCATAGTTGCTCTTACTTAGCATTCTTGATAGAGGGTTTAGTGATAGGCAGAACAATTGGGGGCTAAGGGTATCCCCTTGGAATATGCCTCTTCTAATAGGTATTTCGTTGATTAATAGTACTTTGTTTTGCACTCTGAAATGTGTTGTTGTCCTCCACTGATTCATGTTATGTTTCAGAAATATTAAGGTGGGGTGTATTTTATATATATTTTCAGGATCTCGATTAACCATGAGTGGGGCACTGAGTCGAAGGCTTTCTTGTAGTCAGTGTAGGCAGTATTAAGGTTTCGATTTTTTTGGCTTGTTCTAGGATCACAAAATCAATTATTAGTTGTTCTTTTCGTCTCAATGTGTTTCTCTGGCACCCCTTCTGTCCCTCTGTCAGTATGTTATTTATGTAGCAGTGCTGTTCTATTTTTTCATAGATGCATTCAGTAAGGATTTTGTAAAGGGTTTTAAGGCATATTATTGGTTTGTATTTTGCTGGGTTCTTCGTGTTTCGGCCTTTCTGTAATAAGTGAGTAATGATTTAGGTAAAAAATCTATCATCTTGCTTGAGTCTTCCATTATTGATGTCAATTCTGTTGCTAGCTGTCAATGGGTACTTGTAAATTTCTTATACCAATAGTTTTGGATTTTGTCCGCACTTGCTTCTTTCCAGTAGTATGTTTTTTCTGATAACGTTTTGAAGTTCTTCGATGGTGATTCCTTCATATTCCATGCCTGTTGTGTGATTTCCTGTTGTTCTTTCTTCCTGTATCTATGTATCATTGCTATGTTTCACTTCGCTGGACCAAAGAGATTTCCCAAACTCTTCAATTTCTGTTGTGGGTGGGGTTTCATTTTGTTGTTCCATTTGGGAGCTAGTAAGGACTCTAAAGAAGGTTTACTGGTTTGTAGTGAAAAATTTGTTCTGTGCCTTTCTAACAGCGCTTTCTTTGTATCGCCGTAGCCTTTTGTTGTAGGCACTTAGTTTCTACTTCAGGGTGTCTAGGTATTCGTTATTAAGATTATTTTAAATACAGTAAAATCTCATTAATGCGGCTTCACTTAAGACAGACGTCGTTAGTGTGGATGATTTTTTACCCGACTGAAGTATATGTACATTAAATGTTAAAAAATTTGCCTTGTGCGTACGGCGCATTGGATAATGCGGACAAGAGTCTTTTATACCAAAAAAAAAAAATGCATTTTGCAGGAAAAACTACAAGAGGTATAGAAGACAGCATGATTTTTTTCCCTCAGGAATAGTCACCTATATTACAAAAGCGACTTCCGAAATTTTTTCAGATTTTTAATACGGCATTAAGTACGTACTCCTAATGCGTACGGCTTATTGAATAATGCGGACAAAAGTCTTTTATACAAAAAAATACATATTTCGGGAAAACTACAAGAGTTATCGAAAACAGTATGATTCTTTACCACGGGTGCAGTCACCTATATTTCAAAAACGCCTTCCCAAATTCTTTCAGATTTTTTATACGACATTAAGTAAAAATGAGCGAGTTTTCATTGAATGCAAATAATCTTTTCTTGTAAATTTTTTTGGAGTTTTACTTCACAATAAGTTACTTTGCTTTAGTAATTTATTGATTTACATTATGTACTGCGCTACTATGCGTTATTGCTAAATAGCCTGAAATTTTAACTACAGATTTAGTTTAGCCCACCGCTTAGTACGGACTTCCACTTATACGGATTAAAATAAGCTGGCCATGACTATTCGCATTAACGAAATTTCACTGCATTTATAGCACCTCTCCAAATTTACAGGCTGAACTCTTAGAACAGTTTCCAATTAATTTTTAGCACATTATTTCTCACTTCAGAGAATTACGGTCTAATAATATAATTTAATGAGGACAAAGAAAATATATTTTGTTAATGTTAGTGGGCACATATAAAAATAAAATGCATATAAATTATAAAATTTAATTTTGACTATCATACAAATGTGTAAATAAGAAATTTTTCGGTAATTTAATCATTAAATGTCAACAAAACAATAAGATTACAAATTCTTTAATATCTGTATTGATAAAAAAAAAACATTTTCTTTCAAGGACGCCGCAATGAAACTAAAATTTTACGAAATATCCTAATGCAAATATTTTCGAAGTAAATAAAAATTTTAGAAATGTATAGTTGAAAAAAAACACTTATTTAAATTAAAATACAATAATTTTTAAAATGTTATTTTAGATTTTATGTTTAGCAGTTGTAGCGGTATCATTGGCGGTTTGGCGAAACGTGGCGGGTAAATTAGCATAAATATTAGACAAGACAAATCCTACGAAAAGCGTCACGAATTTTACGCGTTTTATCTCAATAAAGGCGCTTTGAAGGTCGAAAAGTTTTTAGTACATATATCTAAATTATATAAAGTATGCTATTATGAAAGAGATACGTAAAAGTTTGGAACCTTCATGAAATAGCAAGAAAAACTAGCATTAACACATTATTTAGATCTATTTCTATTTATTTAAATATTATAATACAAAATTTGTTGAAGTATTTATAAAGGATACTTGCATATTGAAAATTAGATGCATTTTGGAATTTATATGTGGCTGAATTGAGTTTTATTAAAGTAAAACGATATTCTATTTTTGATTAATAAACGTGCATTACTTAATAATATGCAGATATGTGTGCTTCATTAAAAAAATACGTTAGAAATATTCTCATATGATTTATTTACGAATGCTTCAAACATATTTATATTTTATTTTGTAGTTTTTTGCATATCCCTAATAATATGTCTCGTATATTTCCACAAATTAGCGAATTAAAGGCTGTGCGACCGGTAACATCGCAACGGGCGCCAAACCAATTTGGGGCGACAACATGGCTTAAGCACCTCAACGCGCAGACAGTGCCAAATCCAATTTAATCATCTAAGCACTCGTCCTTAAATAAGATTCAATAAATCAAATGGAGAATTGAAAATAATTAATATTTAGCAGGTGTGTGTGGGGGGGACAAACTTGGATCGTGCATTGGGCGCCATATGATATAAATTTGTCTCTGTCGCATGTTTAAATTTAAATAAATTTATTATTTTACTATATGTATATATATAATTATTATTACATATTCTAAATTATTTATATTCTAAATGTATTCAAGTATATCGATTGCATTGTCCTTTTTAATCGTTTGTGTGATACTGATAATAACGCCAAATTAAACAGATAATACATTTAAAATATTACATTATACATTTAAAATATTACATTATACATTTAAAAAATTACATAAAAACTATCCTATCCCCGAAAGAAAAGAAAATAGTTTTAAAAGAAACATAATATAGAGTAAATGTTATCCAAATTGAAAGTTACCTATTTTTTTTAAAAAAACGTGATCTTCTCTGCATTATTTACTTGCCTACTTCTGAAAACTCCTCACCTACAATTTTCCCCAAATTATTCTTAATGTGAATATATAGTCTACACATTAGTATATATATAGTGCAACTTGAAAAATTCAAAACTCTCAAAAAGATAAAAAAATTAATAAATAAAGAAAAGCAATAATGCACCGCTGTCTCCATCTGTTGATAAAAAATTGTTTGGATGGCATTATTTTTTTTTATATATACATAAAAAAATAATGCCATGTAAACAATTTTTTTAGTTTATCTATACAGCATGACCCACAAACAGAAGAGAACAAATTCAACAAGAATTATCCCCCTAAATAAACATTAGACTCAACTACACAAATGAATCGGTTATTTTGAAAAGGTGTCAACTCTGTTTTTTTCAAAATCAGTTTTTTAGCGGTTTCGCTTCCCTATAGCTTCCGTACTTCGATTCCATGTGAGAAGGGATAGAATTTATTTTTCTAAAGCAGTTCAGTCTAAGGCCACTACGAGCGTTCATTTTGAAAAAGAGTCATTTCTGGAAGATGACCCTTTTTCACATGAATGCAACCACCTCCTCTCTTCAAATGGTATTGTGCAATACTGTGCATGTTTACATCAGATTGAGTGGTTGAAAGAAACCCTTTGTTTATGTGCAAAGGATCGTTAGTTTAATTTTCTCCCACGTGTTGTCAGCTTGAAGAAATAATCATGGAAGAATTGCAGCAGCACCATCGATTTAAAATAATATGAATTAATGCTTTAAACCTTTAACTTAATTCAATAATACACGCCAATACATGAATTATTTCAAATACAACATTGGAGTAAATAAGTACTCCTATTTAGAAGAGGCTCCGAGAATGATGTGTGCACACTATTACAACAGTAAACTGAAGACCCGCTTTTTCTAGAATACGGAAAACAAAAGAACTGTTGCCAAATATGAAAATTGAAACTATAATTATATAAAACATTTTGCCAGATACGGAAGATGAAATCGTGTATATTTGGAAAACATTAAATAACACTGAAATAACTTGGAATTTTGCCAATTTTAGAAATTGAATTTACGTTCTAAGTGGCAACAGTTAAGAAAGCCTGCGAAGTGAACATAGTGTTTCTATTGTGGGAGCCCACAAGCTAATTAGACGTTTCTGTATATTTTGTTTTAAGTCATTTAGTGCGATTTATTTATATAATCATGTCGCAAAGTGAAAGTTTATCTAGTACATCTTACTCTCTAGCGAAAAAACGTAATAAAGGTGTGATAAACAGGTATAAATACAAACAGGTTGCGATTTGTGAGGACAAATTGCATGGGCGAGCACATTTAAATTATGCTGGTAAAGAAGTGCAGCCCCGAAAAACTGGAGACGACTGCGAGTAAGTAGGAATAAATTAGCATCTCATATTATTTTGTGCTTACCATAGCGAGTATTTTACTTTTTAGATGCCATCGCGAGTGTTTCTCGACTGTGTATGCAGAAATAAAACAGGCAATGATCGAAAAAATGAATACATTTACGACCAAAGACGAACAAGACATTTTCTTGCAAGGACTGATCTACGTACACCAACCAAAGGATTGTAAGAAGCTAATGTCCGAAACATACCTTCAGACAAAAAGTAAGTCTAAGATATGCAGAATCAAATCAAACGTATTTGTATATCACATTCAATTTAACAATCGAGATACTGTATTTAACGTCGCGTTTCAATATTTTTTTTAATCACTAACAGAAGAGTTGGACGGCTTTGTCCTTTGAAGAGTCAAAATCGCACAAGAGTGGAAAATCGGTCGGCTCTCATTCAGGTATGATGTCAGGAGAAAATTGTCAAAAAATTCACCAATTCATCGATGGCATTCCAGTCAAACAAGTCCATTACGCATCGACATTAAAAGAATATCTGCCCGCGGAGCTAAATATGAAGATTATGTATGAAGGATTCATAAAACAAAACCCTGAATGCTTGAACACATTGTGAAATACAAATTTTTTCTAAAGTATTTTCATGAAAATTTTAATTTATCTTTCGGCCTACCACAAATCGATGTATGCTGTAAATGCGAAGAGCTCAGTACCAAAATAGAAGATCATCAATTTAATGGAAATGGAGCGGCAATTGCAGAAAAACATGGTTCACGAACGAAGTGCTTCGAAATTTTTCAAAAAATTTGAGTCAATAAGGTTGTTATATAAGGATAATAATAAAGTAGCCGCATTATGTTTTAATTATATGGAGAATCTCTCGCTTCTTTGTTTGCCAGTACAAGAAATATTCTGTTCCCTTCAGCTTTGGTCAACGAGTTTTGACAACCGAAAAAGCTACATTTTATTCTTACCAACAAGGGGAATGCCATAAGGGCCCTGATGATGTCTGCTCGTTTTTGAGGATATTATCACAGGAAATATTTCAAATGATGTGAAACATCTTCATCTTTTCTGTGATGGTTTCACCGGGAAAAACCGCAATAATACAGTGATACGCTTTTTACTTGCGCTGATATTAATTGGAAGGTTTGAAGAAGTTTCAATTTTTATATAAATCGAACACTACGCAGATTAAATCAAACAACAATATCAATCAACGTTTATTGGCGTAGTGATACCTTTTATTTCCCTCAGCGTGGTCATTCCTTTAAAGATTGTGACCGAGATTTTGCAACGGTTAAAAGGGAAATTCGCCGTTAGGACCGGATTTATACACCTCAACAATACGAAGATCTCATGGTATCCTCCTCAAATACTAAGAAGTTCAAAATATAATACGTGGGACTTCAGGATGTTGCTAATTTTAAAAATTGGTGGCCAGCCTACTTTGAAAAGAAAGCCCTCTCTAACAGAAGTTACGAAAAAGCGGTTCCCAAGGAGCAAACATCTTATTTTTTTGTAAATAACTTCTGTGGGTTTGTTTTCACCAGTCAAGAACCTGGAGTGGTTAGATCCAAACTATTCATTGACACCACTATAAAAGAACAGTTTTGCCTATTAAAAAAATACCTGGAGATATTTGGATCCATTATTTATCCCAGACCCAGAAAGCAATCCCACCTACCAAGGAAAAATTCCAGTAAACGAAAAGAAAATTATGAATATAAAAGAATTACATCAATACATCCCAGATCTTCATCAGAAGATTTACGACTGGCCCATCACGTCTACTAGAGAAGCTGCTGAAGAAAATTAATTTATTATTTGTTTGTTTATCATATTTCAAATTCCTCTTTTTCCTGTTTATGTTCAAGCTTTGTTTATGCAAATGTCTTAAACATTTAATTTGTAAAAATAAACATTATTCATTAAAAAGTATTATAGTTTATCTTGAAAAACCCACGTTTATCTTGAAAATGGACGATCTCCAGGTATGAAAAGGCAGTTGTAATAGTTGTTTAAAAAGTTGTTTTTAGACAATTATTACAGCAAAATTTCGGATTCATGGCAATTTCAAGTAAGTTTTATCTTTCCTTAAAAGGAAACAATAACTAGAGAAAAAATAAAACAAAAAAAGGAAGGAAAGACATTTTGTGTTTCTCCTGAAAAATTTGAAAATATGGAGTTGACCCCCTTTTCAAAATAGCCTATTAAATTTATATCCATACCTATCCCGCACTTCCCTCACCTAATAGCAAAATTAAATCATTTTGAGAATTTCTGAATATTCTTCCCAGACCAATATCAATATTTTTCAATAATTCAAATAAAGTACTTTTTACCTAAATTTATATGCTACAATAATTGCCTAAATTTGGGATATGTGCCCCATTTTCCCCTGCCAGATTATTTTTTATATTACATATTATATATATGATGACATTTATATATATATATATATATATATATATGCTGAACACAAGTAAATACGGATACATGCTGAAGAAAGACAAGAGAAACCTACATAAAGTCTCCCACCTCATGTACGTAGATGACATCAAGCTATACGCGCCAACAATCACCCAACTCCGACAACTCATCAGTATAACAGAGACATTCTCCAAGGACATAGGAATGGAATTCGGCCTCGATAAGTGCAAAATACAGAAGAATAGCAAAGAAGATTTACCAGGCATCGAACTCGAAGACGGGAGACTACTGAAGACCTTGGACGAGGGCGAAACCTACAAATACCTAGGGATAATGCAAAAACGGCAGCAGGAGCACAAGAAAGTCAAAGTCCAGCTCACGCAAGCATTCCAAGAAAGACTTAGAAGCATTGTGAAGACGAAACTGAGCGGGAAGAACACCACGCAAGCAATTAACGCATATGCGGTACCAGTGCTCACCTACTCCTTCGGGATCATCAAATGGTCCAACACTGAACTAGAACAACTCCAGCGGAAAATGAGAACCATCCAGAGAAGAGCCGGACAACTACACCCTGCAACGGCAATTGAACGGCAAACACTACCCCGGGAAGAAGGAGGACGCGGACAAGCGGACCTCAAAGACTTACATGACAAGCAGATCCAGAGCATGAGGCAATACTTCCAGTTGAAGAGTCCCCGATCGCCACTCATCCAAGCCATAATACAAGCAGATGCAAATTACACGCCACTAAACCTGTGTAGTACCGAAGAGCGTGTCCTGGAAACAGCCAACGAACAGAAACTGAGAACTTGGGCCGGAAAACCATTACATGGCAGGCACTACAATGACCTGCAACAACCACACGTTGACAAAAAGGCATCAAATTCTTGGCTGGCCAAAGGCACTCTCCAGCCAGAGACAGAAGGATTCATGCTAGCCATCCAAGACCAAGTGATCGCAACAAGGAACAATCAGAAATTCATCCAGAGAAAAGACATAGAAAGCGACAAATGCAGACACTGTCATGCGGCATCGGAGACAATCCAACACGTGATGGCAGGATGCAAGATCCTTGCGCAGTCAGACTACAAACATAGACACGATCAAGTAGCGAAAATAGTCCACCAGAAATTGGCAGCGAATGCTGGCTTTCTGACAGAAAAATGCCCGTACTACAAATATGAGCCAGAGACCGTGCATGAGAACGAAACACACAAGCTTTACTGGGATAGAGCAATCATAACAGACAAGACAGTCCCACATAACCGTCCTGACATAACCCTCGTCGATAAATCGAATAAGACCACGTACTTAATCGACATAGCAGTACCCAACACCAATAACATACAGACAACCTACACAACGAAAATCACCAAGTACCAAGATCTCAGACATGAAGTACGAGATATATGGGGTATGGAAAAGATCCTCATCATCCCGTTAGTCATCTCAGCAACAGGGATAGTACCAAAAACGCTTGCGACGAATTTGGAGATACTCAACATTGACCCAAACACCTACATTGAAATACAAAAAGCCACAATCCTAAACACGTGTCACATTGTCAGGAAGTTTCTAGACATGGCACATTAAGAAGTGATGTAAAAAGAGGCTTGGGAACATGGCGCTCTGCCCGTCCCAAAGCCTGTTTCCGCCAAGAATGGGCGAGGAAAACCTTATATATATGTTAAGTTATTCACTTTGCCAGCCTAGTTACCTTAAGGCAACTTTCTGAAAAAATGGGTAGTTAGTCGTAACAAGGGTTGCTATGCACCAGACTCTTAAAATAAGTTTTCATTCTATTACGTTCATTATTAATGATATTTAGAAGTACATCCATCTCGCACGATATAGGTAATTGTTATTGGTGATAATACCTAAATAATCATGTGTTTTAATATATCATTTATCCACCTCGGGATTAGAAGGCTTTACATATTTTTCTCATTATAAAAATACCTTTAATAATACCTTAACACAATGTTTTCCTTATGTTAGCCAGAGTGAGTAACGTTATCATATCTATTTACCGTAGTAATTCCATAGGTAATTAGAAAACAAGGTTTTTCCATAGGCGAAAAGGATAAACCGAGATCAGTTTAATCACTGGGCCATAACCACCCATTCAACCACCCAGTCACTCCGTTGTTAGCGGCTGAATTATTTACTTTCTCTAACGAGAGAATAGGTTTGTCCAAACAGAGTAATAAAATATTTTTCTTTTCTTGTAAAATAACCATTAGAAAGTAAGAGACCTTTAATCCCAAATAAATTTTCAGCCGCAGTCGGGTTTCAATTTCCATTTTAAATCAATCTTCCTCTCTTCAAGGTCGCTATTTGGCGATTAAGCGAAAAATTGGGAGGGAAGTGATTCATTTAAAAGGGAATAGAAAAAACAATAATGGGTGAAGGAAATTTTTCAAAAACTATAAGTCGTTAAAGGCGTTGCTAATAGCTATCAATCAGCGACGCTAACCACATAGAGGGGAAAAGAATCCCGACAAGGGAATTGTCGCCACCGGTCATTATCTCTCCTTGGAGCCGTGAGGCTATCTTTCACGTCCCTTTATGCTATCTAATCACGAAAGTGAGAAAATGATCTAGTTTGATATTTTTATCAACTCAGTCAAGTTCCTCCCAACCCTATTACAAAAGTTTAGTACTTGGTCTTTTTTAACTCCGGAAGTCACAAAAGATAGAAAAGAAAAAATCGATCCCTATCACCAAATTTTGAGCGATTTGACTACAATAGCATGAATTTTTAACAAAAATTAATTTAGAAGCTTGTTTTAGAACATCTACTTTTATATCTCTTGTATATCTATGACTTAGAAAACAAGGGCATTTGTACAATTTAATGATTTTTGAGCTAGCCCGAAGATTTGTTTTCAATTTCAATAATTCGTATAGCATCCAAGCAATTAATTTCCCAATGTTCAAAAACAATGTTGCTTCCTCCAAAAACTATTTCTTTAAATACTCTATATCCATGTGATATCTCATGCATATAATGAATTTATTATCAAAGCTGAAATAAGCTTTCCTTTAAAATTTTGAAATTTTAAATTGGACATTATTGGTCCAAGGTATTAATGTATGTGGATCGAAATAAATGAATATTATCATTTAATAATACGTTTCGTATACGGCGACAAATCAGGGAATTTAGCGACTGATTAACGAAATATACGAATTAAATTTGTACTTGTGAGATATTTTACAAATTCATATTAAAGCAGGTTAGTTCCTCGTCACTCATCCTGCATAACAGAACCTATATATGCGTCATAAAGAATTAGAGAGTCCATATTATTTTGAGATAAGGTCCCAAACCATGTGCCATTACAAAGACATTCCGTTAATACGAATCCTCATTATTTTTATCCGTACAAACCAAATTCCGCACTAAGCGGAGGACAAATTTCAGCAGCTGAATTTTCTGGTGTTTCGACAATAGCTCATATAGTAATGTAGTAGGTAAAGCAAATGTATAAGTGACTTAAACCAAATATTACGTTATGAATGAATACTTTGAAAGAATTTACAAGGAAACAAAAAGACAGGACTTACATACAGTGGAAAATCGTTACTTTTCACTTAATGTTTTACATTATCTAATTGGTAGAGAGCCTCGAAACAAGCTTTTGCTTTATGTTCTCCTCCATTTTTAACCTAGTATTGTCAGTACTCTCCAAATTTAAACAAATTTCAATTGTATCATCAGAATGATATCGCAACAGATGCATCAACAACCACTGTTAAGTTCAATAAAATTATTTCAGTTCTATTTATTCCAAAAAATGCACGAATATTTTAGGGGTAGCTTTTTTTCGAAAAGCAATTTACTACACCTTTGGGAAAAACAAAATGATGCTACTTTTAATACCTTCTAAATATTTTCCTGAATAGAACATTTTTTCTTTGCACAAAATACTTTTGTCGACATTATCCAATAAGCAGTACGCATTAAGCGAATTTTACATAGAATGTACTAATATGGGGGGGAAAAAGAATTTGTCTGCACAAACGTGAAGTCCGTCTTAAGCGAAGCCGCTTTAACGAGAAACCACTGTATTTCTAAATAAATGGCTTGACAGCCAAGTACGTGTATTAAGACCCTTTCTTATAATGAAAAGCACCTCACAGCTCATTCTATAGTTAGGATGACAAAGCATGAACAAACTGTACAATATCCCATACGCTGTTATTATGCATGGCTTCATCGATCTTCCAAACTTGCTTCTTATAATGAGATTTCAATCGATAGAAATACATATACCTATTTGGTATTTATACATTTGATATTTATATTTCATAGGTACGTATATTTGGTATTTATAGTTTATAGGTATATCTATTTGTGCTTTATTTTATCCTTGAGTGTTCTATTTCCGTCAGTTGCTTTGTCTTTTCATGAATTATTTATATCATTATTAAGGTTAAAAGTCTTGGATTCATCACAATCGTTATTCCTATATTACATACATATAACATTACAGAATTAATTATACACTGCTGCTGTGCGTAGGACCCTCTAAATGCTTTTTTTTCTGGTTTAAGTCAATTTTGGTTTTTGTAGTTTTATTTGCACAAAATACGGTCTGAGATTAAATTCTAGAAGGCGTATATTTTATATAAAAATTATATATTACCCATTTTGTATAAGTTAACATAAGAGGAGAAAATTACATGTAAATATCCATTGCTTTCTGCGTCAATTCCATATGCTCCTGTATCAAATATACGAATATATCCAAGTTTTTGTAAATATTCTTTTATCATTCAAACTGTAACTGTGGGCAACTTCGATATTTTTATTTGAATTTTGATCCAATTCATTTTATGGAATTGTTTGGAAGAAAATCACGAGAAAACATATTTCAAAAGCTTTAGATGTAGACTTAGATTTTTGGAAATATAAGTTTGAAATAAAAATGTGACTTGGGATTTTCCAGAAAACTATATGCGAATATACCTACACTACCTGCTCAAAAACATGTCGTGCATCTTGATATTTCATTGAATGAATTTTAGCACAAATTACAACAGGCATTGTTCGTGACGTTATTAATATGACTTTATGAAATGTCTCAATATTCATTTTTGGATAGATTTTCATTTATATTTTACAATATTTCGTGTTTAATGAAGGAAATATCGAATTTCTTACATTCTTCTCTAATATGTATCACGTATCTTTAATGGGGCTGAATTCAGGATTTCGCGGTATCAAATTCGTATGTGTGAATGATAGCTTGTTCACGTTTTTTATCATGCTTTTATCTTTATGGAAAGAAAAACCCACTGATGGAAAAGTGGTATTCAGTATGTTTGGATATCCATCTGACTTCATTTCCTTGCTTAGTAGTGTTGCTGAGCCTTGACTCGACGAACAGAAGCAACCACGATCATAACACTTTCTCCCGCTGCTTGTACAGCAAATAGGGTGTTTGATGGGATTTTATTTTATCACGTAACACTGCGGCATATCTCATATTAGAAGTGAATAAATCGTAATTCATCAGACAACAAGATTTTCCCACATTGCTCAGCCGTCAGATCTATATCTGCCTTGGCAATTTTTTTTCCTGTTTAGTTTCAGAAAGAAAAGGGTTTCTTTTGGCAAAGTAGCAATTTAACCCCAATTCTTTGAGGTTTCATCTTATTGTAGCGGATGTTTTAACTAGTAAAATGTTGATATTAACCCAAAGTATAATAAAAGTTTTCGCAACGTTTCGATAATTACTATTTCCTTTATCAAGCGAAATATCGAGAAAGTAAGTATGTCCTGTACTTATAATCCTAGATCTAGGTTTTTCGCAAAGCAGTCTCGTACCCGCGCGAGTATACCCTTAAAAGTCCCACACCAAGCTTTTTCCTAAATTCTTTTCCTAGTTTTCCCCATTTTCTTGTAAAAATTTTGTATCATATATGGAAAAGTTTTGCAACATTAGCGGCCTAATTTCCTTAAAGGGAAACCTGTAAAATCTCAGGAAATATTCTACGAGGACGAGTAGTAATATTTTTGTGAATAACTTTTGAAAGATTCTAACCAGGAGCATGTCATATCTCCCAAGTGTTCTTTGCCAGAAGATTGGACATCTCACCTTTGTGCATAGCATGATGATGTTGCTTTCAACTAGTCCTTCTTTAATAATTGAACATAACCATGTGTTCTATTGCTGAATTTTTGGGATTCAACTTAATAAAACGTTTTAATGACTTTCGGTCACTATTAGCAAGAAAGTTTTTCGAACACAAAATTTCCGAGAAGTAAGTAATTTACCGCTGTCCTTTCAATATGCAGTAACAGGATGGACAGTCCTTAATCCGATATTAGTAATTTTGGTAATCCCCTTTCAGTTTTTCTGTGATTGATGCGAGCCCATAATTTCGTCTTTTTGAATCTTGTAACGTCTTTTCTACGATCGGAGAAAGCGTCTTCAACCACAATTCCTTCAATATGACCAGCCGAGTGCTTATCCAGTTATATTAAAAATAGCAATATACCAAAATTCTTTTAATAGATTACATAAAATGGGCTATTTCATGTTTCATGAAGATTATTTGAGTAGAGAGAGAGAGTTCTGTTTATTTGAGATAAATAATTAATTACAAATTATGAAAAGCTGGGAATATGTGTTCTAGTAACATTTTATTATACCAACTTAGTGTCTAACGAACAATGTTTCTCAAACAATTTTTTCTACTTAACAATTTTCTTAGTGCGTGTACAGTCGCAGAATCCCTATACGAATATTTAAATATGAAAATAATGAAAATAAAAAATGAAAATAAGGAAAAGCCTAAAATGTTTATATTTATCAATACATAGACACGAGCATAAAAAAGCAATCTTAGTATTTAAAGGTACATAATACTAAAAAAAAGTGCTGTAGTAGCAAAAATATTTTTAGTAAAGTGATAGAAGTATTTACTGATGAAAATTATTAATGGGATAAATGGCTTCGTTTTTTACTATCACAAAATTAAAAGTTTGGTTATATCTAAAATTTTCATTTTCACATCAATTTCATCTAAGAAATTGTCATGAGAAAAAATTACAGCATTTACATATTTTTTTAAAGGTTTGGCTGTAATTTATAAATTACTTGCGAAACAAGTTGAGGGTCAGAGTAGAGCCTCTAAATTCCGCGGAACATTTCTGGATCAGGGTTTGGGAAACCTGGTCTAAGAAATTCACTTTACATAAAACGGGATATGCACCTGTATAGATATTACGACGTTTTCTACTTTGCCGATAATTTGAAAATGAATTTCGACAGTGGTATAGAAAGTGTGGAGGTTTTCTATTGAGCTATAGCAAGGGTTGGATTTACTTAACGTGGCTTTTGTTTGGCGTAGTTACAGGATGTTTTATTGTTGACTATATGACATTGGGAAGGAGAAGACTATTTAATAATATTTATACAGACATTTTATAAACCATAAAATAACGATATTAAATAATACCATTTATATGCATTTACATTTCAACAATACTTACTTTCAATCAAAACTCTTATTCAGTGGTATTATGACGGCATTATTAAATTGTGCTACAATATTTTTTCCTAATTCAAAGAATCGAAGAAAGAAAATATCGTTTACTGAGTCTGTCAGGGCCATTTCATATAGGGAGATTCACCAAATCATAATATAAAAATATTCATATGTAAAAATTCATAGCTCTACAAAAAGGTTTTTACCCTTGATGTATCACTCGCAACTTTATAATAATTGAAAATATAACTAAAATCCTTTTTTGGAATCTGAAGAAAATCATGAGAAAGTGTCAAATATTAGTAGAGTGTGTATCGGTCTTACTTAATTAAAAAAATGCAGCTTTTTAATATTTTGTAATATAATTCTCATATTAAAAATATTTAGAAACAATTGTCATTAGGAAATGAGAAACTTAGGTATATATGCTCTAACATTGGTAATAACATTTAATTTTGAAATAATTTTCATAGGAACTTGGATTTTGGATCAACTTACCGAGTTCAAAAGTTCGGACTATTGACTCTTCAGACGGTGGTCCTGCTCCTCGGCTGTTGAAAGCTTGAACAACAATACTGTACTCTGAGAATCTTTCCAAATCATATATAATCTGATAAAGTACATGTGGCATTGCTGACTCTGCTATTTGTGTTGGTTTAAATGTATAGGGTAGTGTACTGCTTCTTTTCCTGTATCCCACATAATATCCCTGTATGCTGCCAGAATTGGAATCATCTGCCATATTCTAGTAGAAGAAAGAAACAGAAAATTTAAGCTTTAAATCTTTAGCATTCTGAATTTCCAGTTAATAACATTTTGAACTTTTTAAACCCTTACTTCCTTTTTAACCACTATGATATTTTCTTATCTACATTTGTTTAAAACTACCATTATCCTTTAAACCGGTAAAACTTAACTATTTAGAACTTTACGTTTTCCCTATAGAACGCATAGGTAACTGTTTGAATATATAATTCTTTTACGCACATACTGTGCTTAATTTAGGAACAAAAATGTTATGGAATGTCTCTAGCGTAAACTATTTTTCATACGCTATTAAAAATTAATGCTTTTATCATAATATACACAAACGCTACAAGCAAACTGACACGAGTGCTTGCATATTTATTCTATGCAAGCACCGTATGTCAGGTTATTTTCCAACTAGAATATTAAATATTTCCTTAGATTGGCATTTTCTGCTTGCTTATGCAGACTTGTTACCCGCAGTTGAAAAGTTTGAAACGTAAGGTGTGAAATACCGACAACATCGAAGAAAATAAAACCTCCCCTTTTCCTGTGAAAGATATTCTTCTTATATATTTATAAGACCCTATCTCAAAAATTTATAATACATTAAAAAGTCATCCAAAATTCAAATAAAGACTTTAAAACATAAGACGTTACTAGCAAACTTACCTTGCCAATCACCAAATTTTCTATTTCACGCATTCTACTAATACTGCGGAACTATACTTAACATTTTATTTTATTATGAGGCAGAATCTTTGAAAAATATGAAGTATAAAATATAGTGCTATTTTATGGCAAAATGTTGTAGCAGAAGCTCTTAAAACCGATGTTTACAGGAGGGGTGAAGGCAGGAGAAGAATGGATTGATTGAGGAAATGTGCCAATGTGTGTGTTAGTAAAAGTTAATTTTCTTAATGAATATATGATATTTGATGAAAAAAATCAGGTTTTATTTACAATTCTATATCTAAAGAAACCTAATGCTTCAATGTAACTTTTAAATTACAACAAACGAGTCATTATGGTGGGCTTGAATATCTGCTTATATGCTCCAATTCCAGAATAGTTTTCAAGAGGAAGTTAACAATCTTTTGGCGAATATATTTGAAACATTGCTACATGGTTTTTCATATTCAAAAACAATTGAAGTGTACAGCGTGAACTGTTTTATTTTTTAGTTCAGTGTTAATTGCCTACAATCTGTTATGCAATTGAGTGATTGAGAATTGTGATATTTTTAATAAAATGTGTTGAAATGGGAGGGAGTGCCACCGTGAATTTTCAAATCGTTCGAGAAATAAACATGCAGCGTTTAGATTTGCTACAAATCCTGTAAGAAGAAGTAAACGGACTATTAATTTTTGAATGGTAAAGTTTTGTTATGAAACCGGAAGTGTACAACAAAATGGCGTCTGAGGCGTCGGCCTATAATCCAAGTGGCTCTATTGAAATTAAAGCGTAAAACTTGTCAAATGACAAACACCAGATAGAATTTATTGCCTGTTGACGCGCCTTGCTTTGAGTGCACTTTGGTATATGACGCAATATTTTTTACTGACAAAGAGTTTTCATGCACTATATGAGTTTCCGTGAATTACTTTTCTAGGTTGCATACGAAATTGCTTAAACTTTTCCTCAAAAAACATTTGTCTGGAGACGTCTTTCCAAAGCGCTTTCAGAAAGTTTTTCCATTTTTCACACTGCACCTTTGTTTGCCGTTTCTTCAACTCTTTACCATTTTCATCACACCACAGTTTCTTTCTACCTCTTGACTTCTTATTGGAACAGGGTAGCCTCCTTGCCCTTGACCAATTCCTCACCTTAACTAAGTTTCATGCACCAAAATTTTGCTCCTGGAATAACTGCAATGTGCAGATGTAAGAAATTTTCTTGGTTGTTCGTTTGAGTTGTGCGGCGCAAAGGTCATGTAGCACAAGAATCTACAGTATTCAGCAGAACCCGATCCCAGCATATTAAGGCCAGTCATGGTTTCTTCATTATTTTTGTGAGTTTTATTCTTTTATTAGAATGCAGGGACGAAACGGTAAAAAGCTGGATAATCTTACAACAGTGAAGTCCATTGTAATGAAAATATACGCCCTTCTCTAAATATTGGAATTCCATTTCATTTTTTTTCTTTGCTCTATCAAATCAATTTTGAAAATACGACGTTCAATAATACATAGCTTTTTGTAGTACCTTGTTGAACAAGTTTCATGTATGTTAACGATAAATTGAAAAACTAAAGTTTTTAACCTTTCTATAAAGCAATGGATATGCGTTGGAGTGATATAATACCAGCAAAGACTTGCGCATTAGTACTGTTTAAAGAAAATTAAATATTTATGCATTTAAACCTCGTTAAGACGAACACGCTTAGGACGAATTACTTTTAATACGAACCGTTTTCTGACGTTCCGTCAGAGTGTATAACATACTACCCTTTCCGGATAAGACGAATTACTGTTAATACGAACAGATTTTTTGTTCCCTTTGGTGTTCGTCTTAACGAGGTTCGATTGTGTCCATTTTTTTGGATGTTCTTGAATTTAGAATTTCATATATGCATTCAAAATTTGTGTAACTATATTTTAGCTCAAAATTTAACGCAATTTGCATTATTTTTATTTTCCTACACACACTAAGAAAATTATATGTAGAACGGGTAATATTATGTGATAATATTAGAAACATTTTTAAACTTAATAGTTATTTTATCTGTATCCATTATATTCTTTTAATTCAGTAGGAAACCCCTTTTAGCTAAGCTTTCCATTAACGGAGATCTTCTAAGTAAACTACGTCAGTAATTATCTAATGAGATAAAGTGTTATTTTCCTAACAAGGACCTAAATGGGACGCTTAATCTTCGCTGATCTGATGCACCATAAAAAGAAAATAAATACTATTAATGACAAAGAGGTGTCTATGGAGTCATTAATTGCTTCAGTTTTTGCTAAAGGCTCAATACAGAAATGCTTAATTTGGGATATATAACTAAGTGTCATGCAATGATTTAACAATTATATTCTATAGCTTTATTTTCGAAGATGCAGATTTTAGAATCAAATCAAATCTTACTCAAACAGGTACAATAATAACACCTAAGGTGATAATTATTTACAATTCATTATTTAAATTGATTCATCCAGTGAGCAAAATGTAACGACTTTGGGGTCCGGCAAAGCCCCTGTTTCTATAAGTGGATATAATTTATTGAAACGGAATTTACAAATAAGTAAATAAAATAAAAGAGCTTGATTAGTATCTGTATGAAAGGCATAAATTAAGACAGAGGTAATGATATCATAATTCTCTCTTCGATAGATGCCTCAAATATTTTTATATTGGGTAAATTTGAAGATATAAATGTGGAAGAAATTAAGTAATTCGATCCATTTGAAACAATTTTTATTACTGGTTTAAACGTTTAGGTTAATTCTATAATAAGCCAAAAGATGAAGCAATTATAACACAATGTCAAAAGAATGTTGTTTATTTATTTGTTTGCATTATTTATGATGCAAGAGCATCTGGGCTATACTGCGCCCAAAAGGATTTTGAACGCCTTTTTAGCGGAAAGTCTGAGAAAGGCGTATTCCAATTTCGGCGGTAAACGAAAGACTGATTTAATTTTACAATTCATAAAACAATTATACATGCTGTTGCCAAATAGAAAAAGTCAAATTATACATTAGATACCTTTTTGTAAAGCAAAAACAAAAGCACCATTAGGAAATTATCTGTTTTTATTAAAATTAAACGTACACCCAGCACATGTACAGGTAATTAAACGATAAAAAAAGTCAAAGCCGTATGGCTCATAAATGGCTAGGAATTGAACATTGAATGTTCAAATCAATAGTTGGTGACGCCTCGCCCATTTGGCGGCGATACATGCTTCTATACATGTAGGTCAGGAGTGAAAAAGGTTCCTAATGTCATCATGCGACACGTTCCACCAGCAATTCCTCAATTGTTGTTACAGATCCGCGACATTTTGCGGTGCCCGAATCTGGCGGCCTACCATGTCCCATACATGTTCGATTGGCAAAAGGATTGCTGATTTTGCTTTGACAAGGAAGAATATTAACAATATGGAGGCAGCTCACAGATATGCCAGCCGTATGGGGCATAGCATTATCTTGTTGTAGAATATGGTCCCAGTCTGTCGTACCACAAAGGGTAACGCAAACGGCTGCAGGATGTCATCAACATATCGTTGAGCTGTTGAAGCTGTACGCAGGATAACTAGAGGTGTCTATCTGTCGTATAGGACAGCATTCCCTGTCATCACACTAGGATCATTGGCTTTGAAGCAAAGGGTGGTTACGACCGTTGATCCTGGCACCTCCATACACTGATCCGATGGTCATCTGCTCCAAGACTGAAGCGGGATTCATCGCTAAACCTATGCGATGTCAACCTACCGACAGCCATGATGATAGGCTACAATACCACTCAAAACGACTCTGTTAATGGTGTGTGGTTAAACGCAGACATCTTAAAGGCCGCTGTGAGTGTAACCCCACCTCAGCCAAGCGTCGTGAAATGGTGGAAGGTGCCACGAGTGGTATGGAAGAGACCGTAGCACGTTGGATGGCGGACAACGTAGCTGTAGGGTCAGCTCAGGTCTGTCGCACAACCAACCGACCTTGCCTCGAATTCGTGCAACTGGGACTTCTATGGCTTTCATTCCGCTGACGAGTTCCTCGCAGAAACCATTGCTGCCAACACCTTTGCACAGCAGTGTCCGTACGGTGCATGTCTATTACTCTGTAAGACCAACCAGCTTCACATATCCCGAATGTGCTGCCACGTTCGAAGTCGTCCAATTGGCTATAAGGTCTTCGTAAACGCCGTAACGACATCACTGTTTGCTTCTCCAGGGAACTGCAACGCTGATAACGAAAAAAAATAAACCGTCTGCAATTTTTACCTCTTTTATACGATGATAGTTGCGCAGTAGAAATGCGCGCTATGATCGAAGTTAACACTCATTGGCTTTGAAAATTTAATCATTTGCATACTTGGTCTAAAAGAATTTGCATGCGAAATTTTGAGATGATCGGATAATTTTTTAGGGGTGCTTCGTTTTTTTTCCTGTATTTGTTTTCGTTTGCAAAAGATTGTATGTTGATAGAAGATACGGGAAGTGAAATTACATACATTTTGAAAACATATAAAAGGAAACAATATGGCATATTGCCAATTTTAGAAATTGAACATATTAAGTTTGCGTTCTTGAAATCCTTAGTGGCAACAACCAGAAAAACCTTCAAAGCGAACACATAGCATTTTTATTGTGGGAACCCACAAAGGGGTAAATAGATTTAAGTGACTTAGAAAAAAAGGTTCTGCACCCTAGGGCCAAAGCAACAGACAATTGTGAGTCCAAGTGTTATCCATGAGTACTCACGTATTAAGATCATTAAGATTTCTTGTAAAGGGTGTATGATCAGAAACTGTAAATAAAATGAAATTAGAATGAATGATTTTCATATGGTGTTAAGCATGAAGAAGGAAATTTTGTAGATAATAATTTTTCGACTAATAATATCTTATCGTAAGCCATTTCAGTTACTCTAGAAGAATGATGGTGATAATTTAGGAGGTGGGGTTATTCTTTTGTAGTCTGGTACGTGTAACGAGGTTAGACGCGAAACTAAAGTACAGGATCATTATAATTAAAGTTCCACTTTGAAATGGCCATAAAATGAAAACTACTGGACCAAATGTTATCAAACTTGGTAATAGTTTACAGGAGGTACAGGATTTTACTTTATGCAAAAAAAAAGTTAAAAAATCACCACCAGCAGGAATGGCGCTGTATACAATATTGTTAAACGAAATAAGACGTGAGGATATTGGTTTAAAACGTTTTTAATCGTTTCTAAAACGATTAAAACTTCTGACTATGGGGCAAAGCCCCAAAGCTACTGTTTATGGTGATAACATAAACAATTTGGCGGAATTGAAAGATGCGATACACCGACATGTCCGCAACATTCCTCCTGATATGCTAAGAGCTGCTGTTGAGAACGCAGTAATGCGATTTAACTTGCTTTCAGAAAATGGTGGACGCCACATTCAACATGCTTTGTAACACGTTTTAGAAACGATTAAAAACGTTTTAAAACGATGTCTTCATGTCTTATTTCGTTTAACAATATTACATACAGTGCCATTTCCGCTGGTGGTGATTTTTTGGGGGGGGAGGGGGGGAAATAAAATCCCATGACCTCCTGTAAGCTATTACCAAGTTTGATAACATTTGGTCCAGTAGTTTTCATTTTATGGCCATTTCAAAGTGGAACTTTAATTATAAAGACACTGTATATTGTGTTTGAGAATTTAAATATATACACGTCAATCTTTTTTGGTCAAATTCAGCAATTTTCTCCAAATTAAGGGACATGAAGTGAAATCTGGTTATAATAAAATTATCACGGCGTCCCGACAGATCAGATGTAGTCCGTATTCAGAGTGTCCGGATATAGAGAGAGGTCCGGAATATAGAGTGTATCATATTCAACCTTGTCTGTAACGGTAAATTTCCTATTATGATATCCTTTCCTGGTCCCTTGAGTATCGTTATAAACAAGTTTCATTATATTTATGCTTTGTGAGTTACAAATAATATGGGATTGAAACGAATGGTTCAATAGAAAGAAGGGGAAGTCATTTTCGATTAATATTGAGTGATATTTAAAACATTAAACGAAAGGTCATGATATAAAAAAGAAAATATATTAACAGCTCATAAAAGTTTCATATACGTACTGTAAGTAATAATATTGTAGAAAGCCCCATTTTTGAGGAATAAACCATCTTCTGTAAGTACAACTGAACGTATGAGATGCTGGTAATTATAAAGGGATGTAAATGTTAGTATACTTTTTAATTTTTATGACTTTCAGGATAAAATTTTACAGCGCCTTTAATTTTGCTCTAAGCACATTTTTAATAGATTTACATTTTGCCTTTGAAAATACATACTTTTCATGTCCGTATCCAGGGAATATTAGGTACCACTGAAACTAAATTTTTAATGGGACTTGGCTACGGCTTGCATGCTGTGATTGTATCGATACATGCTGTAAAAAATTTTGGAACTCCTCCGAAATTGGAGTCCCGCCAAGGTCTGCGTTTTTTCATAACTAGTATGACGGTTTAATCTTTCATACCAATATCATCATTGAGTTACCGTACTGACTATCCACCCAATTCTGAAAATATACTACCTAACCACTATGAAAACCGACTAGGTCAACTAATTATGAAAATTGATTAGTCAACTAATGATGAAAACTGACTAGTCAACTAATTATAAAAATTGATTAGTCAACTAATTATGAAAATTGACTAGTCAATTAATTATGAAAATTTACTATTCAACTAATTATAAAAATTGATTAGTCAACTAATTATGAAAATTGACTAGTCAACTAATTATGAAAATTGACTAGTCAACTAATTTCCTGATCTTAGTAGTCAACTAATTTCCTGATCTTAGTAGTCAACTAATTCCTAAAATTTAGTAGTTGACTAATCTTCTAAATCTATTAGTCAAATAAGTTTCTAAATTTACTTGCTAACTCTCTAAACTTAAAAGTCCACTAAATCTCTAAATTTACTAGTCAACTAAATATCTAAATAGTCATCTATTGTCTAAATAATCAATTATTGTCTAAATAGCCAGCTTTTGCCTAAATAGTCAGTTATTATCTAAATAGTTATTGTCTAAAGAGTCGGCTATTGTCTAAAGAGTCAGCTATTGTCTAAAGAGTCAGCTAATGTCTAAAGAGTCAGCTATTGTCTAAACAGTCAGCTGTTGGCTAACATATTAAAGCTATATTTACTAGGGTTCTTTGATATGATCTCGCTCATTTAGATAACAAAATTCGATTACATCCTATCCATAAAGAAATGGAATCAGATTTATAGTCAGAGACCTTGAAAACAATTATGGTAAAAGCCTGTATTTACAAAGCCGCAGGGTGAATTATCCAAAACTATATTTCTGATATATAATTACAAATATTTTTATTTTATTAGTTTCATTATGAATAAAATGAAAGTCAGTGTCAAATACATAAATATTGGTTATTATTGTTTACGCTTACTTATCCAGCAGTTCAGTTTATACGTATAATATTCATCCGCATGAATTAATCGTAAACAGATATAAATATATATTTTGTGTTATCTAGTTCGTTTTGATTTTAAAAATACATTTAAAATGGCGCGAATGCTGTTGTTATGCATCAAATAAGAGAATCGACATAAATACCTGGTAATAAAATATAATAGTCAAAATATTCCTCTTTAAAAATTGCAGCATTTGAATTTCCAGCAAAACATCTTACACAAATTAATGGTTATTTCGTTTCCACTCACGATTAAAAACGAATTTTACGCAACAGTGCTTTAAAATTAAATTACAGGAGCTCGAACAGATATTTCATTTATATCTGATTATACATGTTTCTGCGGGAGCATGAAATGAAGTAGCATCACTTCGCGCATTAAGAAGAATGCTCGCCCACCGTATAATTTAGAAAAAAATTGAGAGAAAAAAAAAATTAAATAACATCCGATGTTAATGGTAAATAGAAAAAAGGTGGCCTCCGGCTGAACTAAGCAAATCTCTTTTCAAAGTTATTTATTTAAAGTAGGATGGCAAAAATGATAAATGATGGAAGAAAATTTAATCGCTGCACACAAAGCCTCCGGAATGAATGGGAATTTCACAGATTCAGGCACTGTCTTGGGTAAAAAACTGATTAATTGTTTTCGATCAAGACGCAACTGTTTGCTAGTTGCGAAAAATTTCAATATTTAGTGGCTTTACGTTTTCCAAAGCCTCGAACGTCTTTTCCTAGGTTTTTGCCTAAAGATGTTCCGAATTTTTTGCCAAAGGAATTCCTTCCAAGCCAAGTGTTTTAGTTTTAATTTAAGTTCCAAAAATATAATGGCCGTTGTCTCGAGACAGTTCAATAGTTTCCGCTTTTTAACTCTTTTTCAAAATATTTCATATTCCAGCGGAAAGAAAATTATGAAATATCTTTTTCCAAATACCTCGTCTTTGTACTATACTTTAAGATAAATTGAAATTGTAACAAGAAGAGCTTTGCCTTCTAAGTTATTTTATTTTTTTACCAAACGTATATTAATATCGACAGAAGCTGTTGCGTCAAAATCGTTTGTATCAAATATGGCATTTTAAAACAAAAAAAAAATCATATGCAAAGAGGATATTTTTGTATTCTTTGTTTTATTTTAAGGATGGTCGTTAGATGGTACGGGATAAGTGCAAATATTTAACGTGATATTTGAATAATAACGAATGATGTCTCTCGCGCGTCCTATTGAAAATAACGAAGCAGGACAAAATGGCGAAAACATACCACATTGTGTGATAATATATAGTATGAATATCTACCATGATATTTCAAATTACTTACATTTCTTATGCTAGTTTCTTGTCGTATAGTTCAATTGTTTGTTTATGCATTTTGCAATTGAGCTATGCAGGGGCGGACTAGGAAGCCAGCCAACCGACCCCACCGGGCTGGTGAGCAACATGGCCAATGGGATTTGCGCTCTCATGGATTATAGGACTATCTGTCTCTGATAATCCAATGTATGTGCCCTTTGAAGAGACCCAGTACGACTCTGGAGCTACGGGTCATCTAGGATTAAACAGATCATTCAGGCCTTTGAGCCACAGTACATTTACTGCAACCACCAAGTTTTCTTGAAATGGAATCACGCCCAGTGGGACCGAAACAAGTGGTAAGGATCTGTAAATCACTTAGGAATTTTGTAAGTCGAGTTCACTAATGGAGGTTTTTTGCATGAAATTATGCACTAAGCCGACATTTTTTGCCCAAGAGATTATTTTACTGACTTTTATACACTTTATTTATATTTTATTTACTTCTATTATATTACTAAAATTTAATGATCCATCCACCACTATCAAATCCAGAAAACTACAACAAGGGGACTAGTTTAAACAAAATGAAAAACGAATTTACCCAACGACAAAAGAAGACGAGGGAGAGAAGACTTCCCACTTTTAATCACTCTCTCTCTTACATTGTGCACAAAATAAAACGGTACTTCGTGCACACAATGCCCATTTTCATTAGACCTTCTTATTTGACTCTTGTCTAACATACTTCTTTTTTTCTGTAAACAGAAAAGCAAGAGTTTGAATGGGGGACAAAGCACATCATGTTGTGTGTGTTTCTTTTTTTTTTTGCACACCGTGGTTCATTGTTGCCTCAGGTATACAAACGCGCTGCTTTTGTGCCAGACGCTAACTGGCCGAGTGACGAATGGGCATTGAGTAAAAGCATCCAAACCCCGCAAAGAATTCGCGATAACAAAGAAGCTTCCGCGAAGGTCCATCGATTACTTCCGTGACTTCCATTCACGGGCAACCATTTGAGATTCCTGTGGAAAGAAAAGGGTTTCTTCTTATTTCCTGGACGGCACATCACCTTTCTTAACAATCACGACTATGGAGAAGTTCTTCTGTTGTCGGAAACTGACTTTCTTGAATAGAGTAATCCTTTTCACTAAACGAGTCGGAAGCAATTGAGGTCGAACCCCTTTGAGTGAAGAAAGTGACGAGGAAGTGAAAAGCTATCTAGGCCTTCCCGTAAGGCTCTCAATTAGCTTCTGTTTCTTGCTCTGTGGAAATTACAAATTGACTTTCATCTGATAAAAATACCATGGCGCCTAGAATACGTGTGCGTATGTTGCTTCAATGATCCATTGAAGAGTTAATTTAATGCATTTGAAATATTGAACTATGCACAATATACAGTA
>QLNU02014802.1:118543022-118558891 GCA_006491805.2 Dysdera silvatica | reverse complement strand
TAAAAGTGAACCTTGGTAATCGCCTAGTTTGATCCTAGATGTGCAACTTAATAAAACGTGATTGTTTGTTATTAGATGTGGGCCGATTTTAATTTTGAAGAAAAAAATCTCGTCTCATTTAGACCGAAAGTGAAATCTTTCCGAGGCATTTCTTACTATAGGGTTTGGACATAAAATAACGAAGAAACACCGGTTCATTTATGATTTTAATTATAGTTTTTGAAAACATGTTTAGCACTATCAGCTAGTATTTAATTAGTGATGGTTTTCTTTTATTTGTATGAAAACTATTAATTATGATAAATAAGATATATTGATTGATCTGACGAAGTTAACAGCATCACAATTATTTTCGTAGAATAGTTAATGTACTTCCCTAGGTCTTGTTTAAATCAAAGGGATCGGAAACTCTGATGACAAAACTTGGAAGTAGATTATAGTATAATCCAAGAATGGTATATTCAGAAGATTTCAATCCCTATGACTATAATTTTTAAAATGGTGCATCGATCATAGAGGGAGAGAAAGAAATTCTTCTGCATATCATTAGTATAAAATAGCATTTCAATTTAATTGCAATAATGACAAGAAATATAATTATAAGTAGATACGAATTTTCATAACTATCCGAAGATATAAAATCACCTCCGCGACAAAGTACTTCCTAATGATATACACCATTATTATATATATACCACATGAAAACAGTACATTCTGTTCATTATGTAAATTGTTCAACTCGCAATTCTGAATTCTGAAATTAAGTTGAGAAATTACTGAATCGATCATTTCGAAAAGTGGTCATGTTTCATTGTTTTCCTACGGAGTTGACCCCTTTTCAAAATGATCGATTCAATTTGATGATTGTTTAATATCCTTCGACAAATTCTCAGAAATATTTTAGTGCTGTAATCTTATTTCTTTTAAACAAAATTTTCTTCTTCAAAATTATATTTCAATTAAATATTACGCAACATAAAAATATTCTGCAATTTTCCATATTATGAAATTGACATACTTTTCACGCATATGGATAGACTGCCTGCCTACAACGACCCAATATTTCAAGTTTCTGAACCTCGCGGAGGAATGCAATTATTATTTTTAAAATATAAATTAATGAGATGAGAACTCTTGAAAATTAAAATTAGGGTATTTTTGCAGACATAATGGGTACTGTGTGTAATAAACATCATTTAATGAGCCTAATAATTGTATCGGCCCTAAAATCTTCCGAATCTGTTTGTTTCTTTAATAGGGCTTATCTTATTAGGTAAACTAATCCGGTGGTAAGATTTTCAAATATTTAAATCATTACTCACCTGCCAAGTTACATTTATTGATTTAGAGGATACCGGCCGCACATTAAGAACTTTCGGCGCATACGTCGGTGCTGAAATAGAGATTAATGAAATAGCTTTCAGCGGAATAAACTAAGATAAAATACTATCTTTTAAGAACAACTTCACTCATATTTCATTACAGCATTATTAATTCTCAAATCTGAGTTAGGAAGTTTCCTGAAACTCAGAATTTGAGTTGTTTTGACACTTGAGTAATAAAAGTTATATTTTTATACCTACGTTCATCCAAAGTAGTAACTGCCATTTCAGCACTGTACTGACTTTCACCTAACGCATTTTGACACTTCACTCGGAAGAAATAGCGTGTGAGAGGCTTCAATTTGCGCACCGTTAATGTGGTTTCTTCATTACCCGGTAGTGTCAAAGGTCCATTATCCCCATGATTACCTAAAATGAATGAAGCGGTGCACAACACTATCAAAATTCTTCTTCTTTCACTTCACAAAGAATATTTATCGTAAAAAATCAATCCTGTTTCAAATGGTGTCATTTTAATGTACATTTCTGAGTTGAATAAATGGGTTTGGATATAAAAATTTTACTGCTTAATGAAGTTATTACTTGCAGATAATTTGTATTTTGTGAACTTCGAAACTGATCACGGAAATGGGCGCAATTTTCAGATAGTTTTAATGAGATATTCATATAGAATACATATATGTGTTATATAAAATATGGAGCTTATGAGTTTAATTATAAAGGGCTGACTAGTCAATTACTTGGCCTGGAATACGTGTGCTTTTCAGTAAAAGGAGAGATAAACTAATATACAATGTAATAATTTTATTTATTTCAGCCCATATTATGTATACAAACAAAATTTATTGCATATTTATATCTCTTTGAAAGTAACTAACGTCATGTATATTAATTCAGTGTACTTCACTTTAACATATTTAACATTATAAATAGCATGCAGTTATGATTATATATACATCACATTTTCCATTTAAAAGTATCGTTTAATTTAATTACCAATAATACGCAATAACGTACGTCAGCCTTTAGCTGAAACTGGTTGAAAGTTCCATTACAATTAATGAACCATTTCTAGACTCCAAACACATTCATTTTGAACATTCTTCTCTCTGTGCATTACGACTCTCCTGTATTTATTTTCTATTTTTTTACTATTATTTTACTATACTAAAACATCGTTTTATTAAACCGAAATAATCTTGTTCCATTACTTTCATTTGACGCAAGGGAATGAGCCCACTTCACCCTAGGGAATCAAATGTAAGAGCGCGGAACCGTAGGAATGAAAGTCAAGCATTTGATACTTGAAGAATACAAATCTGGGTTTTCTTTACTGGCAGACGAAGAGGTATTACTATTATATGGATTCACATGAATCGATTTACACTTATTCAATTGATATCGACTGTTTTGACCAGATAATTGAAGGCACTGAAATTATTTATAGATATGAAACCGACATCTTTAAAAATCCATAAGAAGGATTCATTGCAGTTTGAATTTGTTTCATAAGCGTCGCTTCTTGTGGGAACATTTGCACATACAAAATTGTATATTATTTCCAAAACTTGTGTGCTTAATGTACAGAAATAAGGCGATTAAAATATTGTGTTTATTTACTTCGTGGCCATACAGCACTAATGTTTTGTAGTGACAATTCTGAACAAGAAATAAAATTATTTACACAATATTATTTTTTTTAATATGAAATATGTTTTAGCTAATTGTAGTTTTACCTTTGATGGTTAAACATACAAATAGCTGTAGTTTTAGTTGTTTCCATTAACACACTGGTATATGTAATATATAACTGTGACATTTTGACAACGAAAGGATATTTATTTTTTTCTCACTACTTACGGAAATGTACAGGTAAGTAAAACGCTTTCAACTGCAGAAATAATGTAACTGAAAATAGATTTTTAAACACCTTGAGAATTTGTTAATTTATCTGAATTTCCTAGTTGGGGATGTGTTTTATTTTTCTGCCCGTTCTCAAATATAAGAACAAAAGACTGTTTTCAACTTTCGTGGTTTCATAATTATCAATATGGAGATGATCCTTTTTATTCGTACAGCATAGTTACTCAATTTCTGATAAAATATTATATTTCCATTAAATGTGCATTTATTACTCATAATGTAATAATCATAATTTAAGTTTTATGGACATTCAATTTGCCCTGTCCATACAAGCGTTTATCTATTCACGAAGAATTCGTTAATAAATAGCAAAAAGAACATCTTCGCTTGGCAGGCGACAGCTCCACCATATTGAATTCAATGCGTCGTCTGGAGCATCAAACTTCTCTAAAGCGCTAAAGCATTTACCATATCATTATACAGCTCATTTTTATTCAAACGGCTTGTTAAAGGGGAAACTGTAGGGATTTTCTTTGGCGGCTCGAAGAAGTTTATGTTCTTCTGGAGATCCAAATAATTTAAGTGCCCCCATCTCTCAAGAGGGAAGGAAATATAAGTGGAGAAGGTTTTCTGGAAACTATCGGATTGCAGGCCTAAAAATTGGCACCTTTTCTAGTTTCGGTGCCTTTTCCTTTCCTTAGAAGAATTTTTGATGGAGATTATGGGTTGTTAATGAGTATGTTCAGTCCAGGATGCAACAGCAATTTGCATGAATTTGAATTAAGATATTCGGGCTTAGCATGTTATCAGGGTGTGGTTAAATGTTCCGTGGTTTCATTACAGCCAGTAACACGGCTTCACCTCATCAATCATAATGAATGATATATTCCGAATAAACGAACTATTTTTGCACAAACTTTTGGACAGACAGTTGAGTATTGTGTCATGACGGGAAATGTATAGGTGGGATGAGATAATCAGAGTAATCCTCAAGAGTGCATAATAATAACAATAATAATAGCAAATAATATTATCAGTCACAACTTAAGAATATAATTATAATTATAGGGAAATAAAATATGTGGAAAATAGATAATACCTTTAAAATAATAAGAGAGAGAGCTAAAAAATAATCTATTAATAATAATCCGTAATTAAAAGAGCAGTAGTAGGTGTGATTAATAAAAATGAAGCAATTCCAACTGCACACGTTTCGTAAAGTAAATAAATTTTATCTGTCTAGAGTTATGGAGTTCATATATGCTTTTTTAAAGAAATACAAAAGTCATAGTTCACAATTTCCTATAATATTTGAATATTTCAATATCGAAGTGGCAAATTTTTGCATTACAGTATCCGTAGCTGTTTTGCTATATAATATCTAATAAATACTACTTGTAAAATATTCAGTATACAATATCAGAATTCAGCTTTGTTAGTCCGAAAATTTATTTCTCATCTATTATAAAAATTTAAAATTCCGAGGTGATTATTTATGCGGAAAAACACCCTCTTAGTCAGGTATCACAGTTTTGCTTTTTTTCAAACAATTTTTATGAATTCCATAAGTATCTTCAATACAGTCATTTTCGTGAAATATCATCACATATGGCCGAATCATTAAAGTGAACCTCCAAATAGTTTATAAGCCTATTTTAATTTTCTGTGTCTTTTCTTAGCTGGCCCCATTTCGTGGAGACACAAGCGTAATTAGTGTTTTACTGCGCTACCTAAAATATCTTAAACCCAGTATGAATACAATAATTTCTTCATGCCTTCTTTTTTCTATAATTCGGACTACAGAAAAAAAGAACTTTGATCGGTTTGTTAACAGCTTCATTACTTTTTAGAAAAAAAACCATATTCTTGTAAAATTAATTGGAAATTAATTTTCGAACCCATTTTCTTCTTTACTGCGAAACATTACACAAAATGTCACATTTTTATCCAAATCATTGAGAATTCTGGGTAATAAGTTACGCACATTCAACCTCAAAGTAACTTTCTTTTATGGAATAGATATTCTCAGAAATACATTTTTACTCTTTCCTCGTGGATACTATATTGCTGTGGGTAAATTACATTTCATTACTAGGAATTTTATGAATATATTACTACAGCTTTCTACTTTATGGAAAGATGATTTTAATATTACTGGTAAATTCTTACTCAGTTCAAATAATAGAGGATATTTGTTCGAATAGTAGGTTAATATTCAAATAAATGTCTAATTAACGATGTCATAAAACCTCATTTCGCTTTCTTCAGAAAGAAGTCACTAGTTGTGGCAAAACAGGAGAGGACAGAATTTTCCTATTTAATTTTTTTTCTAATTTTATTTTAAAATAATAGGAGTTCCAATAAATAATTTTGCTAAGATGTTACAGTAACTAAACCTTTGATATCAAGTATGAGCCAATATTTCTGTAAGTTATGGCACAATAAGTATTAAGTTGTTAACCGTCAGCACTCTGTGTTCTCCAGTTCATTGTTCAACGGCTAAAAATAGAGACATATTTTTATGCTTTTTTTCTTAGTGGCTAAACACTCACAAAACTTGATATTAAATCTTATACCATTGGACGAAGACCGAATCATACATAACACTGCGGTACCACATTAGAATCCCTTGAGAATAAGATTCGAGGTTTTTGCAAAGTTTTCTAATGTCATTGGTCAGTTTTACTTCTTTTTATTCTTTTCCTATTTCTTTCCGATTAATGTTTCTTCTATTTAGTAACTTTTCCTTATCACTATTTTTCTATCGATCTATTTTCACAAGTTTTTTTAATGTTTTCTTTATCCTTTTACTTTTGCTATTATTATTCATATTTTAATATTGTACCTCACTTATTTGCCATCCCAATTTTCTCTCCTTTTTTTTTTCCGCATTCAGACCGGTTGCACAATTTTACTCCTCGTTAGTATCGCGTTCTCTTAGCATGCTGTTAATTCGAGATCGACTCCCAAAATACAAAACAAAATATTTACATTAAGATTGTGCCTTTAAATATATGCATTAAATACACGTTATTACTTTCATCATGAGCTGTTTTTAAAGTAGGTTTTATAGAATCTCAAAATTCATCTGTTATTTCGCATTTTGCCAGAAAAAAATTTTCGATGAGAAATTTATGTGTCTTGTGTATTATAGTTGTGCACCAAACAGTTTGATTTTCAGTATTAAAATATAATCCTATGGTCGAAGGTTGAATTTGTAATTGCGTTGCATCATTTATACAAAAAAATAGCCATATTTTCTCATCCTATTAGCAGCCTTTTTCATATTCATGATTTTATCTCTCGAGATTGTTTCTTTGGTCACAAAAGGTAGAACCTAAAGAAATTACCTAATGTTTCAAAGAATTCAAATAACATAATAATCAAATTATTTTGCGCGAAATACACCTCATGTTTTGTGTATAATATAGAAGATTATGTTTTTTCCACCTCGGCGGCAGATGATAGTGACAAGTAAGTTTAACTTTTCCCTTGCTACCTGAGGAATAATTACAGGAAACTGATGTTACGATTTCTTATTCATTTAAAAAATTTCTCTTCTAGGAGCAAGGAAGGTACCACATAGAAAAATAAGCGTTTATCCAAAATGTCTGAAAGATTTCGTTTATTTCACATTTTAGAAATTATTTACTAAGTATCAGGGGAAAACATTACATGTAAAATATTAAACACTGGTAAAAGAGCATCTCATATTTAGCAATCCTATATTTTATCAAGAACTCTTAGGAATTCTTTATTTCGAATTGATAAATTTAAGCTAATATATAATTGAATTCTAAGCATTTTTTTCGATTTACCAAGATAGAAATTTACCTTATGATAAAATGAATAAATGAAAATGGGAAGTTAATAAAATATATGAGGTGACATAAAACTAAATTCTATAATTAGGCTTTTAAAGGCTTCTACCTGTTCCGCTTGAAGTGCGAAGCTTACCATCTGGAAGTCTCCAAGCAACGGTATAGTGCGTGATTGGAGAATTTCCATCAAACGGTCTGTTCCATGTTAATCGTACACTCCGACTTGAAACATCGTGTACTTCTAAATTTTGAGGTGCGTCAGGAATATCTAAAATCAAAGAGAAAACCGAAGTTTGAAGATCAGAAATCTTTAATCGCACACACGGATCCCAAATCACAACATTTATACTGCATTTGTTCTGCCAACGCAGATGTATCGAATCCTTTGAATTCTATGATTTTATATCATTTTCAATTGCAATATAGCATAGATTTCTGCTAATGATGACAGAATTGTTTTATGATAGTATACTACTTTAAATTCTGCAAGCTTCATATTGCAATTTTTCTAGAAATACGGGTTCAAGATTTAATAAGAGAAATCTGTTTTATGTAAATGAAGAAGATTAAACCTGTCACTATGGTAACCGATTGAAAAATTCCATGATACAGCTATCGTGAGAAATTGAATGAGGAGATAAGCATGGAGGGAGTGAGGAAAAGCTCCAGCACTATAGAAAATTATAATGTTGCATTTTCTTACATTTGGATATAGTATCTTGACAGCGTTGAAATAAATAATAATAATAATAATAAGAGTTTTTATTTCCCCTGTTTAAATTCAATTCAAAGTTTATTGCTTGTTTCTAAATCCACATATACTAGAGTGGCATACTAAGACACGTGTTTTGTTTTTGATGACATCATAGGGAAATCTTTGATTATAAAATTATAAACTAAAGCAAATTTTAAAAATGCATGTTTATTTTACAAAACAAAGGGCACATCCACATATTTCTATAACCTCAAGCACATCTGATATTCATACGAATTACTCTATCTCTAGCGTTACTCGAGGAATTTCGAAAAGACACTGTTTTAACAAGTTCGAACATGATACAGTCTATACTTATCAGATCTGGCAAAAATGTCACAGGCAGATTTCATCTTATTGAGAAAGATGATTATTTATTGATTATTTGCTTTGTTAGCGTATGATAAATTATCTCATGATTATTTGCCATGGTAACAAAGATTATCATTTGTCAAAAGTCAGCAAGAGATTGGACGATAAGGACTTGTATAGTTTTCATTATATCATTTCAAACCTGCTTCGATAATTACGGTTGTAATTTCATTTATGGCTTTTTTCAGTAGAGAAAAACTTCCTCAGAAGAAAAAAACTTTCGTAAGGGAATAAAAACTTTCCTGTATTCCATACATCTCCACGTTTGCTTTATTGATAAAATTTTCCGTAATTTTTAGTATTTAAATTTGCGAATTTTTGTCTAAAACTATAATTTTTTTGAATTATAAAATGTAGCTGTATTTCACACATATAAATTTTTAAATCACTAAATAATGTATGGTGTGTCCAAAAAAATGTCTCTTCAAATTAATTTTATTCGTTCTTCAATAATTTTATGAATTCAATTTTAGAATATTTAATCAAGGATTTTAATAACTTTTATGAATCTAATTACTTCTTTAAGTTTATTTATTTTCATTTTCTCTTTCTAATTTGAAAAATTCCATTTCGTTAAAATTTTATACATTGTAATTGATTTTGAACAATGTTTATAAAATTTTACTTAGGCATTATTAAATATCAACCAATAATTTAATACTAATTGATTCCCTACACCCTGAGTTTTTTTCTTTTCCTTTTCCTTACTTTCCATTCTTTCTTTTTTTCCATGTTCAAGCAAATTTTGCCCCTAAATTTGCAATTTCATTTATCTTTTATTCATTTTAATTAAATCTCGAATATTCTTCTAGTTAAATAAACTTTTACCAACGATATAATAACGATGTCTTTTCTTCCTTTTAAATATATTCAATTAAAACGTTGGATGCTAAATAAGTTATTCCTTAAGAAGGAATTAATTTTTTTTATTAATTGAACACACAGAGTGTTCATGTCTACATCAATATGTTTTGTAAATAGTTTTAACATTATCTCAGTTAACTTAAAAATCAGAATTATTATAATTATTTTTTAAAACATAACTTATTAGGTTATGGAGATTAATATGGTTTAGTTAGGTTTCCTTCCACTCAAATAAATATATCTATTATGGTTAGCTTCGTGTTAGCCGCGGATATTTATTTTCTAGTTTGCGAGTAATCAGGACGTATATGTATGATGACGCCTCTATATAATTACTCGTATATAGGACGTGTAATATGTGATTTAAATATGTATTCGAATCCCTAAATATATTTTATATTTTAAAACGAAATCTGTGTATCCATCTGCTACACAATGTCCAGTTTCTGTACATGGCACTCCAACTGGAGGGAGAAAACGGTATAATGGTAAATATTTTAATAGGCTACGACATATATGTTTAATGAAAGGGAAAGATCAGTCTCCCCTCACAAGAAGAGCTGGAGCAATGATTATGTAATTTTGTTTACTATTAGATTCTATAAAATGAAATATCTCCGAAATGTTCATTCGTTTTTAATTGATAAATTAATTTGCAGAGATCCAATTTAGAATTTACATGTTATAGTTGCTACGACCCTTGCTGTCCTTGCGCTATAAAATACAACCAACCATAGTGATTATGTGTTCAACAGCGTTCCAAGCCACGTATTTAAAATACCGTAGAGTAAAATACTTCTATAGTAACTATCATACCTCAACGTTCTCAACCTTTAGTCATAACGCTAGTGGCTGGGATCTTCTAACAAAATTCAACATCACCCAACATATTATTAAAATTGTATTTAAATATTAATAGTATTTATATACATGTAAATAGAGTAGGAGTGGTCCATATGGAATCTTACGGGTATATGAAAGGAAAATCAAGATAGAAATAATTCGAAATGAACGTACACAATTTAGATTGAAGGGATTTTGTTAAAACATAATAGAAAATTTTAATATAACATATAGAAGCAGATATTTTTTCAGGTTTTACATCGCAAGGAGAGTGAGGACCATGCTGTGCGGGGACTCGCAGTTCACCGACGAATCAGAATCTCCTAAAACCTAGAAAACCACCCCACGGATTATGGTATACGTTCCGTTGATAAGCTTCGTTTTTTGCATCGTTGGCAGTTGGACCCTTGTTAGCGGCACGCTACATGAACGCGTTACCACTGCACAAGACAGGGCTTTTTAATAGCGCATGACGAATATTTTACCATCCACGTTCCTCAACTGCCTTCGAATTGGTAATTGACACTTCGGTCCATACTTTATGAAACAGAAGACTTACGAAAAAATTATTCGAGATAAACTTGGAAATATACACTGAATTGAAGCTGAAAATGCAGTAAAATGTGAATTCTGGGATATATAGCGTTTACTTTAGTTCTATAATAAAATATATAAAAATTATATATATATGCAGTGGAACAAACTGATAAAGCGACAATTAAAGTGAGCACTTTTTTATAAGAGAGAACTAATAAGGATTTATCCATGCCTATACCAAAGCCTGTCGTGTACAGTGACCGCTGCAGACCATTCCCAAAGGTGGTCACTTTAGGGAAGTTGTACCACATTTCTATATCATTTATCTTCAAATTTTAGAAAAAGGATATACACAATTTTTGATTCTCTGATTGAGTTACACAAACCATGTACAATCCTTACCTTGAACGGTGACTTGAACGTTTATGGAATCGTCCCCAAAATCGTTGACTGATGTTCCTGTAAACAAAGCAGAATCCCTACGTTCCGCTTTCTCGATTACGATCTTGATACGCCTACCATCTTGAAAGTCTTCGATCTCTTGGGAATACCTGAAATACACATCTGGATCTAGTACGGTTTCCGTATATTTACGACAAAGATTCGGAACAGGAAACCTATTTCTTCCCCACTTGCAAATACGAACTGAATGTGTTTCCAATTCCATTCCGGCTGGAAAGGTATCTCTGCAATTTTTGAGATGATTGCTTAAGTGTCCAATAACATTCCGCTGCCATACTTTCGAACAGAAGATACTTGTGTACCATCAATTTGCGGAAGTATTCTTAGTGGCAATCAACTATATTTTTACATATTATTTTCCTTTCCTTAGGTATTGGTTGGTATTTTTCATGCACTGGTTTTTACTCAATTTTAAGCCTAAAATCTTGTGGAAAACCATTTCCATTCCTTGATGGCTTAGCTATATTTTCCGAACATATCCAAGTCCCAAAAGATTTTTGATGTATAACAATGCATTTCATTAACCCTTTAGATAATTTCGAATAAATAATGGTCATTTATCATTATTAGCCCTTGAGTGGTACTATAATAACGGGTTCACATAGTGTTCCCTTAACCGGGGTTTGATTCCCAATAATGCCGGTTTTTAATTTTAATATTTCCACAGCACAAAGAGAGTAAAAGCCATGCTGCGACTGGAATTGCAGTTTTCCGAAGAAGTAAAACCGTTTCTGTTAAGGGTGGAAGGACCCGGTCTATGATGGGAAGAAGACAGCGTGAGTTCCACAGTACCGCTAGGAGTCGAACCCGGGTTAAGGGCATAATAGCTGAATTTTACGACAGCGCCACCCTACGTATTTTCGAACAATCCGAATCCATCAAATCCGACGGAACCAACACCCGAACTACAATGAGCAGGTTAGCAGGTAAGCGTTATTTCTTTTCATTCTTTTCTATCTTAGCACTGCTGGTAGTGCGAACCCAGGTTTATGGGACGCCAAGCAAGCGCTTTACCACTGAATTGCAGGGCCCTATTATTTTACTGCTTTTCCGTTATCTCTGGTTTCGTTCACTTTTGAGAATTGTGCTGTATATATGTACAGGGTCAACCAAAAGTCCGTATAAATTTAAAAATTAATAAAAAATGAAAAAATCACTCTATTGAAGTGCGGTTTACGCCAGAAATATTATCCGTATGTGATTTCTTTAACACAAAAAAACAATTAGTTCAAATATCACCGATAGGTGGAGCTGGCACTAACACTTCCGCGGAAAATATGCAAATAAAGCTGTTTTATCAAAACTAATTGTTGGTGGATTATTCATTATCCTGATTCATTATTTTAACCGAATTATAAAAACCGAGAGACTGTTTTTTCTGGATCAAAACTCTATCCAATCTAATTGTGAAGAACTTTTGTGTTCGTTCGTTTGGCTTTGCAACGTCAAAACCATTAAAGTCATGCTGCTTCAGTTCTTTGAGGACTCTTAAACTCTTTTTAACGAGAGAACTAAACCGCGGACTACGGCACATGTCCCGGTGCACCCTCCTGTCACGGAGCCTCTCGCCGGCCTGTATGTAGAACTTTGTAGAAGCTATTAGAACTAGGAATATAACCCTATGCACTAAAGAGAAATAATACAAACTTATTGTTCGAATTGTTTACGCTGTTAAATAAAGTTCCATTAGTTTACGATCAAAGGACAGGCAGCAGTGCTCTTTTCAGAAAATCCGTTTCAGAAAAAAAAGGTTATTTTTTCATTATTTGCCTTCTTGGGATATGGTATTTTTCCACTTTTTGATTCTATTATTATTTTTATATAAGGTTTCAAAAGATTGTTATCCGTTTTTAATGCATCTTTGGTACATCCCACTTTGGTGGCGGGGGGGGATTTCTTGAAAAAGACTGCGCAATCGAAATTTTGGGGAGAAGGTCAATAGAAAAAACGTGTATATGGATTAGTGAGTAAGGTTTTTTTTTAAGGTTTAGCAAAACAAAATTTTACCTTACGTCCCTTAAACACTCTAGTATTTAGCGCCCCCGTACCGGTCTATCCATCGGCTTCTTGGGAATCTTATCACGTCCCTGACTATGCACGTATATCATTAAAAATTAAATATTTTTAAAAATAGATAAGGTCTAGGCTCTAGACCATCACAGATACCTTATCCTCTACTAGTTGTTATTACATCATGAACATCTATAAAACTCATGTTAATGAATATTTATGTAATTTTTAATAACAAATTATATTTGATATTATACTCATTGCCAAAAACTTTTTGTTATTATGCTTAATGTTAATGAGCAATTTGTTTTTTATATAAGTTTGTTTTGTATATAGTAGGATATTTATGCAAGTTAAATGTTATTTATTATTTATTAATCTCTAATGAATTTTAGAAAATTATCGCTAAAATATAATACAAGAAACCAATTGGAATTTTTGTCAAAAGGTAGGCAAAATAATTTATCTTCATTTTAAAAACCAAAAAATCATCATTTGATGTTATTTTTTTCCAATAAGAAATATTCAATATAGTTGCTTAATTATTAGCACACTGTTCGATTGCTAAAATGAACAAATTTAGGGCCTTGGGTAATGTACCAAATATATGTTGTTGTTTTTTTATTTTTCTCAATAGAACACAATATAGAATATATTCAAAATAATGTTTCGAATATGCTAAAATTAATTTGAGTATATTTAAAATAACTTTATTCAGATTTTGCCCAAAAAGAAAGGAAATATTACGCCATTCGAGGCGTTTACAAAAGTATTTATTCACGACAAGTACTTTAATTTCGTGGTTAAAATTCAGAAAAGCGACCGTTACAAATGTCTCGGAAAAATTGTAGAAAGTTTTCGAATCTTAACTTCCGTGAGAGGAATATATTATGTTCTCTTAAAATTTGCCATTAGGCGTGATTATTTTCGAAACTGCGGATTAGAAATAAAAGGAATTCGCTTTTTAAATTCCATTTTTGTTTTACGGGTGTGGTTCAGAATTGAAATTTGGCGCAAATGCGTAGTAAATATTAGCCTCATATGGATTATCCTCTGTATTTTATTTAAACCTATTTTACATATCTAAAAGCATAAGGATCAAAAGGCTACACAATAGGCAATCCGCATTATAACTAGGTTTTTTTTAGATACTTGGATAAGGCACTAAAATTACAAAAGCGTGAGAAATAAGCTAAAATTGACTGTTTGGTTCTTCAGAAAAATCCGAAGAAAAACCTTTACTAAACTTAATTTAATTTTGGAATTGAAGGTGGATAAAAAAACTATGTTTTTACCTCGGTTCATTTTCCAAATCCAGTAGTGCACCATTTTTCCTCCACGAAAAGGACATGGGCTGATCTCCCCTAACCATCAGTTCAATTTCTATCAATTCCCCTCGTCTCACAATTCTATCAATGAATCTTGCTTGAAAATGTGGAGCACCTGTAAAAATATAACATTATAACATCAGAGAAAATAAATAGTAATAATACAACACGAACGGTAAAGGCTCAAACACTTTTTGCTTAGAAGATATATAGTATCTCTAGTGTATTAATATAACATGCTGCTTTTGTAATTTATATGTTTTCTTCCGCTTTCCTTTTAAATTGGGTTCTACGTGCACTTGCCCAATATATATATATATATATAAAATACAAATAAATAAATATTCATATATATACGGCCAGCAAAAGGGCTGCTGGTATCTAAGAGGAAGGAGACCCACACGCTGAACGTATGTGACGATGTGTGGAACCAGTCGGGCCAGTAACCTAGTGTCCTACCCCGCCTTCAAGTGGTGCAGGCCGGGCTTTCTATTTATGTGGCAAATTAATATTTGCTGCACGGATAGAAAGGCGGAAGGGGAGGGCTAATTCACCAACCCGTCTAGCCAGCGTGGTGAAATGATGGCTAATTCCTCCAATATGCTAATACACCAAAAACCATGGCCCCTAGTCTCCAGGTGCTGGAGTGCTCCTGATCAAGGCAGCGGTCAGCGTGGCATGAAAGCAGGGGGTGCTAAGAATCACTGGAATGGCCCAGGCTGCCGTTTGTTATTGACCTTGGCAACGTATAATGGACGATCCCTTGCTTCTGAAGCAAAACTTCAGGAATTGGAAGAAGAACTTGACAAGATCAAATGGGACATTGTAGGACTCAGTGAAGTTAGAAGAAAAGGTGAAGAGTTGGTGGAACTGAAAAGCGGACATTTGTTTTATTATAGAGGAACGGAAACTGGAAGAACAAGTGGTGTTGGCTTCTTAATCAACAAAAGAATTAAAGACTGTCTTCTGGAAGTTGAAAGTACATCAGATCGAGCAGCGAGGCTTGTTGTTCAACTAACCCAGCGATACCAACTTCAAATAGTACAGGTATATGCACCAACATCAAGCCATACCGACGAAGAGGTTGAGGAAGGAGGTCTTGGAAAGGCGTGTCTCAGCACAAGAGAATCTGATTGGTTAACTTCAAACCTGAAAATTTAGTCACTACAATTCCGAAGTATGGTAACCTAGTAAAGGTTGTTTCATCGCCAAATATTAGAAAAGAACTAACGGAATACCAGCCTTTTTTCTGTAGCTCGTAACTTGATCAAAAATGCATCCTTTGGCATTGGGAATTTCAAGTATTACGTAAACACCTTTGCTGGGAGGGGGAGGTGTGGATTTTGTGCATATTTTTAATTTTCGTTTACCAGAGCGGGGAGGTGTAGAAAACGGCCATAATATTGCTTACGTAGTACTTGAAAACTACCATAAACGCTATGATGGAGGTGGGGGGGGGATGAAAGGTTAATTTCTTTATGAAAAGTGAAGAGAAGTACGGCAATAAGGAAGGGGAATAGCCATTTTGAAGTCATCTGGCAACCCCTCCCCGGCATTTAATCCTGTTGTTTTTGTATTCGCATATCATATGACAGCAGTGGCGTACTGATTACCTCTGCAGTAAGGAAAGCCCGAGAGGAAAAGGACCCAGTTCGACATCGTTATCTTCCAC
>QLNU02014802.1:118516117-118542922 GCA_006491805.2 Dysdera silvatica | reverse complement strand
TGATAAACAACTCGGTACCGTCAACGAACTTGGTAAATCAAATGACTTTCACTTTTTTTAAGTGAACACTTGATTTTAATAGGAAATTGATTCTATTCAGATAAGATTTCCCAAACCCACAACATCTGCCTTGTGCAAATCTTTTGCAGAAAACTTTTACAGAAAACTCACAAAAATCTCGCCCCGGAGGCTTTCTTGTGTTGACCATATTTGGCAATTGTGTTATCCCTGCGGAGGGTAATAATACCTTAACACCTTTACATACGGAGAAAGAGAGCGTTGTTTCCTGTCCTCATTCGTCTAGCGGTCCAAGACACTCCGGGCTAAACGGAGGGACCCTGGTTCGAATCCAGGATGGGGAAAGCGTCTCTTTTTCTCCAAAACGAATAAAGCTCTAGTTTGAGCTATAATCTATACGTGGGTGGCAGAAATTATTGTATAAATCTTTTACAGTTGTGAAAATCGAGCTAAAATACTAATATTACAGCCCAATCAACAAGTATCTGCTTTAGCTCATTTCCTTTGAAACTGAATACCCAAGGATTGTAAATTATGAACTAGTTTCGAAGTTATATGATATGTGATTTGCGCTGGCCCTGCTGTTGGACCCTCCTGTGGAAAACGTCACCTCGCAGATATACTATATTCTGTTTAAATATTGGGATATGTGCTCGTCGCCGTCAGTAACGGATTATGCATTTCAGGGGGCCGAAGCGCGGGTTTGGATTTCACTTTACTATACCGTTGATAGAAAATACGTACATTTCTTCTTATATATGCATATGCTATGTATTCTTTATGTATGTACGTACGTACGTGTGTGCATGCATGTATGTATGTATTAATGCGGCCCAGTGGTTTAATGTGTCTGTACCGTTTGTATTCGTTGTGGTTCGATTTGACTTCCTAGTAAGTTTGTTTATTTACAAACGTAGAGAGTTGTGGTGTCAGTCACCGACTACACTGCCCTGAAGTTTAAACAGCTGGCCATTATTTGGACTTAAGTGGTAGTTAAAAGGCTCTCTAGGAACAAAAGATATTTAAAAAAACAAAAAAATGTGGATTTGTAAACAAATGTATTTGATCAGTAGGCTAGTTCGTGTGAATTGTAAAATCTGTAAATCGAATTAAATTCACAAGTTCAAAATATTCTCAAGCAGTGAATAATATCAACAATGATATAATCACATAACTAATAACAATCCATTTAATGAAGACAGCGAAATCCTTCGATTTGAAGAGTTTCTTATTAAGCTTAGAATTAAGTCTTTTTACAGAATAGATAACCATTCAAATCCCTGTATGACCTCGGACACTCTATATACAAGCCAATTCCTGCTCCTTCGGCCCTGGGCCTATTGACTTTCTGCTTTCTTGCCTTTGACTTTAATGACCCGACCTTGAGTGCACGTATGCTATTGACTTTATTTATAAAAAAACGCTGTTTCCAGTGTATATATTTTTATGCTGCATTTTAAAACGCATCAATTGAAGTTTATAAAATTTGCTTTGATTTTTTTCATGATTTGTAACAGAAGACTTACCACTAGTTGCAGTTTAAACAATTGTTTGTTGCACTCTTAACTGCTTCTGTTGATGTAGACTAAATTACATTGCACTGTTCAATTTGTTTAGCACTACTTTTCTTTTCCCACGGATATAGGGACAGAATATTTCTTGATTCAGTGGTATAATTTTTGCTTCAACTTTTCTGTGCTTTTAACTTCTCTATTTGTGGGTGATTACTTGATGTGAAAAAAAAGCGTTTGCTCACCCTCATTTGTATTTGGATCCATGTCACTGCTCTTTAAATTACATATTAGTATTGCAGAATTATCCTGAATTAATCAGTAATGCTTTTCTCACTTATTGACTATATGCATATAGATATTCTTGCTTTTGTATATTATGCTTTGTGTAAACTTTTTATCCATGGTTTTTCTATTTCTGTGCTATATTCTATTCTAAATATTTTGAAACTAGTGGCGTATTGCCTATTTTTTCATGTCCTTTACGGTCCCCACTCCCTTAAATTAATAAATCTCATGAAATCAGTGGTGGTAAAACAGCAAATGTTGCGATGTTGTTTGGCAATGACTTTCTTACAATGCAATTTTCTCTGCTGGATGGTGGCTCGAGACTACGACGTATTCTATCTTTCAAACCAAGGGTTGGTACTGTGACATGAATCTTTCATGCGTTGCACCAATTATTCAGACAACTATCTGTCATTTGCCATCATTATAGTCTTATGAGTACAACTCCTTATTTAGTGAAAGTGGAGCAGCTGTGCTGCGGTACTTCCGAAGAACTTACCAAATCTCCACAAATCCATTTAATAAAATAATTGATCCATTTTGAACTCCAAATTTATTTCACAAATTGGAAACAAAATTTAACTTTTATTGTAAAAAGCATTTTGTTATCGTTTTAAATATTGAAATCAGAAGGGAATAAAGGCATGATATTCGCTTAACTGTGCAATTAATATTGAATCTTTTTCGGCAATATTCACTAAGCAGACTGTAGATACAATTTAATTGCCTTGCGGCCAAAATTCTAAGACAGCGCTAATTTTATAAGCATTTACGAATTCGGAAGTAGTTATTTGGGACGTAATTAGGAGCGGTCTTGATTTAATGTAAGAGAATTCTCGTGCAAATGAGAGGTTCCTAAACTGAAGGAATCTTCGCCATGTATTCAGCAATCGAGCATTAGGATTTTGGAAGCATGATTACGTCCGAGAAAGAGATTAGATAATAATTCTTGCATAATAAATAATTAGAATTACATATTCAAATTGTCAGAAACCTACACAATTAAGCGGTAATAATTGCTTGCATTCTCCACATGTGGGATTATTCTAATTTAAATAGGCAAAGTTTAAACTTTATGATATTTTTTAAATTCTCTAAAGATCGTCAAATAGTCATTTAAGTTAAAATTTTATACATACTTACATCTAAAGTAGTAATTCTTAAACTTTTAGCTATTTAATTTAAATTCTACAATTTACTTTTTCCACCGCTACATAATATTCACTCCAAGCGTTGAACTAAAAGGTTTCTAATGCTTAAATATTTAGAATATACACTATATGCCCAAAAGTATCCGGACACTTTGGATTTTTTAATTTTTTTTCAATTTCTAAAAAACTACTCAGCCAATTGTTCTATAACTTTGTAAATTAATAGAATTTGCCTGAATGTATACTTTTCAACACAGTTTCGATGACTTATGTATTTAGGGCACCACCCACATATTGATAAAGTGAAAAATTATATTTGATCACCCAGTATCATAAAAATATAAGAATTATTTGTAACTTTCATAAAATATATAACCGGATATCCTTAATGCTTATGTGGATTTTTGTAAAACAAATATGTATATTCATGAAGATAGAAATGTTTCTTTAAGTAAACCCAAATTTTATCACATTTTCTTTTTTTGAATATAATATCCACAATTTTCAATCAAATTTCACGAAATAGTAGAGAATATTTGTCAAGGTACAAGAAAAATATTATACTTAAATTAGAAATTAATATATTGAATGCACGATGAGATATGAGCATTTGAAAAAAATAATTTTTTACTACGCATGCGCGAAAGATATGAATAACTCTCTTTCAAAATTCTTTAGCCCATGGTATAGAGTAATTTCAAAAACAAACACCAGTGGAATATCTTGAAAATTCAGAAAGTTATCGATGATATAGTAAGCCGTATTTCTCTAATTCTCTGCAAGTAGCTAGATGATAAGGGGTTTTATACAAATTGTCATATTCCAAATTACCAAACATCCTTGTTCTGAAAATGAAATATTCCAGATTTATGCAAATAAGGACCAAAAGTATCCGGACACCCCTCTACGTGGTGGATTCTGTTAGTGACGTCAAATTTCTAGCTCTCAGACAAGTATAAAAGAAGTCTGACGAGTTAACAATTATAATTTCAAAGCTAGAAAAGTAAAATGGGAGGAAAGGGCGAGCTAAATGATTTTGAACGTGGTGAAGTCATTGGTTGTCACCGCTGTGGAAAATCTGTTCGTGAGATTTCTGTGATGTTACGAGTGCCCCGTTCCACCGTTAATGTTGTTATCGTAAAGTGGAAACATACGGGGACTACAACGGTGCATCCACGACCTGGTCGACCACTCTCTATAGTAGACAGCAACCACAGAGTGCTGAAGGTAGTTATGAAGGCAGACTGCATGAAATCAGCGAAAAAAGTTTGCGTGAATTTTCAAGAAGAGTGCGGATGCAACGTCAGCACAAAGACAGTACATTGGGAGCTGCGAAGTTTTGGTTTCCATATGTATATATATTTGGTTGCATATAAACCAAGCATTACCGCAACCAATGCCAAACGTCGCTTACAATGGTGCAAAGTGTGCAAAACATGGAGCCTGCAGCAGTGGCGTGAAGTGTTATGGAGCAATGAATCACGGTACACTATTTGGCAATCAGATGGTAGAGACTGGATGTGGAGAATGCTGGGTAAACGCTTTTTACTTGACTGTATTGTGCCGCAAGTTAAGTTTGGTGGTGGAAACATAATGGGTTAGGACTGTTTCTTATGGTTGGGGCTTGTCCCTCCGATTCCTGTAAAGGGAACTCGGAAGACCTAAGGATCTCTCGATATTTTGGACAATTCTATGTTGTCTACATTGTGACAACAGTTTGGAGTAGGTTCATTCTTGTTTCAACAAGATCGTGCTCCTATCCACACAGAAAGGGCTGTACAGAGCTGGTTTGCTGACATGGATGTTGAGGAATTGGACTGGCCTGCTCAGAGCCCAGACCTAAATCCCATAGAACACCTATGGGATGAATTAGAACGTCGACTGCGAGCTAGGCCAAAATGCCCCACATTGGCGCAAGAGCTGATTAATATTCTTTTGCAAGAATGGCATGCAATTCCCACTGAAAAATTCCAGAAACTAGTAGATAGCCTCCCCGATAGAGTGGCAGTCATCACTGCAACAAAAGGTGGTCCCACTTCATACTAATTTTTGACTTCTTGTTGGTTTGTTGTATTTTTATGGCGCAAGGACAACAATGGTCATTCTGCACCAAGCAAGGTTTTTGACTTCTGTAAAGGAGAAGCAAAACATGCAGGTGTCCAGATACTTTTGATCCTTATTTGCATAAATCTGGAATATTTCATTTTCAGAACAGGGGTGTTTGGTAATTTGGAATATGACAATTTGTGGAAAAAACCCTTATCATCTAGCTACTTTCAGAGAATTAGAGAAATACGGCTCACTATATCATCGATAACTTTCTGAATTTTCAAGATATCCCACTGGTATTTTTTTTTAAGTTGCCCTATACTATTGACTACAAAATTATGAAAGAAAGTTATTCATATCTTTCGCGCATGCGCAGTAAAAAATTATTTTCTTCAAATGCTCATATCTCATCGTGTATTCAATATATTAATTTCTAATTTAAGTATAATATTTTTCTTGTACGTTGACAAATGTTCTGTAAGTTTTGTGAAATTTGACTGAAAATTGTGGATATTATAAGCAAAAAATATGTGACAAAATTTGGGTTTTCTTAAAGAAACGTTTCTATCTTCATGAATATACATGTCTATTTTACAAAAATGCACACAGGCATTAAGCATAGCTGGTTAAATATTTTCTGAAAGTTACAAATAATTTCCAGCTTTTTATGATACAGGGTGATCAAATATATTTTTTCATTTTGTCAATATGTGGGTGGTCCCCTAAATGCATAAATTACTGAAGTTTTGTTAGAAAATGTGCATTAATGAGTTTTATATATATTTAAAGTTAGAGAACAATTGGCCGAGTGGTTTTTTAGAAATTCGAAAAAAAAAAAAAATCCAAAGTGTCCGGATACTTTTGGGCGCATAGTTTATTTTTACGCATTCGAAGGTACAATATACAAATGACAATGGTGGTAATTTACTTTTTAATAAAGTACGTTCTATATGCTTTTCAAAATAAATTAAACAACTATTTCTTTTGAATCTATATAAAATTTATTCAAAAGATTCTTGAAAAAATATTAATGTAACATCAATGCAAATTTAAAAGTTTGGGTTTTCTAATCAGCCTATATTTTATTACGCTTGATTTATTTTACAAGAAAATTATACTGGCTATATCATCCACAAAAACATTTTGTCAAAAACGACCCAAATCCAAGCCTAATCGAATCTTTTTAACCCTTTCGCTGCAGATGACGTGCTGGTACTTTCGGTCAACTTTCGATGTACAAAATAGTTCTTTTTGTAAACGATTCTTTTAACACCGGGATATTTTTTGTATTCGTTCTCTTGACCTAAGTACTCTATAATAATAACAATAAAAATAATAATCCGTGCACACATAAGATAAATTTCGATTTTCATTTACGTTCAATCACGCAATTTATGCGCTTATTATGTCCTTCAATAAAATTAAATATATACACTGAAAATTTCGGTTTCTCGTCATACATCTCAACTAAACTATTAATTTAATGCATTCGTAGATGACCACCAATTGGTTGGAAGCGCGTACAAACAAACCCAATATTAATAACAGAAAACGACCATTCACGAAAAATCAAGATCTCTGCGTATCGTTCCTTGTTTGGACTGTGTTTCTTAACCCTCTTGTTTATAAGGAAAAACGAGTTATCTAATATGCGTGCCGCTCGTTGTGCGTTACCTTTCCTGCTGAGGAAGGGTTAACGTTGAAAACGTTCCTTGGCCATAAAATTCATCGCCTTTTTTTGGAAGATTTTACTTTTACTCCTTTTCGTCGGATCTTACTCAAAATTTCTCGCCACACTGCATCAATTTTTCGCCAAAACTGACGAATGTAAGAAAGAAACTGACGTTTCCAAATTGATTTTTAATTTCATATTTAATGTTTTGTTTGTTTACGTTTCACAGAGTAAGAACAGCATATGTCATACAATAACATGACTTGAAGTTTTCGGAAGTATCCTAACTCACTATATCAAAGGAACCAAACACCGGACCACGATGGGTAAAAGTGGCAAACATTAAGAGCAATTATTAAATATTTAACCTTGTGACGGCACAGAACATGAAAGCGTTACCATTGCTGCATGACAGGGCCCTAAGTTTTATTTATATCCTTGTGAATCCAATAAAAGGAAACCAGTTGGAACGAAAACAATTTTTGATAAGTTTTTGAAAAAACAAATCCCAGGACGATATTTTTGTACCAAACGCTATCTCATGTTATTATATTTTGAGGCCACATGTGTCTAAATATTGTATAAAAAAAGGAAACAAAACTGTCAGAAACGGTTTGGAGGAGACGACAAACATGTAAGCGTGGATTATTTGAATATTGAAAAAAGCGTCCTGATCAATACGTAAATGTGAGCAGATGAATTTTCGCGGCGTAGGTTGTCAAGCCTTTTGTATTTGGTGAAAGAAAACCGTATATCTAATCCAAATATCTAAACTTATGCGTTTTGAGTGGATGCTTTTGTTTTTGCTTCGTGCTTTCTCTCCTGTTGATATTAATATAAATGTCATTTAAACGTAATATAAAGGTAGAAATAGTTATGGATCATTGATAAATCGAACACTACGCTGATTAAATTAAACAACAATGTCAATCAATCAACGTTTATTGGCGTAGTGATACCAACGCCGATGGTATGGCGTGATTAGATGGTGAAACGTTCGAAAGAAAATAAATATTTCTGCCTTCGGTGGGACCTGAACCCACGACCTTCCACTTGCCGGGCGGAGGCTCTACCCACTGAGCTACGAAGGACAATATATAATCTCTTTACGAACGTATATATATTGTTGCCAGTTATTTCGCAGAATGGTGTAGTACATAGACTACTATTTAAACCAAATTGCAAAGAGACTGGTATTAAATTGATCGAAATGCACGTTGCAGCATACAGGTATGTATTTATTTTATATAAATCGAACACTACGCAGATTAAATCAAACAACAATGTCAATCAGTCAACGTTTATTGGCGTAGTGATACCAACGCCGATGGTATGGCGTGATTAGATGGTGAAACGTTCGAAAGAAAATAAATATTTCTGCCTTCGGTGGGTTGAACCACGAACGTCTTCACGTGTCGTTTGTTCCAAGTAGACCAAATACTCTGGGCACCGTGGTTCAGCGTCGAAGAACATCAAGCATATGTCAGAAAGCATATGTCGAAGCGTACTAAACCATCCATAGCACACCATTGTGGGACTATGAATGAGCATCAATTCCAATTGTATCATACCAAAATTATCTCCAGGCCAATTTCACTATTAAAACTTCATTTCAATCATATTTAATCCTTTATAATCTTTACAGCTTGGTGAACGATACTATCTTAGTTAAAATTCACTCTACATGGACCCAATTTCTTGAAATTAATTTGTGATTGAATTCTTTAACATTTTTTTTGTCTTCCGGTTAATTTTTTTAACAAAATATAGCAGCAAAAGTCCCATCCAATGTTTCTATAGAAACATGTCTCTTCACCGTCGCTTAAAAAATACTATATATTTTGAGTTCTTCCCGCTTAAGAAGATGATAGGCTTAAATAATGGGAAAGCATACACAAGTTTATTACATTTGCACTACTGTCATTTGTCATTCCGTTTCAAGTTTGATATGTTATGTTCGTAAAACCTTATTTAAACGGCACATTGCCGTTTGAAAATAGAGGAAGACGGAAACAAAGAAAAGACCGGGTAGGGGACATGATTTACTACCCTTAGACAGTTTTGCTGATGGAAGCCTCTTCAAGCAATTACGATTAATAAAAATTATGTTTATTATATCATTAAATTTTGTGTAGGGCGATTTAGCGAAGAAAAAGATGCAAGTGGACCTTTCATCAGACGCAGTTTTAAAGGGTCCGCAATTACAGTTAGTAACGGATTCTAAACGGAGAATCGGTGATATTGTGTTTATGCGTGGAAGAATTTAACATTTATCACCTACATAAAATAATTCTGTAGTGTACAGAGAAATGGAAAGCCTTCTGTAATACCACCATATTTCGTAAATTTGCGTCAATCTTTATACTACCAGTTCTATGTACATGGAGTTAAAAAAAATAGTGTTGCCATAGAAATTTCCCAAATTCTTGTGCTCAAACCATAACTGCGAGAGAATAAGTACTTTTACCTGCATCCATCTGAAGCCCATATTTTTTCCAAGTCTAAATCTAGAATTTTATCTTGGTGCTTTAAATATTACACTCACCATAGTCTCTGATATTAGCAGAATTTAGTTTAGTCTCCATATATTATTCACGTCATTTCGTGTTTTTATACTTTTAAACCCGATCCTTAAATTCTAGTTCATTTTAAGCTTAATACGCGTTGACCTGCCACTCAAATATTGTGCCAGTATAGCTAATAATATGCACCGTCATTTGGATCAAGCTTAAGCAAGTAAAATTGATAAGTAGCGTCCAAGTTGTATAACTATACCCGAAAATCCCGAAGGCCACGCTATTAGCTCATATTAGAGTTTTTTCACGTATAATTATTTCTCCACAAAAAATACAAAAGCCTCACCCCAGAAGCTTTTCCGTATTGACAACTATGTGGCAATTTTTTTTTATCTCTGCGAAGGGTAATAATGTCGTGCATTGTCTAACTATATGCTCCAACCCGGTAATTAGAAGAAATTTTAGTTATGTAGTATATTTCCGTACACTTAAATTGCTTGTCGTTGTTTATCAAAAGAGCTCAACCTAACTGCAATAAAAATAGTTAAGTTCGTAATATGTTACTCTACGAATAAACAACGAGTGGGTAGCTACAAATTTTAAATTGAATTGGATAAATTATCTTCCAATTGATAGATTTAATTATTGTACTCAAATTGCAATCCTGGCATAAAAATCGAAAGCATATTAATACTTAATAAGCAATTCCATGGAGGTACCTCACTTATAATCTACGTAATCAGGGTATATTATTTGAAAAGTGATAAATTATTTGGTTTGGAAAAATAATTGCATGTTCCAAACTTTAGACACCGGTTATATAGGCATGGGAATATTTTTCGACTTAAGCGTTTAACATAATTAACAGAAAACTGCTGCTAAAAAAATTAAATCAGTACGGTTTTAAAGAAAAGATAAATAATATATTAAAACACTACCTTCAGGGAAGACAACAATTTGTCCTTGTAAATAACATAAAATCTGATTCATTGGAAAGCAAACATGGAGTTCCCCAGCAATCAATCCTTGCTCCCCTATTGTTTTTACTGTAAATTAATGACATTATGCATGCATCAGACGAAGGACAGAAGAAACATTATATGCAGACTCCCCAAGTGTATTTATAAGAGGAAATAACATTGAAGAATTGATAAAAACTGGACAGGAAGAAATTGGAAAATATGAACTTTGGTTTAGAAGTAATCACATGAAAATAAATGACACTAAAATAAAAATATTAATTTTAAAACGAGGAACAAAAAAATTGGTAAATTGAGGGATATAGATAGAATTTATATTAATGGAAAAGAAGTTGAAATTGTCAAAGAAATTGATTCCTTAGGAGTAACATTAACGAACGATTTAAACTGCAATAAACAAATTGAAAAAAAAAAAAAAAATCAGTTCGGGAACAAGAATTATAAAGAAATTGTCACGTGCAGTTAATAAGAATGTGTTACTGAGTCTGTACTATCTTTTTCTATATAGTCACCTGATTTATTGCAATTGTATATAGGAAAATTTGAATAAGAACAACATGAAGGTAATTAAATCCGTACAGAATAAATTTTTAAGAACTATCAAAAAAAACGACTTAAGTTACAATTAATTATTTGTAAAATATGGTATATTACCAATTGATAAAATCAATGAATATTGTACGCTAAATCTAATGTATGAAAGGATAATAGAAGGAAAACATTTTGGATAATATTGATATCCAATATCACGAAAACAATAGAAATTTAAGAAGAAGCAACCAAATTAAGCTACGAGAGATTAGAACGGAAATGTACAGAAAGGAATTGAATATATGGGAATAAAGCTTTGGAATGAATTACCAAATAATCTTAACAATATAAAATTGTTTAAAAAGAAATTAATTGTATACTTATTAAACGGAGTTTGTGCGCCAGCGGATTAATAGGGTCCTCAACCGGTTAAATTTTATAATTTAAACTGGGGACCCATCACGGGGAAATGCAAATTGTATTGTCTGTTCTAAACTGTGTGAAATTTATTATACTTAAATTGAAATTCAAGACAAAAGACAGACAAGTTCGGGCCACATCGACAAAATTTTTCACCAAAAGCGAAACACCCCTCGCCAGAAAACAACCCTAATCATCGTAATTAGCATCGCTTCTGGGAAATGGACACCATTTGGTTTTTACCGCAGCAAATAATAAAATGTCGATTTTTAACATAGAATATAAAGAATTTTTCTAAAAAAAACAATACTCACGTTTTTCAGAAGCCATCGTTGTATCATTTCACAACAGCTTTTTCGCGTAGGTAAACGAAAACCCGAGTTTAATAGATGCTGGAGAGGCTACAGAAGAAAACTACACTGAAGACTACATGAAAATCACGGGGCAATTATATTTACGTCAAACGGCCACGAATGTCAAAGCGAAATTTTAGCTATGCGAAATTCCTTGAATTCCTTTAATGGCAGAATTTCCCCAAAGTTTCTAAAGTGTTCGCGAACACTTCAAAGTGCCTTTTCTTTGCGCAATTTCTAGCGCAAAAGAAAACTTCAGAGATCGATTAATACTGTTCAAGCAATACTCATTCATCAAAGTACTGATTCAGGAGGTTAAGTTTGCTTACTTTCAATGACAGTATGCAGAGTGTGGGTGCGTGGAGGGATACTCTACCAGGCAACCGTTGATGCAAGAAAAGTACTGCGGCAACTTCAAAAGCACCAGAAATAGTTCCAAAAAGCCGAAGAAATACAGAAATACTGTTAGAGAAGCTAACAACAGGGAAGAGGTTTAGGTAACCGCATAAAAATATAAACATCAGCAACTTGGCGGATGTCAGCTACTTTGTAATGTGGCCCTTATGCGCAATATTTACCAAAATATGATTTATAACATTTTAAATTGAAAACTAAATTTTTAGTTTAATGGCATTATAATAAAGTAGTAGTTAAAATCACAAAAATATTTCAAAATTATATAAAGTTATCAATAAAGAGCTTAAAAATACATTTAGAGATTGGTAAGGCATTTTGTTTCAGACTTGTTTAACCTCTTCATAACTTTGGTAATTAAAGCACCGCTATTTGTTAGTAACAACAATGTAAAGGATATTTTTGGAAATTAGATAGAGCATGTCAAAGCGTTTCAGATGGACATAGCTGTCCTTCAGGAACGGACTAAAATAAATTCAAAGAGAACAAAAAATTCTGCCACTTCATGCTGTTGCCTAATGCCCGGAGGCAATGCCACCCTACAAGTTTTTCCACTTATTTTTTTATTTGCAAAATACTTTCCGGCAATAAATCGTTCTGTCTCCGGACGAAAAATAATAGCATTGAATGGAAATTCCTGGTGTACGACTTGAATTTCTTTTCAATAGACGCCTGGCGAAGGTCAGCAACATTAGTTTGAAATGCATGGATACGTCCAGCAACGTTTGACAATTCAATAACTAGACACTTTCTACAGGAGTGGTGAGGGACTGAAAGTTACAAAGGGGCGCAAAAAGCCACAGGGTGGTGTAGAATTCCTTAATCTTCTCGTGTATTTTATTAATAAATTTAATAATACTCAATTCCTTATCAGACTAATATATTTAGTATTCATAAAAAGGCCATGTGAAATTCTTAACATAAATTTCGCATTGAATATATATATAGAATTATACAAAATTTATTATCTAATTTGTCCTTACTATAGAGTTCATGGACCTAAATCTCTATAAAATATACGTGACGATCTGCTAAAAAAAACTTCATTAACTACATTCTTAGCTTAGTTTATTTTGAAAAATAAAATATTTTCTACAGGGGCTGATTATATTTTCAGGGTGAACTCACCCCCTCTAGCCCCACATCGGTTACGGCCCTGCCCATTAATACCAGTTAATGATTTAATATATTTTACATAGTGCTTTACATAGATTTTATTCCAACTAAAACACTAAATTACAAGTTTTTCATGAAATATTAACTTCAATTTTTTCTTCCACATTATGTGCAATTATAATGCTTAAAAAGTAAAGCCTTTTTTTTTTACTACTATTTTTGCAAAATAAATATATATCAAATATTCTTCACCAAATCGTTGAATTCTAACCGAAACAAGAGATCAATTTCCACCAATTTACAAAATTTAGAATATCTGCAAACTTGTTTGATACCTTATCTGTATTCGGAACCCAGCTGCCGAAGTTTGTGTTTGAATTCAATAAATCAATCTAAGTAGGTGTCCTCCCTATCGTTTATTAAATTAATCGGTTCAATGAAAATTACACCTACTGTGCACTGCCAATCTGACAACCGTACTCAATCCAGCCCCGACTCCATTATTTGCTTCACACAGGTAATGTCCAACGTCTGTCATTTCGATGTTGCGGAAATTCAATGATCCGTTGACCAAAATGTGGACGTTGGAACTGCTTACAATGGTCTGAAAGTGCTCCGGAGGATTTTCTGTCGAAAATGGAAAGAAAGGAAACAGAAAGCTATTACAAATCATCAGAGAAGACATTATTTTCGACTCAAGGTACTTAGTAAACAATAACCACAAAAAATATCTACCGGCAGCGACTTTCCACCGAACATGAGGCTGAGGAACTCCGCTTGCTTGGCAATCTATTCTAGCCGGGCGTCCAGCTATGGCAGATATATCGCTGGGCTCAAGTACCCAGTGCGGTGGAACTAAAAGCACAAAGGAATAACTAAAGTAAAAAATGATGTCTGAACAACTAGCTAAACTTATTTTTTTCCTAATCCAGCAAGCTCGGGAGAGCTCAATAATAAGAGGGGGAGTCTATACCACCTACATGAAGTGAAGTGATCTATCAATGTCAAGATCACACTTCTTTAAAGAGCCCAAGTACATGCGCATTTTTATTAAAATTTCGCCTGAATTGACGTCGTAGTTTTAAAATAAATAATGCAGAGCATACTTCATAATAATTGTGCAATCATCGGAAAATTTTCTTCATTTCTGCCTTTACAGATAGTAGTTTAATTTCGTTTATGAGAAAAACGATAAATATAGGAAATATTTTGTTATGCTTTTGATATATATTTAATAATATTTTGTAACAAAATCTAACTTTAGGTAGCTTTTTTAGATTTGTACCGGAATTTATATTTCATGTAAAGTTTCAACGTTATTGCCTTACTGTTCTTTAATGAAGGTTCCGGATATACTTTTGTGAGTATAAGCTTAAATAAGGAAATCGTCTTTAGAATTACGACGTTTATTTTGCATTCCGGCCGAGCATAAAATAAATGCAGCCACTGATGGTTTGATGGAAGCTGTAAAAGTCATTTAGCCATATTATGAGCTTTAAACGCTACTTTTTATAGCCATCATTTGTCTAGGCTAAATGACATGCATTAAATGCAACATTTCAAACATTTAAATCGATCGTTAGTGGTGTATACGCATGCAAACGAAGAATGTATACTAAAGCAGGGACGTGGGGATTATTATAATTATTATTATTGTTATTATGTAGTTTATATTTTCGAAGCGATATAAACTTAAACATTTTAAATGTTTTGTTATTCGGTGATAAAATTTATCCCTCGGCTGTCTTATGAGCTACTAATTGACCATCTTTGATGACCAAAATTATTACCGTTTTTAATTAAAATACATCTCCAATGTGAAAGCTATATAAAAATATAGATTTAGTAAATATATATTATCGATATACACTGTATATCTGCGATATATTGCGCTTTAATTAGACTTATTTAAGATTCTTTTCATTTCTTACTTTTAGCGTACCTTTAACCGTAAGTATGGCACTGTGCGTCCCTGTTGCGACGTCATTAGTTGCCGAGCAAGTGTAGTTCCCATTGTGCCTATACGACAGCTTCGTAATTGTGAGGGTAGATACAATTCCATCTTCACCGTATAGTACTTTGACATCCAGCACACCATCGTTTAACGTCCTTCCATCTTTCATCCAGCGAACGGTGAATGGAGGATCTCCAGCAGCAACAATGCATGTCACGGCTGTCCGCATACCCTCGTGAAGATCATCTTTAAACAGGAAAGATGATACCTTTGGGCCAGCTAAAACAATGGACAGCTAGTTTATGGCCATGTACATAAATACTTCAAAGAACCTTAATACATATTAAATTAAAGGTTTTTTAAAGTATATAATTTTATATATTTGGTCCGTGGAAACCTTTTCTGTGTTTTATTTTGGTAAGTAATATTTATACTGAATACGTCAAAAGATGCGGTTAATGTGGAAAACATTACTGGGAATGAATGGAAAATTTGTCACGTAAAAATAGCAATTTTTGGAATTGTTATATTCAAATTATATTCTTTTTCTAATTAATAATTCTATCTTTATGGAGGCTTTATATTCTCCACCTGTAAATGAAAGCCTTCTATCCCGGGCGCCTTTAAATACGATCACCTCCTTTGCTGAAAGTTTAGCGTAGGTGGCCATTTTTTTTTTTTTTTTTTTGGTATATAAACTTTCTGCACCCATCCTACCAGGGACTTACTGGGCAGCCTGAAAACCGGTACGCCCTGATGGGCAATAGGGCATGCGCCCTCATGTGTTATAGAATCCGCGCCCTCTAATAACCCAAGGTATGAACCCTTTGAGAGGATCCCCTGCACCCTTCTCATGTATATCTACTCTTCATACTTCGACTATCCTTTATAGGCAGTCACTAGTTTATGCAGAGGTGGTTGATGTGGGGTCAGAACTAGAGCGGTAATTTTTTTCCAAAAAAGAAATGCAAAATTCGTGGCACAGTCGTGAGGAAAATCTCACAATTCTCGGAAATTCACAAAAATCGCAGAAAAAGCATAATACTGTCATTAAAATAATCCCAGTTTCAAAAAAGTAATACAAATAACTACTATCTCACTATATAAGCATTATGCGGTAGAAGTACCCTTTCCGGAGAACGTAAGTTCCAAAATAAACCATGGACAGTAGATTGACTCCATGATAGATTTTAGTTTACGTATATGGTTATTATAAACTTTAATCGATAAATTAAGCACATTAATTCATTACAATGATCATAAATAATGACAATTTACATAATACATTTTATTATTAAAATAAGTTATCTAAAATTATACGCCCAATTTTCGGCGCCAAATAGGGCTAACACGAAGCTAATTAGCTAGGTATCATGTCGTCATCTATCGACACCAAAACAATTATAATCACTATTAAACTTTTCAAATATTGTTGCGACTTGAAAGTGAAAGGGCCTTTATGGATGTTTGTACTCTTCAAGAGGTTTGCGAACTTTCAAGCCCTATGACACTCATATACACCTGATAAATTTATGTGAGTAGACTTTACACAAAAGTCATTTTCTTTTAAGTATTTTGTATATCCTTATTTTGAATAAATCCAGAACCATCTAAAATCATGTCGTTGATTTGTAAGTTAGCTCTTTCTAAAAATAGAAAACATAATTGGAGAAACCATATTTTCAATGCAAATAATAAATTGATTTAGGAATTGGTTATTTCCCTAAGCGTCATGAAAACGCGTAAAAGCATCAAATTCTGATGTTAAGGTATTATTACCCTCCGCAGGGATAACACAATTGCCAAATATGGTCAACACAAGAAAGCCTCCGGGGCGAGAATTTTGTGAGTTTTCGTGGGGGAATTTATTATACTATAATTTTTGCCACCCACGTATTAATTACAGCTCAAACTAGAGCTTATGTAATTTTGGAGAAAAAGAGACGCTTTCCCCATCCCATTCGCTCAGCATTCAAGACACTCCGGGCTAAACGGAGGGACCCTGGTTCGAATCCAGGATGGGGAAAGCGTCTCTTTTTCTCCAAAATTAATAAGCTCTAGTTTGAGCTGTAATTAATACGTGGGTGGCAAAAATTATTGTGTATCAAATTCTGAGATCAGCTGCTGTAATTTCCTTTCCTGATATTTTATGCGTTTAAATTCATTTATTGTTAATTAATTAATTCTTTACTAAACGTAGTTAGACTTCACAGATTAAAGAATTGTTCGTTGAAGGTGCCCAAAAATGTTTGCATAAACTTACTTCTTATTTTCAAGAAAAATGAAGCAGATGCCGGTGTCGGTTCACTAGAAGATACTTCGCAACTGTACTTCCCATTGTCTATTTGGGACTGCACTTCTTCGATAAACAGGGTGCCGTTGGAGACAATCTTCTGGCGTTGGTTTAGTGGCAAAAGCCGTCCATCTGGAAACACAAGAGACAAAAATCCTATTAATGAAAGTCGACTTTTGTCAGAATCGACATTCGGAGTTTTTTGAACGAAAAACAGATAGTTGTTCCTTTTTGCTACTGACAATGGAGGTATTGTTAGTTGGAAACAAAAATCTGTCCTTTGTGACAAATCAAGAGGAAGTTTGGGATTAATGTTGCACTTTCACAGAAAATATTTCTGGGGCCATGTAGTTATATTATGCAACACATTATACATAAAATCAAACGTGTTTTAATTTAAAATTAAGTGGTGCTAATTTTAAATGACCTAACTAACAATTTTAAACTTTCTTGCGTGTGTAATACGCTATAAGAATAATATTTTAAGCTATAATGGTAAAAACAAACTCTATAGAAAACAGCTTCAGGGCTAAAATCTTTTAAAAGGAATGGATACGTAAATATAACGCAGGATATAAGGTGGCCGAAGAGGATACCGGATTTTTTGTAGGAGTAATGGATGTAAATCTTGAAAAACGCGGATGAGAAGTATTCAGAATTGGAAGAAAATAAGAAACATCACGGAATCCGGAAAATCAAACATCGTTTGTTCGAGGGTATCTCAGATTGTAGAGTCTCTATGAATTGAATAGCACAAACCTCGTTACCTTCCTTTCATGTTTTGTTATGAAGCAAAATCTGAGCAATCACACCATCGCTCATAGCACTGAACTTTAATATATGGATTCTAGAAATTATACACTTTTGAGTATTCTTACTTAACTCGAATGTTGCGCAATTTATGGCATTAACAAGCGTTGAATGATAGCCACGAAATTGATATTTTAAATTTGTAGAACACTAACACTAGCCATAACACAAATAGAATAATAATTAATTTATTAATGGTGTGATCACTTTTGAAGATTTATCGCCTAATATTATGTAACAAAGTTAGGCGGCTACTCAGCTTACACATTAACCAAACAGGCTAACTTTGAACAAAACGTTATAAAAAAAATTTGTAACGAGAGTAGTGAGGTTTCTGCTACCTGCCCGTCCAAGAAAAGAGGATGGAAATTAAATTTTAAATAAATAAAAGGCATTTTACTTTCTAAAACGAAGTATTCGTTACTTATATTTAAATTCAAGTTAATTAAAATATCTTTTATCTATATTTTACCAAGCAAGTCAAAGTTCATCTTGCTCCTGTATATACAATTTTTAAAGCCTCCGAACTTCTTAAGGAGAAATCTTCCCCAGAACCTTCTTTTTACCGAACCAACTCCCGGATTGCATTGAGCGGTTAGTCGCTAAAGGGTTAATCGCGAGCTAGGTCACAGCATTAATACTACGTCACAGCAGGGACTGTAATAAATAACGTATTTTCGGATTAATCATGTTTACTAATGTGTATTACATACCATATTTCATGCTCGTATCCAGATGGGGAATCTTAGGGACCGGCCCCCGAAACTAAATTTTTAATGGGACTTGGCTACGGCCTTGCATGCTGTGATTGTATCGATACATGCTGTAAAAATTTTTGAACCCCCGAAATTAAATCCTGGCCAGGGTCCTGCCATATTTGGTACGTTTATTATAACAGTTCTCATAAACTAGGAATAATAAATCCGTAATTGCAAAAGTACACTTTATTCTAAGTCCAAGGAAGTATTGAGTACAAAGAGCGGGATGCTTAAATAATTTAAATAACTTGATATTGCAGTTGAGCCATAGAAAAAAAGTAAAGAGTTATCAACAACCGTTGGATTATACGTACATATTTATATGTATCATATCCGTACCATAATCCTTGTGAATGTGTATAAGTAAAGCTACTAAAATGAATAATAACGTTCCTGTTTAACGGCGCAAGGGCAGCAGGCCACATTCTGCGCTAGGAACTACTAAATGTTTAGTTCTATGGAGAAAAAAGTTTAGTTTCATGAAGAAAAATAATAATTAGTGTCATGACGAATCTAAACATTTGTGTCTGAGGGAAGGGAAGTCGTCAGAACGGTGTGAAGAAAAATGGTATCTTTTACGAAGGTGTGTCTTTATTTTTTTGAGCGCCGAACCGGTCCGAATATTGAGGTCTATGGAACGAAACCGTCGCACTACAGTGAAGCGTATATTTTGCAATGTATGATCGATAAATCGAAAATGTACAGTACAGGGTTACCCAATGTGAAGGATCGTAATCTTAACCTGATGCTTAAACACCACTCTCAGGTCTGTATAAACTTGCTTATATCGAACATAGAAGCTATTAATCCAATTTGGATATATGCCTTTTGTAGGTCGAATTTCGTGAAATAACACAATCCATCAAGACCTGCCAATAGCTTTTCGAGCGTGGACACCGGGAACACGTCAACTTTGGTTATCGCATTAATGCGCCTATAGTCTATGCAGCAGGGCGTGCTCGTCAGCCATATTGAATTGCATTGACTCTTTATTTCATCATCGATTAAAGAAAAATTAAATACATTACCGTAAAAAAAATTGTGACCTAATAAATATACTTACGCTTAGTATAAGAAGCATTTACCATTGCTTATACTTTATAATATTTTTTTATATTAACTTATATGTATCACCAAGAAATTCTTCTTGAAAATCACACCCTCACAGCATCCGTAAGATAATTTGAAAAGGAAACAATGCATACATTAATTTATTAAATAAAATTGATAACAATAAGTATGTCTGTAAAATAAATTTACATTATTGCCATAATTAAAGTTTAACTACTTTTTTAAATTACTAAATATGAAATACCTAAAAATGCCATAAACATACATATATACTTGGCACCAAATACTAGAAATTTTTAATTAAATGAGCTAAGCTTAATTCATTTTATAGCTGTTAAGATCCTAAAGGTATGTGGAAAGTTTCATGTTTAAATATCACAGTGGTTTTTTTTGTTGGTTTTTTTTAATCTTACGGACGAATTCTAAAATCAGCGAAATGAAGAAAACGGGATTAAAGACTGAAGATAAGGTTAAGCTACATCAAAATCACAAATTCAAACGTAACTTCTGAAATACTTTAGGTAAAAACAAAATTTTTAACCTAAATTATTCACAGAAAACGGCAGAATTTTTTTAAAATTAAAAAAAATAGATTTTTTTGAAATTTTAAAACTCCTATGTTCCCTTACAATACATATTCTAAATAATAATAAGAATAATATTAATAATAATAATACTTATATTACAAATACCTATACAAAAATATTATGAAAATTTAAATTAAATCGAGAGACACGTTATTGCAAATATTTATGTATTTTTGGTTCTAAAATATTATACTGCGAGATACACTGCGAGGCCTTATATTAAAACAAAAATTCACAACAAAAACAGTTTATGTTGAGATGGTCCGAAGTTTTTACAATTTCCTAGACAGGAATATGTCCTACCTTAATCAAAATTTGTCCAGACTGGTTCGTTGCCACCAAATCAGAATTGATTAGCATCTCAAAATGCGTCGCCATTTATTTTGAGGAAAGGGAAAAGAAAATAAATTTTATGAAATGTTGGAAAAGGGATGTTTGTGAAGCATCGTTTTTTCCATATATATTTATATTTTTAGGAATTATAATAAGAGCTTAACGCTTTTTTTTAACGTAACCTGTGCGTTAATTCATCCTTTGTTACATATTATTGATAAATGGGATAAAATAAATTTTAAGATATGTAAGATTTTTACTGCTACTTTTTCCTTTTTTTTATATTCTCGGTAAATGTTATTCTATTCAGTTCAATTTACTTATTTTTGAAATCCTTTTTACTCATTCAATCATTAACAAAATATTATTCTTTGTAGATTTATAATAAAATCATATATTATTTCTATGAATTACTGGTTTTTCTAAGATATATTTAACTACATTTTAGAACTTCCTGCGTAGGAAAGTCTTTTTCACATACTTATATAATTAAATTGTCAGCTTTGTAGTATTCTTTTGGTAGTATTGTTTCTTCAGTTTGGGCTACAGTATCTTTACTGGTTGATTCTGTATGTTTTATGAAATATTAGAAAATTGAGCAGCAAGTGTTTAGTGAAAATTATGAGTAAATTTTTAACTGGTCATTTATAAATGCAATTTTTTTTCAAGTTTCCACCAATTTTATAGATGATCATGTGCCAATATAGAAGTCTTACGCAAGCAGTACGTAATATTCGTTTCCGTCCTTATATTTTTCTTATAAAAATGTCTTATAGTACAATCGTAGAAAGAGCTCAGCCTTAGAAAAAAAAGTATATTTTCATAGCAAAAATATAATTTATTTGATTTTCTAACTTTCCATGAATGATTGAAAGGCAATCCAGTTTCTTTTAAGTATGTTTGAGAAAGCAATTTTAAAAGTAAAATGGAAATGAAAGAGATAAATGAAAAGAGAATTTTTTTTATAGTTATAAAAATAAATTCAATTTCAATGAGATTTTATTTAATTTGTAGAACATAAATAATCAACTTTTATCAACGTCTTTTAAAGTAGAGACATCTAAACTTTATTAAATAAGAGGAAAAATATACCAACACATTACACAAAGTATATATATATATATATATTTCAGATCAGTTTCAGTAGACCGAAGGTTAAAAATTTCTATCTTTACACTTTTACAAATAAAAATAAATGTTTATCTATTAATAATATAATTGTTTATTTGAGTGCTTATATATTTTAGAACACATTACGGGATGTGTATATGACAAATAGCTTCAATTTCAAAATTGAAATCAAATTAGCTACCTTCAATCTATGACTATAACACATAATAATAGATAAATAGGCCAAAACATGTAATCATAGCTATTTTCGTAGTAGCAAATCTTAATGAAAATTAGTTTTAAACGTGACTAAAAAAATAAGACATTACAGTAAAAAAATTAATTTTAAAAAGAGAATTTGCTGATTATAATTTCAGGCGAACATTGAAAGCATTACGTAATTTCATTAGATATTAGACCTGTAGTCAAACTATTTAATTTCTAGAATATGGATATAATTTAGATATACATTAATGGTAACTAGCATTATAATTGCGAGAAATTATACTAATTGTAAATGTAATTAACGACATGATTATAAAATAATTAGCTGACTAGTAACGAACCAATATTCTCATTCTCATTCATTTATTTAGATCCGCATTTATACTAATTTATACTACAGTGCACTGAAATTGTATTGCACTGCAAAGAAAATAATATTTGAGAAGTACAAAGAAACAAATACAGATGAGGGAAACATCTGAAAAAGACCACGAAAATTTGACGAGTCAGATGAAACCAAAATTAACAAATCACAAATAAATAATACACAACAAACAATTAAATCATCTAGGGAGAGCATATCTATATCCATTACAAGTCCCCGAAATTAAACTATTACGCACGAGCTTAATAAGCCAATGAGCTCATAATTAAAAGTGCGAAAAGAATCTTCAGAGTCCAAATCTTCGGACAGAGAGTTCCAGATTCTAGGACCAATAATAATAAGATTAGACAAATCTAGGTTGTTTCTAAATCGTGGAACAACAAATCTTCTAGTAGTTTTGAGATCATATAGTGCATAATTTGAAACACTATGACAAACAAATTTAAAAAAACAAATAAAAAAACAACAACATTACAACAAATAAATGAACAACATCCGCTAAGTGAGCTATCTAACATAAATTTAGAAATTGCGATACCATGAACGTTAAAAATAGCTATTTCAAAACGTTCTAAACATTCCCTCAAAAGAAGTTTTTTTTTTCCATTTTTCATCCGAATGTGTTTGGCTTCTATCAAAATCTCATCAATGTGAAGATATCGTCGCTTTATGCTGGAAAAAAGAACATTTTTTTCACCAAGCTGAGATACGAAAACAGTGATTATTTATTTAGTGTTACTGCTGCAACTGTCTCCTCAATATATAAAAGTGCTAAAAGAAATCGTCCAAACAAGTTTTGATGCGCCTATAGCAAACAATCAAAATGATGGGATGAGAAAAGGAATTCAGAAAAAGATGAAAGAATATAAGTTTCAGAATTCGGAAAACAAGTTCCAATTCCTTTGATCCTAATTCTCATGAGCTTTTCATGAAACGCCCATACATCATGAGAAATAGGAAGCGGTAGAGAACAGAGACATTACAACGGAACATTATTAAACAGTAAAGAAAATAAATTACGTGTATTTGAGTGGAGGAAAAAGAATCTCCGAAATATTTGTTAAAGCTCCGTTTGTTTAATAATACTACTTTCTTCATTTTGTTAGATTCAGAAACACAGTTATCACATGTTGTAACAAAAAAAAAAACTCTGTTTCATACTCTTGTTATTGCTAGTATTTTCAGCAATTAAGACTCACAACACCTGACGTTTAAATTATCGCCTTGGTCGCTTTCTGCCGCCAGCTGAAGTTGTTTACGCGGGTGAAAACTAAAGAAAGTTTAGTTACTGCAGAAACCAGTTTACCGAGGAGAGGCAACCAACTCGTCCATGAAAATATTAACCGGAGTTTAACTATAAAAATTCAGTTACTTTTAAAAAATGGTGGATTTTTATTCAGAATGAATGAGCAAGGTAATTTGTCAAAACAAATTACCCTATTTAAAAAGTAATGGATATGTTTAATTTGAATAGCACGGTTCATTAGAAAAATGGCTTCAATTTAATTCTTGCCTAAGCCAAGTTGAGGCATAAAATTAAGTGTTTCTTGGTAAACGTCAGATATCTCAAAATAAACGTGGTAATTTTCGAATCGCAAATGACATTTTCATCCACTTATAAATTTGTGTTAGTTTTTTGGTAAATATAATTAATCCTTCCTCTACGCTCATTAAGCAAAAAAAAAATCGAAATTCTCGTTTTGAAGTTAGAAAATAGAAAGAAATTTTCAAGTTTATGGGAATGTGGTGCCTTATATGTATACTAATAAAAAGGGCATTTGAAATGTAACAGTCCTTGAATTTTTAAAAATGTAGTACATTTAAATTATTTCATTAAATTAAAATTTCACGAAATTTTCATTTCAGGAAATAGAGAGACACACTTCCACTCTCTCTCTTACATATTGCTTCTTTTTTCCAACAAACGGACATATGATCTAAGAGCAGGAAATATGAGGAAGCGGACAAAGACTTTTATTTGGGGGGGGTGGGTCAAACACAGAATTCGCCATGGTTCTAGAATAACACTCCTCATTCATCATAAAAGTTGGAATTTTTACAGTGAAAAAATATATTTAAGGGCTCATGATCCTTGTGACCACCCCATGTGACCACCTCCTATGCTTGTCTGACAGAGGGTAACGTTAGCTAACACCGCGCGTGAAGGGAGTTTTTTTCTGAAAACCGTAGAATATGGTTTCCAAAATAGCCCTTAATGTATTTCAGCTTTTTGCAGTCAAGAAACTTTTATTATTGTCTTAATATTTAATTTCTGCCCAGTGTGCAGCAAATACTCCAGTACACAGCTGTCCCGCTATCCGCAGGGGTTATGTTCCACGAATAGCGAAAGCAAAATTATATTTCAGAAGGAGGATCAGGTTCATAGCAAATGTCTTGTATATTGTAAATGTTTTATATTACTACAATATAGTCAAAAAAATAAATATGTCTTACATACCATTAATTTTGTATCCTATCAAACTAAAATGGTTAGAAACCACATACTGTAGAACGTAGTAACAGCGCCAGAAATATTCACTTAAAACAACTGTTTTCTTAACTTTTTAAAATAAGAACCATTTTAAATGAAAACCTAATCCAAATCATTGAAAAAAAGATTTAATTTTTGTTTGAAACTTTTTTATTTTAACTTTTCTATTTCCAGTCCTTTATGCACTTCATTATATAAAAGAATAATATTATACGTCATGTCATATTTTACGTCGCATATGTGTATACTCTTTATCGGTTTATTTAAGTATGTAAGGCAATAGGCGTATACATAATATAATTAATATTTAAATTAATGTTAATAATTAAAATCAATTATATAAAAATTTATACAAACAAGAAAAAAAGAACATTGAAATAAATTTACTAAAATAAGAATTCATCAAATAAATTCATAAATAAAACAAAAACACTATCATAATATATTATCAAAATGAAATAAAAGAGAAATGGAAAATAATACATCAATTATTAGAATGAAAAAAAAAATTACACAATAAACAAATATAAAAATACAGGAAAACAAAGAATTAATTAATTACCCAAGAAAAATAGCTAATGAATTTAATAAATTCTATTTTAACATATTACAAAATTTTAATTTATCTGATTCACTAAACGATAATTTAAAATATATCTTCAGCCAAGCTTAACAAATAGTATTTTCTAACATGAGGTTTCTGAAATCGAAATTGTAAAAGAATTAAATAAATCCAAATAAAGATCAGGAATTGACGATCTAGCGCCAAAAATTATTAAACAAAGTATTCAATATTTAAAAGAACCATTAACGATAGTTATAAATGATATCTTTGAAACAAGTATAATTCCTAATGAACTAAAGATTGCTGTAATTAAACCGATTTTTAAAAAGGAAAAAACAATTATTGGAAATTACAGGCCAATAGCGATTATGAATGTGTTAGTATTAGAAAAAGTAATTCATAAAAGATTAAGACTTTTTAAATAACTATGAACTAATTCACATTAACCAATATGGTTCCAAAAAAAAATAAGTCAACAGAAGATTTGTTACTAAAAATGGTAAACAACATACAACAAAAAATTGAAGATAAGGATATAAGACTATGGGCCTCTTATATTGTTATCGTTTATGAGAATGTATCGGAAGTCAAGACACCCGAAGCGATGTTTGCGTTACTAGTTGCCGCAGGGCATTTGGTTGCACATCGGAACCATATTATCGTCCCGTTCGTATCTCTCTTTACGTGAATTCTATCCCTTTTATTAATGGACCGGATGACAAGGCTATGTTGACACTTTATAACTACACATTATAATCCACATTAATCCACACGTGGTAAATGCAATGAGACGTTAATTAGATCTCTGTGATTAATTACACTTAGTCTCTGCAACGCCTCGTGGTTCGCTGTGGAGCCAGGTCTCTTCGCACCCCCATTTCTCCGAGACCTCCTTTACCTCTCCGGTCCCGTACTGATTTCCTCGCTTACGCTGTCCATAACCCATCTCCTTTCCAGTTTCGTCTTAAACCTCTCTCCGTGGCGTGACCTTAGTTACTCAAGGTTATGCTTCTCGCTTACCAACTTCCTTTCCCGCTTCTACCTGTCCATACAGCATTTTGCCTACATTCTGCTTACCTACATCCCCTCCACTTTAAAGCGAAAAAATGGAGGGAATTTAATATCTCTACATTTGTTGCGCATGTGAGGTCGTAAAGGCTGGCTACACTTTACAACCTGTTCACGTATACAATACAACATTTAC
>QLNU02014802.1:118503906-118516017 GCA_006491805.2 Dysdera silvatica | reverse complement strand
CATCTCATACGTTTAAATTTACAATTTAACCGTCATTAACCACGTGTGTATTATGTTATCTATATTACACATTGTTTGGTTATATACGTTATAATCCTACGCAATATTGTCTATAGGCGATGCTGCAGCCGCAACGTCCGATCTGTGTTAATCATCGGCCCTTGATAACCCGTCGGCATTGTTGTTCAAGGGTGCGCTGAACAACAACGCCGATGGGTTATCAAGGGCCTATGATTAACACAGATCGGACGTTGCGGCCGCAGCATCGCCTATAGACAATATTGCGTAGGATTATAACGTATATAACCAAACAATGTGTCGGGCTGACTAAAATAGAAGAGCTTAATCTCCATTTCAACCTGTCAAAGGCCCTCTGACAGTCTCGTCCCTACCCTACCCGGAGGAGGAGGAGGAGGATTGTGCAAGGGTTTCATTGGGAAGGGTGGCCGCCGGAGGCGGCGCTGTAATCCCAGACAGGACGCTTGAACAGCGCCCAACCCTACCCAGTTCGGCAGTTTTTCCTTCGTTCCTTCAACCAGCGGAGCAGCTATAGTGCTAAAATCTCGGATATGCTTGCGGTAATACGATGCCGTACTCAAAAATCCCTTTATTTTCTTCTTGGTGGTGGTGGGGGCGGTTAATTCCTGATTGCTTCGACCTTTGCCCTGTCGGGGGAAATTCCTTCCCTTCCCGCTCGATACTACAGAAAATCTATTTCTGACGACGATATTTCACATGTTTTGGGTTTTACGGTGAACCTAGTGGCTCCTAATCTTTACAGTACGGCGTCTATGTGCGCCTTGTGTTGCTCCCACGTCCCGCGAAAAACCAATATGAGGCCGATGCTGCATCTTTCGTATCGCTTAATACTTGTTGCATATGACGAGCGAACGAGCTCGAGCTATTGCGTAATCCCATTGACATAACCTTATACTGGTAGAGTTCCGTCATTGTTCGGAAGGCTGAAATTTCTTGGCCCTTTCTATTAATCGAATTTCCTGCCATTTGTAGGTCGAATTTCGTCAAATAACACAACTCATTAAGAGCTGCCAATAGCTTTTCGAGCGTGGACACCGGGAACAAACAAGTCAGCTTTGGTTATCATTAATGCGCCTATAGTCTGTACAGCAGGACGTGCTCGTCAGCCATATTGAATTACGTTGTTCTTTAAATCATTTTGTGTGGATATTAACGTATTATTACTGGAGAATATTAGTTTGCCAAATATATTCTGTGTATTTGTACAAAGTAAGCATGGGTAGACAAAAATAAAGCCAGACGACGTTTTATGGGTTTAGGCGCCAGAGCCAGGCTAAAATAAACCATGAAAATCCCATAAAATGTCAACTTTGATTAGGGGCTTGTTTGTCAATTCTACTATCGTAAACTCAGGGCGTAGTTAAACTCAAAAACAGTAGACCGCCCCGCGAAAGGAAACCTATCAGAGATCAGCAGTATAGTTTGTATATATAGCAACAGGCAAATGTACTGGCAAAACGAATAATCCTGTGAGTGGATTGTGTAATTTAATGTGATTGACATGCAGGTCATACTGGGGATAGTAAGAGAAGAAAATAGAAGAGAAGAGCGGGAGCAGCGTACGGAAAAGGACGTCTCAATTTGACGTGAACTTGGAGTTCGGTCGGAGACTTCAAGGCAAGCAAAGTTGCAGGTGGGAAGACTCACAACCTTCCTACTTGAAAGTATCGCACGGGCTCCACTTGGAAAGTTTTTATTAAAGCTCCAAAAATTCTCGATTCGCTCACGAGCTACAAAATCATACGCCACAGCTGCGTAGAGTTATATTCATCGCCACTGCAGAGTGAAGAATTCCGGCTGACTATAATTATTCATCGTTGATTTTCGCATCAGCAAATCCCGATGTTTGTCCAAAAAATACACTGAGTCCTACTGAACTGATGCAGCAGCATCCTGTCTGTTCATCGTTATTTTTCCGCACTAGCAGAATCTGACGTTTGTCCATAAAATACGCCGAGTCCTACTGAACCGACGCCGAAGAATCCCGGCTGTTCATCGTTGCTTTTCGCATCAGAAGAGTAGACGTTTATTCATAAATATTCCGAGTCCTACGGAACGGACGCCGCAGCATCCCGGCAGTTCATCGTGGCGTTCGCATCAGCAGAGCCTGACGTTTTCCATAAAACACTCAAGTCCTACAGGAGTGGAGCAGCAACATCCCCGCAGCCCCGTAAATGTTTTCTCATCAGAAATTGGATTTTGAAGTGCACGACGAGCCACAGCGTAATGCACCTGCAACAAAACAACGGTCACGTGACTGCAACACCCCATCATAACAGTCGCACGTGAGTCAATATCCATTTATTCCCATTTGTACGAGGTGTACCATTATTTAGGTTTAATTTGAAAATTAGGTTATGAAACTTATTTTATTTTCCCATTTGCCCTTGCTTACTCAGGCAGTATTTCTTGCATTGTTTTAATTTAATATCTGGCATACGTTCTCAGTATTGGTGTAATTTATTGTATTGTCATATTGCAATTTAGATAGATATTGTTGCTGAGGCGTTGATTTGATAACAACCTGTATTGATAAATCACAGCACCATAGCAAGAATATCAGCTAGACATTTATGTTTCTGTCCATGTGGAAACTTTCGCCATTTATAAAATTTCATTGAATTTTTAGAGTAGTAGTTAGTCCTAATTAAATTTGTTACGTTTGTCTAAATTAGTTCTCTCTTTTTTGTGTTTTGCATCCCTATACTGATTTCACAGCCATTTGACAATCATATGTTTCGCAAAGAAACTAACCGGATATTGAGCCCCATATTGAAGGCGGGGTAGGACACTAGGTTACTGGCCTGGCCGGTTCCACACATCGTCACATACGTTCAGCGTGTGGGTCTCCTTCCAGTTAGATACCAGCAACCCTTTTGCAGGCCATATATATATATATATATAAGAATAAATATATAAGAACAAATGTAGGAAAACACATAGACATAATAGAAATAATAAAAGAAGACCACAAATAAAATACTCGTCATAAAAAAAATTAAAACAAAATATATTCGAACTAATTATGGAAAAGATAATATGAATTATTACGGATTAAATATTTGGAATAGCATACCAGACTAAACAGAACATATTATCCCAATAAAAAAAATTTAAAAATGCAGTCAAAATATATTTTTTATATAACCGAACATGAATAGCCAAAGTTTTTAGGTTGCATGTGTATTAACCTATAGTTTTAGCATGTAATCCATCATGCATGTATGCATATGTAATCTATACACATATGTATGAAAATAAAATTCATTTGTATTTGTATTTTATGTTTATGTATGCATTATTGTTTTAACATAAGAACTTCTACTTTTACTAAAAAAACATTTTTGTTTTTTGAGAATTGAAAAACAGAAACGCGAATAATCGGAACAGCGATTAGCGTGGGTCAACTGTGCTATAACATTTACTTTTAAAACTTTTAGTTTATAGACCTTCTGTAACTCTAGTTCAAAGTATTTCGTGTCTTCATAATTTTAAATTCTCATACATAACAAGCATATTCAAAAATATATGTGCAATATATGATATATAAATCTGCATCCCCAAGTTCATTTACAATGGTGACCCTTGTGTAAACTCTGGCGCAGATCAACAAATACTTCGCAGAAAGCAAGCTCACAAAATATGCTGCGGTCATAATGACAAATATTAGTTCTTGTTCATAAATATTTTTCCTTTCCACTTAGCCGTCCAAACATTTTTGTCTATGTAGTAAATAAACACATGTTAATGTTATTAAAGCAACATTATCTGTAAGTAAAATGGAAATCATATCATTTCCGTCCAGTGAAGCTCATGTGTCATTGAAGAGATCTGGAATAAAGTGAAATAATGCACATGGGTCTTATGTAGAAAAAAAAGTAATGAACAGCCCATACATTTATTAAGCAAAAAGTAATGTCGTCGTAAAAAAACTAATATAAAAAGACGAGACGTTATGCAGCAGAATGACTGGAAATAAACCCCTAGCGAATAATAATTTGAAATTTCTTCAGCAATTTGGTTGTAGACACTAATGTCGGTAAATAAGTCTTATATATATATATACACAGTAAAACCTCCGAATGACGGTCACCCGCGGTACTCTATAAAGGCAACTGTCTTTCGGAGGTGGCTGTTATTTAGAGGTTCAGTACAAAAGAACAAAATAAATAAAATTAACAATAAAAAATTATAACCATTTCAAATACATTAATCCTCACCTATTTTAATTTATATTAAAAAAATCAGTGATGCGTAATTGTTTTGCTTTTTTATGGCAAACATTCTTTTCTAATAAAATAATAATATTTGTAGCCCTTTTGTAGAACTGATCATTTTTGTTCAGAGTAAAATTTTAGATCTCCCGAAAATTTGCCAAAGTATCAGAATGTGATTTGATGTTAGAATTTTATGAGAGTTCAACACCCCTTTTCGCTTCCATTTCCCCATCTCCTTTTCCCCCTTTCATCGAGTTTTCTAATAATTCCTGAATGGTATTTAAACGTAGCAGTAGCTTTTAAGACCTAGTCCATGCAAGCAAACTCGCTAGCTTTCATATTTGTCATTCCTACTAATCTGAGAATGCCATCCAACCCGTCTCCCATCATCATCTCTGCCTGTATTTTCGGGTTCATCAGGTGAGGAAAAATTCTGCAATTAAAAAATATTTTAATTGCAGGATTTTTCATTAAAAGATTTTGATCAATGGTTAGAAAGCTGTTCTAACAGCACTTGTCAAGTTCTCTATTTCCGGTCCTCCAACGCTACGTTTTGCTATCTAAATTCTCGTCCCGAAAGGACATTTGCAGATAATTTCCACTATTTTATAAAATATTTTTTCTATGATTTCTCACAACTGTAAAACGTTGCTAATTTCCATGTACTGATACCTTTTATACTGGCTTGGATAACTTTTATTTTCTCCTTTAAACTTAAGAATTTTCATGAAAAACTCACTGTGATTATCAACTTGCGTTCAAATTATAAGTTAGATTGAGATGATACTACTTAATGGCAACAAAGCATAGAGAACCGGAAATGTCAAAACCCAATATTTAATGGACAATTGGTGTTTGCCCAGATGAAATATTGGGATGGTCGTTCATAAATAGCAACACCGTATTCACAGAAATGGTGTACCTATAAAGTTTTAAAATGAACATGAGTTTCAATGCACCTGGAAGGAAAGTAAGTATCGTCAAGTAAATTTTACTTTAAATTGTTGACAATTTGGGTTAGAGATACACTTGAAAAATTTAAATTTGAATATTTTGTTTTTGTTATGCCTACCGGGTGGCCGTTGCTTGGAATTCATTGTTCGGAGGTTAGCATTAATGTTAAACATATGGAAGGCATTCGGTTCCATTGATATGTGGCCGGACTTCGGAGGTTACCGTTGTTTAGAGGTGATCGTTAAAGGAGGTTTTGCTATATGTATATTCGCTAGATTTTTTGCTACATACATACGACTTTAGCAGGAATATAACTTGTATGGCCCTAATCACTCATCATCATATTGACATCTCCTCTGCAATGGGGTAAAGTATTTTTTTTTTGGTAAAGTTTTCAGAATTTGAATAAAGATTGAAAATACAGGAACAACTATTCTCATCTTTTAACTGCACTCTTCTATTTTATGCCGGATTTTTCGTTAAGCATTTGTTAAGTCTTTTGTCTTGGAGAGCTGGTGGATTAATACTGTATTTCATACACGCAATATCATACAGAAAAAGGAAGTGAAAGAATAAGACGGCTGAACCTCTCTAGGATTTACTTCCGGTATCTCCAGCTTCCGTTCCGTCAGCAATACATAACGAGAAGTACTTTTATGTTTCCGGTAAAGAGAGGAAGTAAACGTTCCGGGTTGAAAGAAAAGTAAAAGCGTTCAATCGATCACTCATTTTTGGCGAGTTTCATTACCCGTTATGTTAGAAGTGGTGGAAAATGTGCTTCGAGCAAACACTTCTTCTATTTTCGAATAGTAACCTTCCACAATTTTTAAAAAAATGGCTGAAACTAAATATAGTTATGAATGGTTGATTGACTACTTCGCTTAAATTATATTAATTTGTTTTTATGAAGTAAAGACAACGAAAGACAAGCTGCACCGGCATCTACACTCTTAGGAGGAATTCTAATTTTTGCTGTTCAGGGAACCGAACACTGTACTACGGTTTGTAAAAAAAAATAAATAAATAAAAAAAAAACATTTAGAGTCGAACCAGGGTTAAAGATTCGATAAACGAATGAGATACTATCACGCCACCGTAAACCAGTAGACCTATATTTTTTCGCCCAAATCCAAATTCTAGTAGGTTTTTTTTTTTTTTTGCACCGTTAGTCTGAGTCGAACTCAAATTAATGGTAAGATGGGGGAGCCCGTTACCACTACGCAAGAACAATACCTTGAATTATTTTGTTGAATATGCTCACATATGGATCTTACATACCGAGTGTGCATATTTTTATATGTGCGTTTTTGTTTATATGCCGTTGTGTAGCTGCTCATGCTCATAGTCCTAGAAACTATGTAACCCCGACGGAAGTCTGTTTACTTAGACATCTGGCCATGAAACACACATGAAACAAATTTCTAGGAAATGGTACTAAAAATTCCAGATATAATACCACAAGATGAATTATCCAACTAAAACTGCTCTGCCATATATTAAACTTGAATAGGCAAATATGTCAAGCAAAACAGCTCAATGCTTACCTCCTGTGCACCACTTTCACTTTTCTCTCTCTCTCTGTGGAAGTAGTGTAGAAATTAAAAACTCATGGGTGGGAGTGCCCCTCAAGTGGCTTTAGAGGAAATTAGGTAATACGGCCTTAGATAAAATAATGTGTTTTGATATTCAATGTGGGTATGAATCACTGGGCCCCCGCTCTTTCCTACGTCATTGCTTTGCGACATCAAATTGACCAATAACAATAAAAGGCATTTATTGCGTCAGCAGTGGATTAACCAATCGCGGTCTGATAAAGTTAGAGCTCCTAGAAGTCTAGGCCGACGCATCAGCCGCCATTTTGTTGTAGAATTCCGGTTTCATTTACCTCAGCAATAAAGGTTTTCCACATTGGCGCAATGATCGCTTTTTGACATAAGAAGAATCAACAGACCGCAATTATCCAACGAATATAAACATTGGCGCAACTCTTAAAATGTCGCCAATAAGTACACATTTGCAAATACGACTCGCTTTTTTAGGAGACTAAGATAAAGTCATTCCGAGAAGACAATAGGACCGACAATATATCACTCAAGCTCTAACTTGCAATCCCTAAACACGATCACTGCTAATCGCAAAAATGTAATCGATACAGAGTAACGTTCTACGCACGGGCTTAACGCCCGGCTTGCTTTACTTTTAATGCGTCTACTTGATTACAGCTTTTGTCTCTTAACCTTAGTGCTAAAACATTTAAGCCTTTCAATGTTTAGTGCATCTCTCCGCCTCCAATCTTCAGGCCTTTCTCACCATCGCAACAAATCAAATACCTGGAGTCCATAAACTGCCGCAGGCGGTATTTAAACGCACCGACCAAATAAATTGACAATTACAATACGAAGCTCTTTGCTGAAACGTACATGCAGGTAAATTATGACAAGCAAAATATACGATCTGGGTAATTTTTGGTTAAAGCCAAGTTTTTCAACTTAATCCTGATAAAACATTATTCCGTTTCTCAAAAGCGAAAGAACAATAATGTTACTAGGAAACGATAGTATACAACCCATCTGAAAAGTAAGTATTTATTCCTTTCGATTTTACTTCAATAGAATGGAACTAGGCAACTCACTGTGCTGAATATATCACAAAACTTGGTAAAATAACACAATGGGCACAGTTTTTTCCCATTGTATTATTTCACCAAGGTTTTTGATTTACTTCAAAATTTCGCAGTTTTGGATTCCACTTGGATTTAATTGATTTTGTTGTTTTATTTGTTTCAAGTCAATGGGAATGAACACATTGAAAATAAACTTCCGTCAGATGCCCCTGTGTCACGAAATGTGGTTTGGTTGTGATTTTTACGAAACAAGGATAGCAAGGATCATAGTCCGGCAGCACCTACAGATTTCCGAAGAATCCGAATCTCTTATTTCTCAAGTAACCAAGCACTGGCCATAGTGGAAATTCGTCTGTAAGCGTCCTTTTTTGGGGGGTTCGTTGGGAGTTGAACAAAGGATAACAGCTTCCTAAGCGAATGCGTTACACTTACACAACCGCAGGGCACATATCACGAAAAATAATGCTACTGTTTAAGTAAAAGTACACGATTAATTTGAAAAAAGGATCAGAATTTAAGCATTATTGAATATATTTATACACTAAAACAAGAAGATTCAATGACTAATTTCCTAGATTTGGGGATAGTCCTGAGCTTTATGTTGGTCTCAATAATTTTAAAGCATACATAGACCAGTCAAAAAAATATTTTCCCAAAGTTTCGTTCATTGCTTGAAAAGCTACTTCATTATATAAAGCATAATTAAAAAATGTGGCAACTGAAATGGGCTTTCCCAAGAAATTGCAAATTACAGACTGACTTCGATTTGTCTTGATTGACCAAAATACAGACTTGCGCAATTATTAAATGGAAAATGTGAGAAGGGCTTAAGTTCACATTTGAATGGAAGTGAATAAAACAAGATGAATATATTTTCGTAGACAATTCGTGATCAACGAATAATCCGCATTGTGTTTTGCGTAGATGAAAATATTTCTAAACTGCATTTATATATGTGTAAATTATTTTCTGTGGTTTCTAGATTTTTCTTTGTTGTTGCATTTTTGTGGAGGATGATAGGCGTGAAATTAAAAAAGACGTTGAAAAGAATATGCAGAACAAAAGATCCCAGAATCCTTTTGGTATAGGGTCTTTAACTATAGACAATGCTTCCGGACAATGGACGCTACATTTCTTTAAGAAACACTTCCGGATTTTGATGAAGAAATTTAGAAGGATCCAGGGAAAATGGTTAACAACAGAAAAGAAAGAAAAGATTATCGATCCTAAAATGGTATATTCCATTCACATGGGATGTGGAAAAACAAACAGGGCTGTATTCTAAATCAGAATAATGTCAATGTGCCGTGTCTTGAAAGTTAAAACTTTGTCCAACTGCTTGTTTCTGCCTAAGTCACAAGAACGCCTACCCACGTCATGCTGCGCCAGGGTCTACCATTTTCCGAGGGATACGAACCTATGCTTCCAATACAATCAAAGTCCGATACGGCGTGTAGAAAAAGACACACGTTCGATGATGCCATCGAGAGCTGAATCTGGTTTAATGGCAAAATGGACAACTGGGTTACCACAAACCCTCAATGGTGAAGTTAACCTACATTTATCGGATTGTCTTTGTCCGATTAATCTGAGCCCCTTAAGACCTATGGATTCAACTCCCAGATTAGTGGTTCGCAGTTATTCGATAAAAATTTTGATTTTATTTTTTAGCAACGCTGAGAATCGGGCCGGTGTCCTTACCTCTCTAAGTGAACGCGTTACCACATAGTCGATGTAGGGTTCTGATTAAAGAGATTTGGAGTATTATTCGCTAGTCGAATCAGTGTGATGATTTTGCCTGTTTCTCAGAGATGGGGGTTAATTGATCGCTAATTGATTCGATCAAGGAATAAATTTGTCCATCTCTGCTCTGATTTTACTGTAAGTCTAAATATTTCTAATTGCAGATAATTTGGAAACGATACTTCTTTGACGAAGATACGAAGAAAGGGAATTGCGTTGATATATATATATATTCGATATTTATTAAAGATGGGTAGCAGATGACACAAAGAGTAGGTGAATAATAAGAAATATACAAATTTTCTTTGTTAAAAAATTAATTAACGATTAAAACCTTTTAAACGTTCAGCCTCCATTGGGAATTTTTTAGAAATTTAAAATACGATTAAATATGCAGGTTAAAATGACAAAAACTTGATAAATTTAGTCATGTTGGGTTTCAGCCATAATTATGGTATGAAACCAAACGTTCACGAGAGTTCACGATGGTGACTCTCATAGATAGCAAGGCAACAAAGTAGTATATATATCACAATGATTATATATACCTATTATTTGCATATATTCCTTAAAAAATGTCTAATAGGATGAAATTTACATCAACAAAGGTATATATATCTCCATCCGAAATTATGTATAATTTATATTGGTTTCATAAACTCTCTCTGAATAATATTATATCTAAAAAAGACACTAGTAAATTATCAAGAGAAACATACTTATCATATGTATATATATATTTTAGTTGACGTGTTTTGAATACAATTATTCACGAACATTTCTAATTAATAACATGTTCTAGTTGTCAGTCATCATTTCTGAGTATGAGCGCGTCACTGCTTATAATTAGAGCTAAATGATATTGAAAATTTGTGTATCTATTATATTTCTGAATAAATTCATGAAGAGAAGAGTCAATCAATTACATTATTCTATATTTATGAATTGCTGTACAATTATCTTATAATCCGTATGGGAACGACTGCCAACCTTCTATTTCCTATTCAAAAATGGCTTATGCAGGATTTTTTTTTTATAAAAGAAACAGGCAAGAAAATTCATCTGTATTGAAACTGTAAATGCTAGAAACTTAATTATTTTTTGATCTTACGTGGCAACGTAACAGCTGAGTTATAATGTCTCAAACTGCGTTCAGTTCTTTCTAGCAACAGTGTGTAAACGAAAGTCTAGTTCCATAAACATTCTCTGCAAATTGCCGGGTGTTACACCGAGAAAGGCTTCGTAAATGCCCGCTTCAAGCTTATTAAGAGATGTTGCATTTATTTTGCGCACAATGTTCTTAATAAATTTTAAAAGAAAGCAGTCACTCGGGAAATACCAGAAGAATAGGGTGCCCAAATCTTAGGGCCATCGAGTCCAATTCATCGTCCTAAGAAATATTCGTCTAAACAGCTTCGAGCACCCAAAGACAAATGGGGAGGCGCATCATCTTGCTGAAAAATTAGGTGAGGGGTATAATGATAAGCCACTGGCATCACCCCATGATAACTGCATATTAACATGCAAATAAGCTTGCTTGTGAGTCGAAGCAGCGGGTCTGAAAGAGACGAAGATAACCACTGGACGGCAAGAGGCGAAATTAGATGTCACTATTTTAAGTTACACATATTTTCATAAAGATGTGAATGATCCTTTTGATTACCATGGAAACGGTATGTAAACGAATAAAAAATATTTTCATACGCACCATTTTCTCAGAACGAAAACGCCACCTATTTATCAACATCAGTTTTTATTTTAAATAACGGTTTTCCTAGCTTCTGATGGATATACAGTAGAACCTGCCTAAATTGGCCACCTTTAGGACTTGGCTGCAATGATCACCATACATTGGTGATCACTGTACACGAAAGACGTTGGTATACGCCTAACTAAGTCACTATCAATTTTCTCTTATAAAAGTAGTCTATTCAGGTGGTCAGTTTACCAAGGTGGACACTTTACCAGGTTCCACTGTATATAAAATAAACTCTCAACCATCCATAAGAATGGATGGAATATCTGCCATGAACAAACGAGTTCAGGTATAATCCGAATATTGGAAAACAATGAGTGAGTATATTAAAATTTTGCACTCTTCAATAGGTATTGTGATTTTTTTAGTTTTGTATATGTGTATCATGTTTTATTTACATGTTATAAGTATCACGATAATTTTGCATTTGCGAGTACCATATTACTCTTATATCTATGAGTACCATTACTTTCATATTTATGAGTACCATTACTTTCATATTTATGAGTACCATTACTTTTATAGTTATCGTCCGTTAACGAAAAATTGACCGCTGGTCCCGTTAGAATCGGAAGCTCACATCACAAACTGATTATTTCATTGCAGTAGAGGGAAGGGTGTTATTTCATAAATGATTTTTTGCGCACATTTGCCTGCGCGAAAAAAAGAGTTATAAAGTGAAGCCCTTCCCTCTACTGCAATGAACCAACCCGTTTGTGACGTCAGCTCCCGTGAATTCTAACGGGACCAGCGGTCAATTTTCTGCGAACAAACTATAT
>QLNU02014802.1:118477422-118503806 GCA_006491805.2 Dysdera silvatica | reverse complement strand
AAATAGTGAATGAAAAAGATCATCCAAGCTTTTGGACTCATCATCAGGATTAATAACTCCTGATAAAGGAATGTTTCTGACGCGTCCAAAAGCTTGGGTGAGCTTTCTCATTCGCCATTTTACCAGTGTGTAACGTTTCGTATGTAAATATGATTAAAATGATTGAGGAACTCCCGTGATTAAAACGACGAAAAAAATGATTTTAATGAATGTGAAAGTTTGGATTTTAGGGAACACGGAAATGTGGATTTTAACTGATGTGAAATATCGATTTTAATGAATGTGGAAATATTGATTTTATTGAATATGCAACATAGTTTTAATGAATATGGAATAACTACGATTATAATTATTAAGAAAAAACTATGATTACAATTATTGTAAAACACTCATAAATATAATGATTGAGAAATCAATCCGGCAATTCTGAACGCCCTCGGGCGTCTATTTGTTATGAATGTCGTCTATGAGATTGCTGGGTGACATTCTACTCACAAAGCTTGATGGTGCTTAACTATATCGATGTTTGGAGGTCACGTTAAGGTATTCATCCAGTCTCAGATGATTTGTTTTTGAGTTTTACGGCGCAAGGACAGCAAGGAACAGGCTGAGCCAGAACTTATAGAATTCCGAGGGGTCCAAACCTCTTAGGATCTAGGGAACCAACTCCAGGATTACAGGAAGCATTTAGTCGCAAAAAGTTGTCGCCTTGGCAACGTTGTGAGTCGAACCCGGGAGAACGACACGTCATGTGAATGCGTGATCACTATACTGCTCCGTCCAAGATGATCCATAGAGCTATCTTCGGGCGCAAACTATAGAAATAACGGTTTTAATAATTGTTACTCAGGATTTTTGTGGTCTTAGTTCTGTGAGTCGATTCCCGACAACAGCCAACATCCGAGATTAAAGAACTGATGCAAATAGCCATTAAGTTAAATACCGATATTTTACTTAAATATAACGGCTAGCGTTTTTTATAATTGAAATCAAAGATAAAGATGCTGACAGCATTTTTAATTGGAAACGTTCGGATGTTTTCGTATCTGCGTTGTTCGTATCGTTGTTTCGTATCTGATGTTGTTCTTCTGCGCCCTTCATGGGTTGCAAGCGCCCAGGGAAAGTTAAGTATTGCGCCCGCTAAATCCCATTGGCTCGCACGCCCACCAGTAAAATTATAAAATTTGGCGTATGGGGCTTTCCCTCCGGTTACACCCCCATGCTGCGCCGGGGTCTATACTTTTCCGAGGATTCCACACGGGAACCAAACCACAAACTAGTGCGACGTCACGCGATCTACGATATCATTGGGAGTATGACGCGGATGAATAACACGATAGACGGATGCGTTTCCATCGTTGGGCAGTAGATCTAAATTTTTTTCCGAGGGTTTAAAACCTGTTTTGGCCTTGTGGGCTTCCACAATAGAAATACAACGTATTCACTTTGTAGGTTTCGTTGACTGTTGCCACTTGGAAAGAAAAAGAAGTGAAAACTTAATAAAATTAATTTCTAAAATCGGCAACATGCCAAATCGTTTCCTTTTATTTTACGTTTCCCAAAAAGTATCGTGTTTCAATCGTATTTCAATTATGCCATTTTCAGATTTTTAAAAGTAATGAGGTAAGAAAAGTTAAACGTTTAATTATATTCTAGCTAAATCATCGTTGAAACCTTTATTTTATTTTTCACATGTCATAACTGTCGAACTTTGACATAAAAAAGGAACGGAAAAGTTATAAAAACCTGACCAAAATGTCACTAAAAAGCATGAAGGAGAAACGGTAAACAAAACCTTAGAAAAAACCTGGGAAACTTTATGGGTTCAGACCCGGCTAAAACGTTTCCAATGGTGAAAAAAAGCGACTTATTCGGGCTTGCTCTGCGACTAGGCTTTCCGTCAACAGGAAACAAAAAATTGAGAAGGCCAATATTCATATAATCTTCATCAATAGATGTTCTTGAAGCATTTTCATTTTTTTTTACATTTTCCATAATTTTTTCTTAATTCCTTGAGAGAAATTATTGACATAATCAAAAATAAAACCTTCGCGTCAAAACATATTACTGTATTATTTCATCTTGAATGAGAATTTTGAAAAAATTGTAGCGCCTTGGCGCTAAATCGATTCACCATACTTATTTATATATGTTGATTGAAACCTCTATAATTCGAAAATGAAAAGACAAGAATTTAAATTCGAATTACTTACGTTTCAAAATATTGAAGTTTAAGGAAATTTCGATGAGAATCAATTTAACTTACTGAGAATTTCGAATTATCACGGTTCGAGTAATATGGGTTCTACCGTCTTTATTGAGTAATATTTTTAATTTAGAATTGAAATCCCGTCGAGGTCTTTAATAATAAAACTAGTAGTATTTCCACATTCGAGAAGCGATTTTATATTGGTTGCGGTAGTTTTTGCTTCCAAAGCAGAATATTTTGCAATGTTCTGCAACAAGCCTTCAACTGGTTATAAACGTTCTGCAGAAGATGAATGTATATCTATATGCATCATATACATTTTTAAATTCTATAAAATGTAAATTCCTTTTTTAATAGAAATGTAGAAAACATTTGTGGGGCTGTTTTTTTTATTAATTTTAAGACAAAAATTAATCCAGCCCGTGATAATTCTGAAGCGAAGCTGTTTGTTCTGTGACGTGCGTGGCACATTTTAGAATATTCTGCTCCGAGGATTTCATCCACATCTGTTTCAACACTTTCGCTGCAACACAGCAAAGTGATTGTTACTATCATTGGGCTGCACGTACTACTGGTAATTCTTTGCAAAACGATCAGGCGACTTTAGACGTGACTCAAAGTATTATTGTTCTGTGAATGTTCACCAGAGCACGATGATTGCGGATGTGGATCAAAACTTTGGCCACTCAAAGTATGGCGTAATGGGGCAATGGGGGCTCAAAACCCCTAACCGTTATTTAGAAATTTGATCTACGCGATTCTGCTATGATTTTCTTTCTGAGGTTTTACACAGTCACATTTTAAAATAAGGTACTTTTTAGCTCATTGCTAATTGTCAAGCAGTATCAATTATGTTTGCAGTATTTCAAATCTTGTATATTTATTAAAATGTTTGACAGCTTTAAGAGAGAGAGAGAATATATTGATTACTCTTAGTCTCCTAAGGTATTCATATAGGCTCCGCTGCATGGCGCCAGGATGAACCTTGGGCTTAGGTAACCCTAGTCACTCGTGGCACATGCCGCACTAATTTGATAATCCTAGTAGCCCATGTTTCGACTGCCACCTTACACCGAAGAAACAGCGGTTTCGGAAATCACTCGATTATCAGTGGAAAGGGTATCGATAAGGTTTAAGCCTTATACGCGAACGATGCATCTTTTGAAACCGCCAGCTAAGACACTCTTTATACGAGTCACCCGTGTCTCGTAGCGCAGAAAGCGTGCTAAACTATTACAATCTCCTGAAGACTATTTGTAAAGAACAGGATGAAACGTAAAGTACACGTCCGTGTTTTTCCAGGCGTAAGGACACCAAAAGTTATGATGCGCGTGGTTCCCAGAAATCCAAAGTATTCCTTTGATAACTTTCGTTGTCAAAGGAACCCTATCCCAACTACAAAGGATTAGGAAAAGCCGCGCTTCCCACAATACCACTCTGAGACGAATCCGAGTTAACAACAGGTAAGGTGAGTACGCTACCACTGCACTGCGACAGGACAGAGTGAAATGTGTAACTATACATAAAAATTCAGACAGAAATTAGCTTTCTCAAATAACAAGACATAACCAGTCTTGCAGTGAAGTCCTGTTTGTTTGTTTTCGAGTTTTACTGCGCAAAAACGTCAAGAGTCATTTTGTTGTGGGATCTACAATTTCATGAGGAATTTGAACCTCTTATGAACTAGGGTGGTGTCTCACAACCTGTATGACACCGCGGCCGGTAAATTATTTTTTTAGAGGACGAAGGCCCGGAAATTTCTATTTCTTAAGAGGAGGACCAGGTCTCGACAAATTTTACTCGCAAATGCCTTCCATTTTTTTTTCAAAGCTACCATTTTTTTAAGCTATCATAAGTATGAATAACAAATTATGGCATAATCATACAGAGTATCAATACACTTCTATTAATACTCACTTTTCTGGTACACTTACTTGCTGACTGGTCACTGACGTTTGCCTTATAGATGTTATTTCGTTCAGTTTTAGAAACGGAGGAGGCACCGTACACAGGCGCGTATCCAGAGGGGGTGCTTAGGGTGCTGCAGAACCCCTTTTAAGATCAAAAGTTTTCAAAAAATTTGAAGAACCCTCATTCATAACAAAAAAATTAGCAAAATTTGAAGAATTCGCTAACATGCAGATTTTTTAATGTAATTAAATTCTTTTTTTTTGTTTACCGGTCTTTTAATAATACGGGAAGATAAATTTCTGAAACTGGCTGACGCAGATAATGCATCGTCTGGTAAAGGCACTTCTGGATCTTACCCTGGGGATATACTTCAATCGTTTCCGAAAACAATAAACCGATTTTTGAAGAAGGATTCGCAGATGGTGAATTTTAGCAATAAATTTTGAAAGCTTTTTCTGGGTATCAATATACATATTAATGAACATTCTGTGTTAAATTATTGCATTTATGATAAAGAATCAGACTATAATTTTGAAATTACAAATATACCGCATTTCAATTCTAATATGCACATTCAAATAATTAAAAATATTATTTTTAATGATATGTAAAATATATGACATGACTCGAAGTAATATTACACCAATTTCTTAAGCCTCTATAATGAAGCAAAAAATCTCGCAGTCGAATGAAATATCATGGAAGAAGTACTTCGATTATATGCATTACAGAGAAAAGACGTAACGTGCCCTTTAATACTCCTACAGAGTATTATCGAAAAGTAATTTTTTAAACCATACATGCATACGTGGGAGCCCATACGAATAGACTAATTTTAGGGTAACTGAGAAAAATTATTACTTTCTTCTCAAAGCTGTCGAGAATTTTAGTGAATGTACAAGATACCAAAACGCTACAAAAATAATTGATACTGCTTGACAATTAGTAATGAGCTAAAAAGTACCTTATTTTAAAATGTGACTGTAAAACTTTTGAAAGTAAATGCATAGCAGGTTCGGGCAAATCAAATTTTTAAACGGCTAGGGGGGGTTGGGGGATCCAGCCCCCTCTGCCCCAATATGGTTGCTTATAAATACATAGACTATCTTATTTTATCCTTAAATAGAAGATTTCTAACATAACAGAAAACAATCACTTCTTCACAACATCTTCTCAGTATACAATAAATGCACCTTTTTCGCCCTGCGGTGGCGCAGTGTGGTAACGCGTTCTCCTATTGCGCGGCTAATCCGGGTTCGACTCCCAGCAGTGCAAAAAGAACGCTTACTCAGAGATCTCATAAAGATCGCACTGCTCACTGTAGTCCGGGGTTTGGTTCCCTAGGCCTTAAGAGGTTCGGATTCCTCGGAAAACAGTAGGTCCCGGCGCAGCATGACCACTGTAGTCTTTGAGCCGTAAAACCAAAAAACAAACAAAGCACCTTTTTCAAGCATTAAATCTCCAGTGGAAATGTATGAGGATGGTTTGCTTGGATATCCCGATATCGTACAAGCAGAATATACTTTTTGGATAGCTGAGTGGAAGAAGAAGAAGAACGGCAAGAGCATCTTGCCAATTACTGCAATAGATGCTCTAGTTGCATGCAATATAAATATATTTCCTAACATGTATACGTCCCGTATGAGATATTTATCAATACTTCCTGTCTCCACGGCCAACAGTTTAGCGAAGTTTCTCATCCTTACGAAGACTTAAAACATAATTACGGAATTCTATATTGTATTTTTGTAATTTTATGATATTTGAATGTAATACTTTTTCTTTAAATAAAGAAAAAAAATCTGACCTTTATGGAAAGCATTATTTTCCCCTCCTCAAATTCATTGTGTTTATCCCAAATTTTAGAATTTCAAATATAACTTTTTCTTTAATTAGCGAAAACTCTGATGACGACAAAATCTTAAAAGTTATTTTAAGCATACAAGTAATAATAACTACCCTTCGCCCTCTATCCCAATATAATCCCACCGAAATTAGCTGTATATTAATACGAAATATTAATGGCTCCACCTGGTGGGAATTGTATATATGCTTTTGTGATTTCGAAGCACCTCCCTTCGCGAAATCCTGGATACAGCACTGACCCTACATCATTGTAATCGACTTGTCGGTACTTTTTGTGGCAGGTTATAATGAGCGGTATACCCTTTCTCGAATGCTGAAAGATTTCGGTGTCTATAAATTATCGATAATTCATGAATATTCGAGTATTTAAAAATACACGGTTTGGTCATTTGGCAGTTGCTACGCATATTTTATTCAAGCGTTCTGGATCTGAGATTTCCGACGCATGAGCGACTATTATTTTCCCTAGAATGCTTCCGAGGTAAAATATTTATTCATGAAAAATACTTGGAACATGACAAATGACAAAATGACAAATGACAAAATATACAAAATGACAAATTCAAGGACGATTCCTCGCGATCCGGTTTAGTTGATGTCAGAGCTCGATACCTGGCCTTGGTCCGGCGTTATGAAACACTTACCTAGAGAACCAATCCCCGGAATACGGTAAGCAGTTAATTAGCAAGCATTTTTTTGGGCATCATTGGTAGGCGTGAGCGTTACCACTGAACCAACACTGGCTCATTGCTGAAGTGTATGTGGAAATATTAAATATATGTATACTGTCAACGAGTGATAATTAGAGTGACAAAACAACTCATGGTACTAATTCATTGTAGCAAAGATCCATAGTCTGTTAAACGTAGATAGTATAAAAGATAGCACTTTTTATGTTACATTTAATCCTCAAAGCGAACTTGTTTTCAATATTTCGATTTATAAAATTTATACAACCATTAGCAAAAATTTTAGAGAAATCTTCATCTGTTCATGGAAGTGTGTACCTGACATATAAAGCCAATATATAAATAAATAATATAAACCATATAAAATAAATAATAAAAATCATATAAAATAAATAATAAAAACCATATATAAAACCGACAACAATTAATCAGGAAAAATGAACACATAGCTTAATGATGTGTTTGCTTGTGAGCTTGAAGGACACCAAGGGTCAGGCCGCCCCTGTACCTAGAGTTTTCAGAGGCAGCCCAACCACTTGAGACTTATAGAACCAACCCCTTGGACTACAGTGGGAAGTTGGTTGGTAAACCCTCTCTATTTTGGGCACGTCTGGAGGTAGAACCCTGATTTAAGGTATTTTCTGATTTCGTCCATTTAAAGTATTTTTGGAGATGACGAAAGCATGTTTCAAGACGATAACACTTCAGGTCAAAGGGCCGAAAATATACAGTAATTTCTTGAAAAACAACATATAACGTTAATGATGTGTCTAGCAAATATCCTGAACTAAATCCCAATAAGAATACATGGTGCAAATTGAAGATACTATCGAAGGCGAAAACTTTATGCTGCAAATCTGATTCGGTGATTCCTATTTATGAATGTTGGAGGAAGTCTAATCGTGAGTATTGTTTTTCATTGGTAAAATTTATGCCAGAAGGGATTCAGGCCGTCATCGACACTCGTGAAGTTGTTACGAAGCATTAAGGCAGCTACATACCTTATCTTTCATGTGCTGATTCCATAAATTTTTCATTAGAAGTAGATAATTCTATAGCCATTCCCTATTTGTTAAAATCAATAATATTCATCATAGCCTATGAATTGTTAGTATTAGACAGGGCCGGATTATTGCACAGACAAACAAGACAAATATCTAATGCCCCCTTTTTTTAGGGGCAAGGCGCGGTGAAGAATCAACGCTATTTCAAAATCGTTGCCAATCGGACCTTATTACTAGGGAAGTAATTTTATAGTTGCGTAAATTTCCGCGAAGTTTTCTGCAATTTTTTTTGTATGTACGTTCAGGGCTGGACTGGGCTGCCGGCATGGTTTAAGCGGGCTCAAAACGTGCTGTCGCAAAATGCTAAAAAATATTAGTAGCTTTCATTGCTCGAAGAATCTTATCAATGAAATTATTTATATCAACGATGCTTAACAGGTGCTGTTAAGAATTTTGAAGAGGAAACAAAAAGGAACAAGAAAAGATCGCTGAAGTGCAAAACGGATATTCTGGAATCGAGGAATCCTGTTTTCAGAGAATAAACTGTGGTTAAAAATGCCTGTCGCATTTTCGCGATGGGCAATAATTTTTTCTTCGCATTTTCGAGCAACTCGTCGCATTTTGCGAAAAATGCAACTGAAGTTAAAACCCTGGCTGCTGAAGAGACGGTCTTTGGCCGGTGTGCCCTCATAGACGATAGGACTCACGCGTCCGAATAGGCGGAGACTCGTATCCTCGGATAATCCAAGGTATGAGTCCTTTGAAAGGAATCAGCCCGTCCCTGAGTACTTTCATGTAAATATGTTTTCTGCACCGACTTTATTTTCGAAGTTTAAAATTTAATCCCCAGAACGGCTTTAGTCAGCAATTGAACATGGCGAGAATTTTCGCTGGCCCAAGATCCTTATCATATGCAGGTTCTTCTGTAATTACACAGACTTAATTTATACTACAGAGGCCCTGGAAGAATATTATCTAGGGCCTTACGGAACCTTAATCCGGATCTGGAATTAAGAACTAAATGACTCTCAAACGAGAGAAAAATTTCTCTGTGCTTTGTGGGAACCCAACCCACGATTGTGGTTACCACCGCGGACCGAGAAAGCATTCCTTTCTTTGTGAATAATTTATCATCTAATTATTTCCCACACATGCTGTTATACTTTCTCATATATCTCAGTCAGATATTGTACGACTATGTCCTTATCTCTCTATAGTTCAAATGTGCAGTTTTCAACAAACAATGTAATGGTTTTATTTTGACTAATTAATTTCTGTCGGTTCTATGTGCTTCCAATTATACGCTTTTATGTTCACATATTCATGATTCCATAAATTTTGTGCGCGATTGTGAAATTAATTTATCAGATAGTTACGTTAAAAAGAAAAGCATCGGATAAAGCTTTCTTCAGAAGTAGAGAAAGAAAAAAAACCTCTCGAGTTATGGAATAAAATAACGTTTTTCGTAATCTTGTTTGCTGGGAATTAGCTACGCTCAATGGATCATAAAGGCAGCCAATAAAAACAGAAATAGCAGTTTTTATTTCCATATTGCTTTGTACCCCGGCATAAATGTAGCTTGGGTTCTTAACACATTAAAACATGATTAATATAAATAAAGTGCGAAGTCTTATCTTAAACGAAAATGGATGGCCTTCTTAGTTTCCGGCGAGCATCCGTCGTATACAAAGAAGGCTCCATTGCTTTGCGTATTTCTTTTTTCGGGGGGGAATTGTCCTCGCTTTCTTTGGACGAAGCCATCCAAAGCTGCGTTCTATCCAGACCCAAGATTAAACTCTTCAGACCGGAAGAGCTTGTAACCCAACTTTGACAAATGAAACGTAGTATTTTGACTATATAAAAGACAGCAATTTTTCGCGAGCTAGAAAACATTCCATTTTTTTCAACGCTTTTTTACAACATGCGGCTCCTTAATTTTCTTCCGGGCTTTGTAAAATGAAGTTTCTCAATTCCGCTGCCTTGTCGTTAAAATTTTATTTTCGGCAGGACATAAAATATAGTTGGCGTGCAGCAATTGTTACATATTTTGAATTTTTATCTTTCAGCATTATGGGGACATACGGCTTTCCATGATTTATGCGCATTGCTTACTGAATACGGGCAGCTTCTTTTGGACGGCTAACTTCATTATGAATGGTAGGTTATACTAAAAAAGACATATTCTTATACAAAAGGTTATTTACTTTCAATTGTTCTTTTAACTTACAACATTTGACAACGAATGAAACAGACCCACGTTATTTAATTATTTGTTAGATTTATAACATGATATAAATTACTTTATGTGTTATATGTAACGGACCAGGGTGTCTGCAAGTATATTTTCTCGGGAGGGCTGTCAGATTTGGTTTGAGGTATAAAAATTTATTATACAATAATTTTTGCCACCCACGTTTATGTAGCTCAAACTAGAGCTTTTTTATATTTGGAGAAAAAGAGGCGCCGTCCTCATCCTGGACTCATACTTAAACGTATGTGGCAAAAATTATTGTATAATAAATTCCCCCACGAAAAACTCACAAAAATCTCGCCCCGGAGGCTTTTCTGTGTTGACCATTATTTGGCAATTGTGTTATCCCTGTGAAGGGTAATAATATCTTACATAAAAGTTTACCTTCAGTATTTCAATTTTTCTTATAAAATGTACTTACCGGAAAAGAAACAAAATAAAATATTCAGTAGCAATGAAATAATTCGTCCATATTTACACAAAAAAAATCATTTTTTTATTCGGAAGAATACAAAATTCAAACATCCCTCCTTGGAAATTTAGTCCATTCACAGACAGTTAATAATTTTGAAAGTGGCAGGGTTTTGCTTCATACGGTAATTTTCTCCCTCATGGCATCCTTATCAGTATTTTACTATGAAAAATTGCTACATATAAACCTACTGATTTCTACAAAATACGAAAACATTATTTGCGATAATACCATAATTTCCGGTCAATCTAGCGACTCGAATACAATTTTTGGATCCATGATTTTATTAATTAAATAAAAACTATCTCATAAGATAAAGCCTCTAATTTTCTATCTCCAAAATCAAACAAACTATACGGCTTTACGAACAGCTCAATCGCATATTATACAATCAAGATTCGTGTGGCTTTCCGTCCGAACTCTTACAATTCAAATCTTTTGATAAGTACTTTACATCTTCGAAACTTCAAAACACATTTTTAAAAAAAATCCATAAATTCAAAGTGATATATTTTCTTCCCGATTAAATAAGATTTTATTCTTAGACTTGTACCTTCATAATTTGAAGAAGTAACTATCTCTCAGCTATCTTGTTTTTTCATCCGGTCTTTTCATTTATTCGTATTTTTATCGTATGTCATGCTCATCATATTACATGTTTCATATATTTTGCTTTACAGATTGCTGCATATTCAATGCTACATTCTGTATATGTCCTCCTATGTACAACACATTATGTGAGGTATTCTTAGGCGCCGTAGTGTTTTAAACATTAAGCTTCTTGCTAGGAAATCCATAAATGCAAATGTTTTCGATTTATACGACTTTTGTTGAAATGAAGATATTGGTACACACCTCCGATTTTCAACAAAATTTGCAGTAAATCCCTATTAACTAACAGGTAAATTGTTATCCTGGTAATGTTATCCTTGTTGGAAACAGACTAAACAAACAATAATCGCATTAATAAGAAGAACCTACGTGTTTCTTCTATTCAAATATCGAGACCTAAAGTTTTCAATTATATTTCAAACATATAAGCAACTGTTCCAAATGAACGTTGGTAAGGGATCCAGGAGCTCTTAAACTTTCAATATTGTCACATAATGAATTTAAAACTGCTGGTCGGAATGGCAGAGTATCATAATCATGGTATCATAATATCCAAAACAAATGTATTGCAACTAACACCTTTCGCACAATAGGGACAAAAGTGTTACAACTCAAACTTCGGGGAAAATAACTTAGCGTTACAACCAGATGTAGAAAACAGTGCTGCATTTTGCCATGCAAAATGTTAGGTCATAAGTTATTTGGGTTTCTGCTAGTTGGCACATGTCATTAGATGAACACAACATCCCTCAATTCAACCAGAAACAGTTTTTTTGTATTTTCTGAAAATTGGGAGTTTTTAAGTCCAAACACTTTCATAGCAAGTGTGCGATTTCTGTTGATGCTTCTTTAGGTAGGTAATGTCGATATCCAGCCAATTATAAGAACCTAACACGGCTGTGTTAGTAGAAACATGTTTACAGAATATACTGTTTAAGGACTATTCGAATTATTGTTAAATTTCTAAAACGTTATTGTTTGCATAAACGAAGTCAAGCGCTCGATGCCGAAATATACGTTTAGGATGTTTTAATAGAGGCTTTTTAAAGATTATTAGATTTTATGTAACCACACGAAAATATACGGGTTACAATTTATGTAAGAAAAATAAATAATAGATTACTTATGGAAAAAGGTGGTTTGAATTACAATGTCAGCAATAATTGTTCTAAAAGTATGAATGTACGGCACTTTAGATTACGACAAATACCAGAAAATTAAGGGCTGCTATCCGTGCATTCGTACCACTCTTAATAAGGAGTATAAATTGGCATACGTCCTTCCCGTTATATCGAAATAATGGCCGAGCATGTGGTGATTCCAAGTATATAACCATAGCCTTATCACGCTATATACAGTTTGGCACTTGGGAGACCAGTTTAGTAATTACGGAGATGTTTTCAAACTTCTCTATAGTACGTGAGTTTTAGCTCACCCATTCTTCAGCTTCTCTTGTTTCTTGGCAAATTTTGAAAAGCTATCTGTATGTGGCCATTTTTTATTGCGTGTACTAACTCAATGTTTGCTTCCTAGTCTAAGTCGGCAATCAGTTCTTCACCAAGAATTAATGATTAATGAGACGTAACCTTATCTTCCGAGTCGAACAGCTCAGTGGTACTCTTCTTATCTCCTTGTCGTTATCTCACACACGCCTTATCGACAGTACATTTGCTCTTCTAGAATTCTTACAAAGAACCACGTTGGAGAAATTTCAAATGCTTATAAAAAATTAATAAAGGAGCAGAGAAATTATCTGAGTAATTTATCATTTTTTTTGAAGAAATAAGCCTCGTTAATGTAAAGTTCATTAATTTTCTTCGGTCTTCTGATGACAACTTAAATGAGAAAATTTTTCTCGCTCCGGAGAAAATAATACTGTCTTTTGATCATGAAACTGGGTTCCGATATTCAATAATTTTCAATTTTATAATAATAATAATTTTCAATTCTGTTCATGAAGAGTTAAGTTCGATATTCGAACTTCTTGGGGCAGTTCTGAAAATAGGTAAAAGAATCTTTGTTATTTATATACGCTAATGAAAAATAACGGCATTTTGTGTGTTGGCTTCTGTCGGTTGGTCAGATTTTTTGTGGAGCAGGGATTTTACTGGTTATCTTCTGTCGTTTGGTCAGATTTCTTGTGGCGCAAGGACAGCAACAGTCATCGTAAACCAAAAACGGTGAACAGATGGCTTCTGTGAGAGTCTAAGTCAGAAGGTAATGTAAATGATCTCCATTGTATTTGGTTACGTCCTTATTGTACGTGACTAACTCTCTTATATACATTTCATTTCAGTGTCGGAAGTAAATGTGTGTTTGCTTTTCAACGATGTCAAATTAAAAGGTACTTTCGAGATAAACGGGATCACGCGCATGAGGTCCCGACAAAAGCAGAGGCAATAAATTAACAAAAAAATTACTTATTGTGAATTTACTTTGCGTATTTTGGCTATATTTTTCTTTTTGCAAAAACTTGATAATTTGAAAATTTGTGTAAAAGTCTATCAAAAACTAATTGAGAAGGGAAAAACTAATTGAAATCCCTGTAGCTATTATTATGCAAAGAACATGCCTGAAATTTCAATATAGTGGCACAACTAATTTATCGAATAACGTTAAAACCGTTCGTATAATTAATAAAGCTTTATAGCGTATATCCATTAACATAATTGAGAATCTTAAACTCCATCATTAATCTTTAAAATTACACCAGCGAATATGTTTCTAAAATGTATCTTGTTTTCCCTTCCGAATGAGACGAATATTTTACAGGATCGGTAATTTAGCATTATTTAGCGATTATATCCTGATATTTAAAACGTTCTTACTTTAGTTCCCTTAAAACTTGCTTGTCGTGCAGAAATTTTACGATTTTAAAGGGAAATATATTTAGAACTACATGCGGAAAAAATGCAGCTTACAAAAATGTAGGGCCGTCTCTACCATTAGGACAGAATAGGCAACCGTCTAAGCGGCAAACTTTTAGGGGCGGCAAAATGGCGTAAAAAATTAATTTTAAATCAAACAAAGAAAAAACTGAGCAAATGAGGAGAAAAAATGAAAAAGAAGAAAAATTAAAACATATAATTGTTTTCAAAAGCATACGGGACAATTACTTAATAAGTCTTTACATTGACGAATGTAAAAATATTTGACATGTTTCATTGTTTAATTCTGCGCATTAATTTTTTATATCTAATACATTTAAGCCTTCTAGCTCTGATAATACAACGTTGTGTTTTAAAATATTACTCCGTCAATATTACAATTTTCAAAAATATAAAATGTTGAAATTAAACAATTATAACATGTAGCAATTGTTTTACTATTCACAATATTCTAATATTACAAAATAATTAATATGTCTAAAATATTAATATAATTAACTGGTTCAATGATTGAAATTATAATTGAAGTTACACACAAACGCAGTTTAATTTGAGCAGGAGGTTTATTTTTGCTTAGTGTATCGCTCATATTTCTCTCATTATAATAGAAGATTTACATTTTTATATCGCTGGATGTTATTGGTGGTAGAGGTGAGATATAGGCGAAAGAGTGATGGTATTAAAAGGAAGGGGACTGCATTTTCTAATTCTCGCCTGGAGCGGCAAAACACCTAGAAATTGCTTTGTAAAAATGAACAATTAACATATAAGGCCAAAGATACCATATGTAACTAACTAGAAGTTCATAGCATTCTCAAATTGCAGTTTTCTTCGGGAGAACAACGGGAATTGAATTGAAACAACCGCGCTCCACGTTCTAGAGTTTGCACGGGTTTAATGGTAATATTGGACACCGAGTCGGAAGCTTGTGGAGATTCCAAATCCCAGTAAAATTATTAAGGATGGCATGCAGATGAGGATTAGTTGGAGCGAAATATTATCTACGGAAACCTGCAGAAGCTTATATTTCAACGACAGTCCACAATGCAAAAGGCGAGCTAACGTATGTGAATTAACGTTTTAGCGCACGGAATTATATATTGTTGCGAAATTTAGGTTAAGCTACTTTACGTTTAGAAACTACGCTATCTCCAAAATGTCATGGTTCGGTCTACTTTAGAGCTAGAATTCATACGATTAGAACAGAAATCAATTGTATTTCCATTAGATGAGTCTGAATCTTCAAATATGGGAATATAAACCACGCAATGGGAATATACATCTAATTAAATTCTGCATAACTGAAATTGCAGTCTACGTAATTTTCTATAATTTGATATTGAACTAGATGGAATTGTTTTCGGTTCATATTGAACAGAAAATAAAACGCCAATAAACTGATGTGGCAATTCTTTTAGTTTTAGTTGATTTAATTATTTGTTTGAGTTTCGCGGTGCAAGGACAGTGAAGGTCATCCTGCTATGACACTTGCATACTCATGATTGTAAAAATTGCATATCATGAAGGGATTACCTGATTGAACTGAAGCTTTCCCAAAATGCAAATTAGGGTATGCTATTCAAATGATTAGAATTTCAGAGTCATCGCGCATGCGTGGGCTGAGCAGCGCCCTCTGAACTGCTGATGGATCCGTATAAATAGAGGGCTGTAGTGGGGCGTGCATGGTTATGTGCTGGTGGTAAGTATTACATGAGACGTCACTATGCCTTTACGACGAAAGAGGACAACATTTCAGCAAGTTACGGAGTTTGAACGGGGACGAATGATCGGTTTTCGTGAAGGAGGGTTTTCTTATCGTGCAATAGCAGCTCGTATGGGGCGTAACAGCAGCACAGTGATGCGAGTGTGGAACAATGGGTTTAAGAGAACGACACAACTCGGGAAACCGGGACTGGCCCAAAAGGTGACGTCAGCACGGGATAATAGAGACCTGGTCCTCATGGCGGTGACGGACCGTTTTTCTTCATTTGGACAGTTGGCAGAACGTTGGTGCACTGCTACAGGTGTATCATTGTGTGCTTCATCAATTCGTCGGCGTCTACTGCACCGTGGACTGCGTGCAAGAGTTCCTTTATACAGGATCCCCCTGACGCAAAACCATCGACACTTGCGGCTACAATGGGCTCATGGATATAGAGAATGGCGTGCTGATTGGCAACAAGTAGTGTTTTCTGATGACAGCAGTTTATTTTTTCTGTTTTTGTCCTATCGCAAAAAGTCGGGTCGTTATGTTTTACATCCGTTTTGTGGCGTACGCAAAGTCTGTCTGATGTAGAAACCCCCCACCGTACACACATGGCGACAATTTGATAACTAATGGTTATCAAATTGTCGCCATGTGTGTGTACTGTGTCAAGTTAATTAGTTAGAAGTAAAAAGACCCCGCCCTCGACAATTTTTCCAAGAAAAAAGCGGGGATTGCTGACTTAACATTAGGGATGGGTAAGAGAAAACCCTTGCAAAAACAAATTCTGCCCTACACACTTTTTTGGTTCAGTACTGACTCTTATTCTAAGATAATACAGCCTTTATTCGTTTATCCGAGGAATACCTCAAAGAATATAAATAAAGCGGGAAAAATCAACATCGATCCTCCGGATATAATTTTATTTCCAATAGATTTTCCACTTAAAAACGGGTTATTCGGTTATCTGTGGTCGGATTAATTTCAACCAACTATATATCTCCGAAACAAATGAATATAATGCAATAAATTGAATAGTTTGTAATTTAAGCTTTGACGGTCTAGCGGCTATTCTAGGGTTAAATGTACTCTTAAAGATCGATCATTACTTTACAAGGAACATATTAGTTCGAAATCAATTGAGCCTTACCTTTCCTCCATCGTACATCTTTGAACGGGTAGCCACCAAACGGACAGAGCACAGAAAACACATCACCTGCCAAAGCCGTTAAATTGTTCAGCGGCCTAACTAATATAGGCCCATAAACATTGAGCCGCGCTTCATGGAACACAGACCCCGCTTCGTTTACAGCTTCGCACTTGTAAACGCCGCCATCTGCTACGTCCACAGAGGACACATTGACGTAACTCAGAACAACTTCCGCGTTACCGCCGTCTGACATGAGATAGGTGCCAACAAGAAAACCAGGAGGTCGACTAGACAATGGCCAAATATTATCCAACGTCCAGGTGATTTGTGGGACAGGGCTCCCAGAAGCAACGCACGGCAAGGACACGAAACTTCCAGGTCTGACTGTTTTCTCAGTGAAAGTTTTTCTGAATTTTGGCTCCGAGTCTGAAAGAAAACACGTTGTAAATTAATAGAAATAGTGGCATGTTTTTCTTTGGTTATTATTAATGGGTTAGTTAACTATTACTTGTGTTATTTTAGCCCTGAAATATATCGAAAGCGTTTTATTATCTATATGGCCACGTAGGCATTACAATTCAAAGGGGATTACTCTTAAAACTCATTTATTGTCTTTTTAAAAATCATCCGAACAAATGCAAATATTGCAAGACAAGAAGAAGGATTTGAACCACCTTTTCATATTGTTTATTAAATATTGCTTGTGGATTTAATTAAGATATCAGTATAGGTTTTGGTGAATAGGGCTTTAATTTCCCTTATATAATACGTTATGTTAGGAAAGAGTTGAGCTTTCAAAAACCTTAATTTAATTGAATTTAATTTTAAAGCATCAACAGGAAGCAATAATAACAAATTTAGTATTTTGTTTAACTTCTGAAATATAAAACTAAGTTAAACCTATAGTGATAATTTGAAACGATGTGAAACCCAACCGATAAAAGATATTAAGCAGCTAAAGAATGAGTTGGAAAACATTCTTATGCTGTTGATGTTAGTGATTTTTATGATGAAACAGAAACTATAGTAATTATGCGCCAAACAATATAAGGTGGAACCCAATCTTATATAACTTTCACAAAGCAACTTCCTTTACATAGTCACCTTAACGGTTAAATATGACAGTTTTATTAGACGTAAACTTAAAATATTTAAAAAGTTAAAGCTTATTTAGTATTATTGAGAAACGAGTTATACGTTACTTTTAATCTTTAAAAGATGTATAATCTCCTTAATCCATTTTTCATTTTTACGAAACAGGACCATAATTTAAGCAAAACTTAAATATTGGCAAGTATTTTGAAATAGAAGGAACAGCACATGTTTAATATGCAATCGAAACATCACTTATCTACTTAAACCAGAAGACATTGAAATGTTCGGAACTTTTAAGAAAACTTCTTTTTCTGAGGAACGTTATTATAAGAAGACCTTCTTTTATAATATTACAATAAAGGAAGAGACTACAAGAGGCTAGAAATACAATGATGTTAATTTGAGTAGAGATTGAGGAATTAAAAAAATCCCCTGTTTTAATCAATCTCTTGCACTTTTACGACAGGATCGCCTAATCTTTTTCAATGTCTCTCGATTTTGACACTGAGTTCTTTATATTATTGGCCTATTTCAATTAAGCAATCATTTTTAATTAAGCGTATCATATTACCTAGAAAATGTATTGTCATATAAATCTACAAAAGATATAATCTAGCCTCAACATCATATAAGAACCATATATAAAAATTGACTTCAATATTAATATGTTTTAGTATATATACATTATGAATTTAATAAGTAAATATTTTTTTCCTATTTTTAATATGCATTAAAAATTTCTGCTACGTTTCTATTTTCCTAATTTTTGTGAAACTTCTGATTAACATATGAGTAAAATAGTTGACAAAAAAGTTTAATCCTGTGATAATTTAATGTAATAATAACAATAATAATAAATTTTCATTCAACCCGATATACAATATATAGTGATACATAGCTTGAGCAGTATAAAAGTTATAGAAATGTAAGAGAAAATCTATATTAAATTATTTTAAGTTTTGAGGTAAGAAATGGAAGAGAATATAAAGCCATAGGTTGTTACCAGATTCTCTTCCAGAATGGGGTGATGCTGACAAGAAAAAAAATTAGAATTTTATGGTTCTGAATTATACTTTTTTAATAAAGTTCAGTTGTTGTATATCTTTTGAAGAGGGGCGTGGATACTTAAGATACGTGCAATACTTAAGAACAGACTGAGCGTCGTTTTTACGAATTAATTAATTAATTTATATATAATTGGAACACAAGTATCAAAACATATTGAAAAACAGTCAGGAATGTTTCTAATAGCAACCCATTCCTACATTAAGAGAATTTATGGACAGTTAAATACATGGATGTACAAGTTTTCCCATCAAGATCTTCATTCTATTTAAGTTTAGCATTAGCGATGTATAATTTACATTCTTAGTATAATTAAACATAATCTTCCAAAATTAATAAACGTCTTCTTGGAAACGAAAATAAAGAACGTGGTGTTCTTTTATTGCAAAGAATTAGTTTTATCATAAAAAATATCGCAAACACGCTTTTAATGCTTTGTATTCCCCAAGATACACGATAATGAAAAAAAAAAAAACAGCGGGAAAATATTAAAATAATTCATTAATTACTTTAGGCGTCACGAACACTTTGGGATCATCATTCCAATTTTTTATTTTACTTGAATCTTTTCCTCTTTTTAAGCGAAAATTGCACATTTTCTTAGTTTTTGTGTTATGCGTTCTCCTTCTGATGATGAGTTGCTGTTATAAAAAAAGGAATTAAATAGAGAGGAAAAAAATACAATAAAACCTTTTCTTCATTCAAGTAATTTTTTTCGCTGTGATTGAAGAGATGTAGAGGATATTGTATGGTGAGATAATATTATATTAGCCATTAATGTGTGTTAGAGAATTTGTAGCCGTTCTTTATTGTAATATAGGGATACTTACCTCCGATGATGAGTCTCGCGGTTGCTTGGGCGGACTCGCCATCCCTTCTGGTGAAACACTGATACATTCCGCCATCTTTCCTTTGTGTCCGATTCAAGACCAGGACAGAAGGGACAGGGAAGGACATCCTTGCATTCTGTGAGGGAAAAAGCGTCCGCATGTCCTTCTTCCACGAAATGATATCCCTTATCGTGGATTCCGCTCCAGAGATTGAGCAGTTGAAGGTAACGCTTTTCCCCACGTCCACTCGGATTTCTTCCGGGAAAATAGCAATTTTGAGTGGCTCTGAAAGGAAAAGGGATATTGTTGTTGTTATGAATGCCTAGTATCGAATTCGTGCTTACACACACACACGCACACACATATATATAATGCTATTATTTGTGAATCACAACTATTATATATATATATATATATCAATCTAGCGACTCGAATGCATTTTTTGGTTTAATGATTTTATTAATTAAATAAAAACTGTCTCATAAGATAAAGCCACTAATTTTCTGTCGCCAAAATCAAACAAAATATACGGCTTTACGAAAAGCTCAATTGCATATTATACAATCAAGTTTCGTGTGGCTTTAATTTTCCGGGGTTTAATCAAAATATGTCATATAGGTTTGAGGATGATGGATTGAAGAGTTCAGGGCTCCATGATTTAATTTTGGAATTTTATTCAAAGAGGATTCAAGTTAAAATTCAAAGAGGATCCTTAATTTAATTCCAGTGATTCCAGGATTCAATTTAGGAAGGATCAAGGAGTAAATTTAGAGAGGGTCCTTAAGTAAATGCAGAGAGGATCCAAGAATCAAATCAAAGAGGATCCAAGAATGAGTTAAAAGAGGATCCAAAAATGAATTAAAAGAGGATCCAAGAATGAATTAAAAGAGGATCCAAGAATCAATTAAAAGGGGATCCCAGGATCAATTCAAAGGGATCCATAATTTAATTCAGAAGATCTAGTGTTCAATTTAGGGGAGAATCAAGGAGTAAATTTAGAGAGTGTCTATAAGTCAATGAGGGAGGATCTAAAAACCAATTCAGAGAAAAATTCAGGAGCAAATTTAGAAAGGATCCAGAATTCAATTTATAGAGGATCCGAGATTCCATTCAGAGAGGATCACGAATTCTATTCGGAGAGGGTCAAAAATTCAATTTAAGGAGATGGTAATTCAAACACTACGTAAAATTTACTATTCTGTTTTGAAAAGGTGAATACGAGATAGAGATCTTAAGTTAAAGGAAATGTTTCAACAAAAATAAAGAGTAGTAATGAAAGTTTCGTATACATTTTCGATTCATTTTAACATATTGAATAAAAGCTTATTTTTTATACTGATTTCTTTTTCTTCGTGAAAAACTAATTACATGTATTTGAACCTTTTTACTCAATAAAAACTTTAAAATTAACACCTTAGTAAAATTTATTAGGTTTTTTCTAAATAGTAATGTATTTAAAAAATTCTTTCAAAATTCCAGCCTTGAAGTTAAGAAAAATAGATTTAGATAGGAAATAGTTTTCATGCAGAATTAAGTTCCCTTTACTTGTTCGCGAAAATTAAATTTAACGCTTACACGAAGACTTTACGTGTTTTTCTTTGATAGGATCAAGCAACTTTTAAGAAAGCCTCTTACGAAGGCTGTATTTTATTAAAAAACAAGTATTTGTTTACGTTAAATTATTTCCAGTATTACACACGCGTAAATAAAATGTTGTGTTTAAATAAATTAAATAATAAATAAAAAATTATATATCATACCTAAGTAAATAGTTCATATATTAAATTGAATGCTTTTGTGGCGCTTAGAAACAGAAAAGATCCTGCTTACAGAGGGCCTACACTTTCACCAGGAATCTGACCCTTCGTTATCAATAGAACCAAATAAAAACATAAACATTGAACGCTTTCTACAAAATCATTGGGAATCGACCCCGGGTTAATGGTAGTTTAGATGAAGGAGTTACCATTATATAACCTTAGAGCAGTAGACATATCCCAGAAATGTAAACCTCTAAAATTCTTGGAAACTGACCTTCGGACTACACAAAACTGTTAATCGGTAAGTGTTTTTTATTTTGACACCATTAGAAGTTGAACCCAAATTAATGGCATCCCGGATGAACGTGTTACCGATGCGCCACCTCAGGACCACACGAATTAATGGCACCCTGTACGAACGGGTTACCTATGCGCCTCCAGGACCACACGAATTAATGGCATCCTGCACGAATATTTTATTAAAGCGCCGCTCCAGGGCCTCACGAATTAATGGCACCCTGGAAGAACGTGTTATCAATGCGCCACCCGAGGGCCATATGAATAATGGCACACTAGACGAAGGTCTTATCAATGCTCCCACCAGGCCACACGAGATAATGACACCCTGGACGAACATGTTATCAACGCGTCCCCCAAAGCCACACGAATTAATGACACCCTGGATTAACATGTTATCAATGCGTTACTCCAGAGCCACGCAAATTAATGACATCCTGGACGAACGCGTTTCCAATGACCCACCCCAAGGCCACATGATTTAATGGCATCCTGGACGAACACGTTTCGAATGGGCCACCTCAAGGTCACATGAATTAATGTGGGTTGGGACACCCATCCCTATACACCAGACGCCATGAGTGTGTAGACAGGGACGGTAGCGCATGAGAAGACTGGGAGACCAGAAGCAACCGACGTGTAGTTTGGACGCAAGGCAGCGAAGCTGACGATGACATAGAAATATAGCGGATATTACCACCGCGACGATATATAGCTGTGACGATATGAAGAATTAGGATAATTTGTGTTATGTGCTTTAATGTAGAAGACACAACATTGTAACTATGTGAAGTAGCTGTAGCAATTATTCATTAAAGGACATAATATTTATCCATAGAGTTCTTCGTAATGCTTCATTCTAAACCGTAAGTCCCACAAATGGGGGCTTGGCCGGGATGAACTAAAACATAAATAGTTATACGTTAAAAAATTGAACGTTTGAAAAAAAGAAGCGAACTTCGTTGGTAAAACAATGACGGGACGACGAGAAGACTCTGGATAAAGACGACCCCTGAACTGCGCAGATGACGTGAAAAACTGTGCAACCATTTTTTACAGACGATGGAATGTTTGTGTTGTGTGTGTGCCATAGTGACATGAAAGACATTCAAGACTTGATGAAAACATTTGTTGGACAAACAAGGACAACGACATTTACTGGATGAAGAAACACTGGCATTGGAAGTGACGTGGACAAACTGTAAATTACTTTCAAAACTTTTAGAATGTCGTCCCTAGCTAAAGCGCGTAAAGATGATTTGATTAAATTGGTAGAAGAGTTAGGGCTTACTATTCCCGAGAAACCTAAAATTGCGACTTCAAAATCAATAATTGTCGACGCCCAAAATTCTAATGAAGAGTTCGCCAAATCAGTATTTGAAAATATAATTACTGAGAGACTAGAACAGGCAGAAAATTTAAAAATCGAACCTGAATTTGGGCTCAGAAAATTAGAATTAATTGCGGCCGCAAATACCCAGATTCCTAATGAAAAGTTTCAGAGTCATCCCATAAGAAAAGTGGCAAACAATGATTTATTCAAACTCATAAAATCGATTTGATGGGAACGGCGAATTGAGTATTTATCTAAGGCTTTTTGAAAGACAAAATAGACCGCATTAACATTCCCAAAAATTAATGGATGGCATACTTATTAGATCTAATTCCACTAGAAATAGTTCAATAACGAGGAAACCAGCTGAACTGCCATGTGAAACAATGATTATGATTATGTAAAACAAATACTACTTAAACGATTTAAACTAACGCCACAACAATTCCAATTAAAATTCTTGTCACATAAAAAAGTGAGTACGTCCACGTGGAAGGATTATGCGTTCGAGTTTAGTCATTTTTTCAAGAATGGATTGAGGGTTTAGACGTAAATAAATTTCAAGTCTTAAAAGAGCTAATAGTAACAGAGCAGATAAAAAAGGAAGTACCCACTGAGATCCGTGAACATTTCGTGGATGAATGGCCGAAGATAACTAAAATAGACTATTTGGTTAATAAACTCGATTGCTATGAAACAGCCCGGCAACAACTTAAAAAGTACGCAACACACCATGAAACTCGAAATCAAAGAGAAAATGTAAAAACATTCATCACTAAAGATTCAACAGAAGTTAAACACCAATTCTCTCCTATCCCATAAAATAAGAATAATAATCAAAACCTCATCTGCTATAACTGTTCCGATCGAGGACATAAATCAAGCGAATGCAAATATAAAAGTCAAGGCCTCCGCTGCTTTAAATGCCATTGTTTAGGCCATAAGACAAATAACTGTTCGGAAAAGAATTCATGTTCACAAAACAGAAATATACATTGCACTTTCTTTCATTCTACACCCAAAAAAATCCAAAAGAACGTAAATATTTTTGATAAAAAATTTGAAGCGTCGTTGGATACGGGTAGTGAAGTTACAATGATGAAAATAGACTCCTATCAATTAATTGGATTCCCAAATTTGTTCTACAACAGAATATCTCTAGTAGGAATTGGGAACGAAGCAATAACACCTTTAGGATTTTTAATACAGACATAATCATAGACGAAAACAGGATTAACACCAACATTTATGTTCTCGAAACTCTAAATTGTGAAATATTAGTAGGAATGGACGTATTAGGTCAATTAAGTTTCATATTTTCTGAAAACGACAATCCCAAACATATCAGCTACGTTAAAGTTGTTTATAATACCGAGAAGAAGCAAGTGGGCATGCAAAGGCATAAAATCCAAAGAGGAACAGCGAATACTACGAATGTTTACACAAATTGTAAGCAAACGGCCTGTACAAATTCCCCTTCCGCGACGAACACACAACTCGTAAGGCCACCTGTAAGGGTCGTGATTAACTAAGGCGATAATTCTCTCTTTGCCCTAAAGTATCCCGTTACAGCTCCCGAGGTCGAAAATATACACACAATTGAAGCTTCAGCTGCTACTATGGATATTTTTATCGTTTTAATGGCGGACGCCGTAGATTTTCAACAAGTTGATTTAATGCGTATTCAAAATGATAAACAGGGACAGGAAATTGCCAATCTGATAAAAGGTTATCGACGTTTCAAAACAGGAAGCACCAACTTAAAATTGAATATTGTTTTAATAGATGAGATACTAGTAAGTCAGTATTGTCGAAGGCTATCGTTTACAGAACAAAAGATTGTTGAACACATGTCAAAGAATGTCTTAACGATGGAATTATTAAGCGTAGTTGTTCAAATTTGCGGCACCGGTAGTGTTATGTAAGGAAACACATGATAGCTCTACACTATGCATAGATTACAGAAAATTAAATAGGAAAATAATTATGGATCATTTTCCGCTTCCATCAATCGAAGATGTTTTGGATAATCCTGGGGGAGCTGAAGTGTTTACGTCATTAGATTTGAAAAACGGCGTTTTGCACGCTGACGACGAACGCAGTACGAAATACGCATCCTTTTTAACACACGAAGGTCAGTATAAGTTCATGAAAGTTCCAGCAGGGTTATCTACAAGTCCTTCAATATTTCAAAGATATGTATATAATGTATTTATAGACCTTTTAAATGACCACACTGTAAAAATATATTTAGATTATGTTATTGTCCCTTCGAGCGACGAAGAAGAAGGCATACTCAAGCTAAGACGTGTTAGAAGTAGCTTCAAAATATGGGTTGGAACTCAACTTCAAAAAATGTAAATTTTTGCAACGAAAGATAGAATTCTTAGGCTATGTACTGGGAGATGGCACAATAAAATCTTTTCATTCTAAAACAATAGCAGTCCAAAAGTTTTTGGAACCAAAGACAGCAAAACAGGTCCAAAGCTTTTTTGGGACCGAGTTATTTTCGGAAATTCATTCTAGGTTATTATAAGATAGCGAAACCCCTAAGTGATTTACTTCGTAGTAACGTAGAATTCAATTTCGGTTATGAACAAAGAGAAGCTTTTAAGATGCTTAAAACATTTTGATTACTTCACCTGTACTACACATATTTAGACAAGTTTTAGAATTACACACAGACGCTAGTAGTCATGGATTTGGTGCGTGTTTATTACAACAAGCAGGTGAAAATTATCACCCTATTCATTACGCGAATAAAAGACTTCCCTATAACAAGAGAAATACTGTAATTACGAACTGGAAGTGCTTGCCATAATCGAAGTCTTGAAAAAATTTAGAAATTATTTCTTAGGCATTAAATTTAAAATAGTAACAGACTGTTCAGCATTCCAAAAAACTATGGATTGAAAAGATGTAACTCCAAAAATTGTAAGATGCGCTTTATTCCTAGAAGAATTTGACTATAAAATTGTACACAGACCAACAAATCGGATGAAACATGCAGACGCTCCGAGTCGAAACGCCGTTCTTATAGTGACTCAATTGCCGGACATGACAACAAATATTGCATCAGCACAAGAGGAAGACGAATTTGTGTTAACAATAAAGTGCCTAATAGAAGAAGGAGAAGAAAAAGATTACGTAATTAAGAATAAAATACTATACACATAGGAAAATGGAAGAGAATTGTGTGTCGTACCACAATTAATGCAAAATGAAATCATCAGACACATTCACAATA
>QLNU02014802.1:118428491-118477322 GCA_006491805.2 Dysdera silvatica | reverse complement strand
TCGTAATTTTATGTCTGGTAATTTTATGTCTGGTAATTTCTAATAAAAAGATTTGCACAAGTGGATTATCTAGCATGAAAATATAATCCACGTACACGTTTACAAGCAAAAGTGTTTTCATATAAATGAAGAGCGCTCGTAACTTTTATATTAAGGCTTTTAACGTTCTTTTGATGATAATAATTTAACGGTTATTTTTTGCTTGACGCCAAAAAATATATGCAAAATATTTTAATCGTTTCACAATACATTGAATTTCTGTATAATTATTGTGTTTATTATGAATTTCAATTAATAATGCACATGAATTCACAGATACATATTACATCTTCTCAACGGAAATTGTTTGGTAAATTCAATTACCATATTAGTACATCGGACGTGATGAATCAAATACATTCTAATCTTTCTGAACGCTCAATAAAATAAGCGATAGCGTTCATTCACCTCACCATTGTTTTGGAATCCTAACAACCCTCTCCAATCTCTATCTGTGTCCATGCATACTCCACACCATCATCTCTACTTAACAATATGCTGTCGCCAGGGGCGCCGAGAGTCAACGCTGGCCCCAGCCTCACTTCGACCGGCCCCATCACCCCTTCCTTGAGCCGACCCCCACAGCATAGGTTCTTGTCAGTTCGGGCCCCTGGAATTCATCCTTGGCCCCCATGCTGCTGCCCCCCCTCTCGTCGGCTCTGACTGTTGCCAACGATGCCGTCACCTTTGAGAGTGCAACCTGAAAAACCACTGTGCTGTCTTACATTACGTGCTTCTTTGATATATGAAATACTGCATGACCATTGTTGCATTATTTTTACTATGGTGGTTTTCAATTAATTGCAAGACCATATAACCACATTTTTGTGTTCTCTAGGTCCACTACATAGGATTATTGCAGGTTCACAATGTTGGACTATTGAAGGTTCCTTATTTTGAAAAACTGCAGTGTATTTCAAACATTAGTCAAGTTTAAAAACAAAATTCGTTTATATTCATGTCGCTTTTTATTGGCCTTTTTTCTCGGTCTGCTAAGCCAGTACGATGGTGTTGGTCCACTGTGTCCAGCAGTGCATGATTATACATCTCCGAGTATTTGACACCAAAGAAGTTTTCGAAAAATAAGCACGTGTTTGCTACAATGTTGGTGATATTAACTTTTATAATCTGGACATAATGCTTCAGTCCAAAACTTACAATATTAGAAACTTCAACTCAAAGGTACAGTTCAGTGACTCGCATTTTGCAGTGTCAATTCATTTTTTTTTCGTTCCAGATTACTTAAAATTTTTACTGTTGCGTTATTCACACTAATGCCGTGGTGTTGCATTCCAACTTCCAATCTTTGTCTATCGATATTAACGAGATGTTATCACACTGAATATACGTAAGTGCGATTGGATTAAATCGAAGAATAGGGAAATGACGACCTCATGATGTAGTTGGCGTGTTCTTCCGGTATATTTTATCAAAAATAACGTAACCGTTTATGAATTACATATGTTCAAAGGGCGCGTATTTTAATTCTGTGAAAACAAAATGTTTCTGTGTTTTAAAACCCAGTGCTCTACGATTATCTATATAATGATTGTTTTAAAATTTGTATATCATCATATTGTAAGTGGGCGGCAACATGAGAAATCCTTAAACTGGAATGCTCACATCCAACATCAATATGTTTCCTATGTGTGGTTTAATTGGTACATTGAATTATGACTTGAATACTTGGCCTTCCTGTAAAAACTCAGACTTTTTATTTTAAAATGGCTTTTCTTGAAAGATTGCTGAAATCCCTCAGCTTAAGCACTTTCGAAATTAAAATGTGTAAAAACGGAATACCCACAGGAGTTATAGCAATAGAAATTGACGCGAAATTGGAAGAAATTTCGGCTTTTATTTCGATAGTTTTCAAATTCTGGTATTCTTTGCGCAGCATTTAGAGCATTTCTTCCATAATGCAAAACTCTCTGTCGTATATTGATTATCTTGCGTGCTGCACCTACACGATGAGATAGTATTTTTAATCGATCTGCATATTTCGTGACAGAAAAATTAAAATATATACAGAGTAGAAATGATTAATGGAAATTTAATAATTGGGAGAACAGCATTTTCTCATGCAGTCGGAAGACTCAAACATTTGTTGCATTAGCCGTAACACCCAGATGAAGCACACGCAATTTCAAATTAATTATAGTTTTTCTTATTATACAATTACGTAATTTTGTCTGAATATTATCTACAACATTGAAAGCCTTTTTTTCGTCGTGAATTAAAACGTGGTACAGAAAATTAATGCCAATATTGCACACAATGACGTATTTAGGAAATTGCTGCCACCCTCCTCACTTACGAAGAAGGAAATACTTTTAAAAAAGTTACATATATCGTTTACTTAACTCCTTGTATGTGAAAATGTGAACTTTTGCATAATCGTTTAAACAAATATAACACAATATAAAATATTATCTACCAATAAAAAAACTCCACACAACTTGCTTATCGGATAATATAAAAACTCAAGCTACAAAAAATACGATATATCAAATCTGAGGTTTACTTCCACGTCTTGCTTTGATGGTGGTGAATTTGTCAATGAAATTTTTAATTTTGAGTTTTCCGCTACCGCTCTCCGATGACTGCCGCACCTAGCTGTGTATTTCTACTTATAAATCCTCCACCAATTGCATATTTAAATATTTTTTTGCTCAGTCGGCATAGAAATTTTATCAGCATCATTCATTTAAACTGTATTTCGTTTTGTTTTAAAAATGAATGAATCAAATCCAGAAAGAGTGCCGTACTTTTTTTATTGTTTTAAAAGCTGTACTGTAGGCCTACCGGTTAAGGAAATGTATAGGTAGAAGAAGATCCTTACAGAAAAAAATACTGAATAATATGCAATAATTTAGAGTCTATAATCTAGGTCCGGTACAATGTCTATTTTTCTTCTATACATAAAAAGAAAGTTCTAGTCTGGACTAAGACGTGGATTCAAAATTATGAAGTATAATAAATTCACCAAAAAAACAGAACAAAAAACTCGCCCTAGTGGCTTTATTTGTTGAGCAATATTTGGTAATCTGGTTGGCCCTGAGGATATAATATCTTACACCTGCAGGAACAATACTAAAACAATTAAGTTTTAACATTCCACCTTTTTTGTGATTCATTTTAGAAACAATGCTGAAGGTAGAAAAAATAAACAAAATCCAGTCTGTGAATATGTGGTATTGTTTTTCCTTCCTAGCTGCACAAAACTTCGATTCTTGTACAAATTACATAAAAGTGGAATATCAAAACATTAAATAAAACTGAATTATCCCTCTATACCATTCTTTGGTTCTTGATGAATTTTTCTTTGGTATAAAACAATATTAATGAAATTTCTAATTGGGAACAAAGGTTCTTCGCAAGGTCATCAGGGAGTGGGTAATCTCTAGTGATACAAAATTATAATTAATTTCTTCTGACCTTGATATAACCAAAACTAAAACAGTTCTTGGGTTTGACTTTCATACAGGTCTCTTTTTTGCTCACCAGAACGTCCCCTAGCTGCAGAACGAAACCTACGTATGTCCCTTAACCCTGATGAAATCTTCCACAAACTACATGCAAATGTTTCTTTATGATTAATGGTCTGTATAAAAAAACGAATGTTCTGCGTTAGGCATATATTCATCTTATGTGAGTTAATTACCATCTTGTATAACATATTTTGTCCTCTAACTAAACTTCCATTCTTTTTAAAGCTTTCCTTTATAATAAATTATACGTCACACCATCACAGGCAGAGAACAAAAAGTGAAGCATTCACGTAGTGTGTGTACCCATTCATAATACAAACAAGATTCTTATTAAAAACGAAAGAGAGTACATAAGGTTTTGGTGTAGAAATTGATGACCAGCGTGTCAAAACACGTGACAATTAAAATGTTAACTTACTTTTCATGGTTCTGTCATTAGCACAAATTTTATACTAAAGGTTGGTAATACCATCGATAGTAAATTGGATTTAAAATGTTGCATGAAAATCAGAAATTCATATTCGAAATAGGTAGAAGAATACCCACTGACTATGTGCGTGCGCATGTACGTTTGCACACATATATATACAAGCATATACACTGCATGATGCAGCATGGAGAATTAAATTTATAATTTAATATATTGATGTAAATTAACAAAATGTTCTTCTTATGCGTGCCATAAAGGGAGCTAATTCTTTCTTTATATTATTCTTGTTCTTTCTTATCAATGCCTTGCATAATACGAATCTCCTTGTGGGCCCAGTCCTTGAACTCCATGCATTCCAGAAATATAGCGCGCATTCCTAGTGTATTTTTGGTTCTTTTCTTAAATGTGTTAAACTAAATATTAATACGTTTCAATGTTATTCAACAATGGACAGAATTTTTGCCCATTGTCACGCAAAACTTTAATTTTTAAACCTAAATCAATATGTACCTGTGATATGCATTGCGCTTACCCACATTATATTTCTTTTAAAGCTGTGATTAATACAGATGTGTGTTCATAATTTTCAAGAGCTATTTCTTTTCATAATCCGAAATTCATAGATTATTAACGTAAAAAATGAATTTTAATGGTAGTGATCCCTCAGGTTTTCCGCCCTTTTTTGTGAGACTGATAATGCATTTTTTTTGGAGAAGGTTAAAAGAATTCTAGTGTTGAAAGCGAGATTGTTTTATGGCAAATGTAATCAACCTTCTAATCGGAATTGTACTTATATTTTATCATACACACAGAAAGAGTAACAAACTGGAGGCCGTATGAAGCTATAAAGGAAATCACGCATCCTTCCAGATATGAGCCATTTAGGGAAAAGGTGTTTCATTGAAAACGTTTGTTTCGTGTGGTATAGTTCATTCGCGCAGACCTGACGCCTGATAACCGTTAGCAGACAGGTTATTCCATTGCAGCTTAGGGAAGGGCATCTTGCCGAAACTGGTTTTTCGCGCGGGAAAAACCAGTTCCTCCAAGACGCCCTTCCCTAAACTGCAATGGAACAACCCGTCTGCTAACGGGATCAGGCGTCAACTGAGAGTGAACGCACCATAACTCTACTGGTTTGCAAAATATTTTCAAAACCATATCAAATGAGTGGCAATTTTGAAAACTACAATCACTATTAAACTAACACTTCATGACTACAACGGTATTCTCCAATAATGCAGAAAACCTTATCTTCTGCTAATATTGTGCCGAAGAAGCTGAGCGTGGAATTCAAAACTTACATTATCTAGACGTGTTAAGTACTTCAGTGAAATTTGGAACAATTCTTATTAGCAAGTATTTGCATTCGTAATTCATAATCGGTGCCCGTTCAAACTTTGGCCATTGCGATAATGTTATTGTTTAATTCTTTCTTGTATCGTTATCTTTACTCCGGTTCACAAGGCAATTTATATGTTTTCTAAGCTAACTTACTTCATTCCGGATTTCACGGATCACAAGCCAGGGACATAAACTACCAAATTAGATTAAGATAAAAAAAACTCTAAAAAAGTAATCTATTTAAACTGGATATTCCTCGTAATTCTGAAGTTTCTTCAGTTGTAAACCTCTAATATTAATTCATATAAAATCACCCAATAAAGATTAAAAATTGACTTTATATTTATTATTATTATTTCCTCCGTTACACATTGTTATGTTACACAGCGTCGAGGAGATAAGCACTATCTTTTTTATCTAAGGTCCTTGGTTCATCTCAAGTCTAACCCAGAAACCTGTGAACTGTCAATGTGTCTTCTTAATATATAGGCCCAGTAAGGCGTGTTTTATAGGTCTGCTGCTGTTATGTCGGTAACGTCCGAATTTTCTCGAAAATTTTTAAGTTATGTGTGATGGCTCCCCAGTGCATCTATCACAATTGGGATGACTTACTTGTACATTATTATTATTTTTTTATGTTATATATTATTATTATTAATATTATTATATTTTATTTATTAGTTACGTAGTAAATTCAATATTGTACTTTTCACCCAAAGGAAAATAAATGACGTTCCGCACCGGAAATTATAGTTTTCAAAGGAATTCAAACACATTAATGTCTAAGGAACCAATCTCCACACTACAATAGTCAGTTATAAAATAAGCTTTCTTTTGTTTTAGAACAATACGGAGTCGAACCCGGGAAAACCCAAGGCAAACGCATTACCATCAGATCTGGCAAGCCAACAAACACCGACTAAAGCACAACCATGGAAGGGTCAATAAATTGCTATGTAATTAATTATAGAGGATTTTATATCAAATTATTAGAAGGATTAGCTTGTTTAAAGACTATATATTTAAATTATTTCATTTGAAGTTATCGTTTTAGAAATCTTGTCGACAATAATTTCCCATGCCCCAAAATTGGAAACCGGCAATTTAATTATTTTAATTACGTATAAAGCGCCTAATGTAATTAAAATGTTATCATATCTAACATGAATTCCGAAGCCATTGTGACTTTACATGTTTTAAATTTTCTAACTGATATATTAATACTAGTTTGTCGACCACACGATTAATACATAGTTGTCAAGATTGATTACTTTGCGTAATAAATGAATAAGTTTAGGCATAGAAAAAATGTGTGTTATGGGGGAATGAACAGAAATATACTAAAATGTTATCAGCCTCTGTAAAAAAATCTTCTAGAGGAAAATTTAAAAAGAGGTTGTAAATTATATCTTATTAAAATAAGAATTGATTGCGATGGAGGCAATTTACAGTAAAAGGGACATTATGAAATTGATTAAGAGAGCCGTTCAAAAAATTATATAATCTGAACATATTAAAAAGAAGTTTAAGAAATTTCTTGGTGAATAGAAATGAGCATTCGGTAGGAATCCGTTTAGATATAAACTCATGTTTGTAAAAATTGCAATACCATGAAGGAATCACGTGATTGAGCTGAAACTTTCAGGAAATGCAAATTAGGGTATTCTATTCAAATGATTAGAATTTCAGAGTCATCGCGCATGCGTGGGCTGAGCGGCGCCCTCTGAACCGCTGATAGATCAGTATAAATAAGGGGCTGAAGCGGGGCGTGTATGGTTATCTGCTAGTGGTAAACGTTACATGAGACGTCACTATGCCTCTACGACGAAAGAGGGCGACATTTCAGCAAGTTACGGAGTTTGAACAGGGACGAATGATCGGCCTTCGTGAAGGAGGGTTTTCTTATCGTGCAATAGCAGCTCGTATGGGGCATAACAGCAGCACAGTGATGCGAGTGTGGAAGCAGTGGGTTCAAGAGAACCAGACAACTCAGAAATCCGGGAGTGGACGCCGAAAGGTGACGTCAGCACGGGATGATAGACACCTGGTCCGCATGGCGGTGACGGACCGTTTTGCTTCATCTGGACAGTTGGCAGAACGTTGGTGCACTGCTACAGGTGTATCATTGTGTGCTTCATCAATTCGTCGGCGTCTACTGCACCGTGGACTGCGTGCAAGAGGTCCTTTATACAGGATCCCTCTGACTCAAAACCATCGGCGCCTGCTGCTACAATGGGCTCATGGACATAGAGACTGGCGTGCTGATTGGCAACAAGTGGTGTTTTCTGATGAATCCCGCTTTAATTTGGGGTACAGTGATGGCCGCATCCGTGTTAGACGCTATACCGGTGAACGCCACCTTCCGGAGTGCGTTATCCAACGTCATAGTGGACGAACCCCCAGCGTTATGGTCTGGGGTGCGATTGCGTATCATGGACGATCTCAGCTGCTACGAATTGTGGGTAATCTTAACAGCAACCGGTACATCAATGAAGTTCTGGAGCCCGAAGTTGTTCCCTTCCTTCAAGGCATTCCCGGAGCTGTATTTCAACAGGACAATGCCCGCCCACATATTGCCAGGAATGTTCAAGACTTCTTTTCATCACAACAGATACAGCTTCTTCCTTGGCCTGCCTATTTCTCGTCCCATAGCTACTACAGATGAACTTTGGGGTCGCATACAAGCAATCTGGAATGCTCTTCCTCAGGCACACATTCAACATCTGTTTGATTCCATGCCACGTCGTATAGCATCACTTATTGCAGCGCGTGGTGGCTTCACCAAATACTGATTTTCGACATGTAATATTGTTTTTTTTGCTTTGTAATTTTAATCGTTTATTTGTATCAACACAGGTCGTTTGTACATTAAATTTCATTCAATTCGGACGAGTCCTTCATGAGTTTGTAAATTTTATAGAAATGAGTATGCTACTTGATTATTTAATTGTCGGAAGCGTGATATTCACTATCTATCAATAATTAGCCGAACACTAGAAGAATTGAATGCAACAACAATAGAAAGGTTATATGTCCACTTCGCAGGCTTTCTTAATTGTTGCCACTTACAAGAGAAGTTCCCGAAGTGGTTTTCGTGAAACGGCAAGTCTTATACATCGTTGGAAAAGTTTCCCCAGGCAGATTTCACGCTTAAAATATTTGGCTTAAATGGCCCCCTCTACAGGGCGGTGGAGGCAGTAGAATCCCAAACTTGTACTACGCTTTACACACTCGTATATTAAACGCAACATTGAATTATATATATCAAATTCTAGCCCTTTTGATTCACTATCCCAACGAATTAATTATTTTTTAATAAATCGCCAATTTAAAAAGTTTTAAGTAAAAAACGTGATTTTTGCATTTAAAGTACTTCATATGTTTATGTTAAATTGTATGAATGATCATTTGCAGACATGGTCAACAATTTTATTGTACGAGAGCATTACAAATAATGATGTGATTTATAAAAGGGATATAAATTTTCGCCACATACTTATAATACAATTGACTTCCGGCAATGATAACATTTAATAAAAGCCATTGCCATGTACACCCTTCGGTGGCTCATCGTGCTAACGTGTTCGCTTAGTGCGCCGTTAACCCGGGTTCGACATCCAACGGTGCAAAGAACTCTTACTCGGAGATCTCATAAAGATCGCACTGCTCACCGCAGTCCGCGGTTTGGTTCCCTAGGGCTTAAGAGGTTCAGATTCCTCGGAAAACAGTAGGTCCCGGCGCAGCATGACCATTATAGTCCTTGAGCCGTAAAACCACAAACAACGAGCAAACCATTGCCTTATGACCAGAAATACCGTTTTTAACCCAAAACTCTTTTAACTGACAAGGTTTTGATCCAAATTGACATTTATCTAACTAAAGTAATCATTTTTAAAAAAATTTGTTTAGAAAACGAATTAAACAAAAAAGTAATTTAAAAGAAAGCAATTAACTGTATTTAAATAATTATAGAACGATTCAAACAAGGGAAGAAATATATCGTATTTTGTCACTGTTCTCGTTGACTAACATAATAAAAGACAGTTTCAACAAAGTCCTGCTCTCTCTAATTCAATGTTCCAAATCCCGCAAATTGGATAAGAGGCTTCTAGAGAATTTCGTTCAAAATGTTTTCAAGCCCCTTGTTGAAAGAAATGTACAAAAGAAAGCTGTTCTGATTTTAGATACATGGAGTGGTCCAAAATCTGACTAACTTTATAAAGGTGATAACGTTGATATTTCATTAAAATTTTTATTAAAACATTCAACAGATTTCTGGCAACCAATCGAACTTTTTGGTTTCCATCAATGGAAAGATTTCATTAAGCGTTTTGCGGAACATATATTTGGTGCAGGAAATCAAACAAACATTTATGCATAGGCATGAAATATATTAGAAATTCAAAGCTTGATTTTAAACCAAATCCGATTTTCAACATATCAACCAGTATTTAGGTATGCATGGTTCAAAGTCGGATTTGATGTTCCATACGTGAAGTTCAAAGCATTAAAAATATAAATTTTTCATTCGAAGAGCCTATTTTACAGATTTGTGATAAAAAAATCTACGTGTTTTTTGCAGTACATTTCTTTGTTACGAATGCTTTTTTAAGCGCTGCCATTATCATTAGTTTGTCATGCGTTTTATATTACATTTTTCCCTACTTTTTATCATATATTTTTATTTCTAACATTTGATTTCGCTACGAAAACACGCATGATAAAATACAAATTAAATACAGAAACAAACAAAAAATAAATGACAGAAAAAATCCTGAGAAATAAATAAACAAAAACTTAAAATATGATTACTTCGCATGGTCCTATTTCAATTCAATTTAAATACTCTCATGACAATAGCAACTTTTTGAGACAAATTACTTTTTTTGTTTAATGCAATTTCTATTAAGATCTTCTTAAAAAAGATTAATTCGTTTAGATAAATGACACCCTGGCTCAAAACCTGGTGAATGAAAAAAAGTTTTGGGTTAAAAACGGGATTTCTGATCACAAGGCAATGGTCTTTATCAAGTGTTAACATTGCCAAAAGTCATTTATATTATGAGTAGTATGTGGCGATAATTTCTTTCATAAAGTAAATCATTATTTTTAATGTTCTCGTGCAATAAAATTGCTTATCTTGTCTGCAAATAACTATTTATACAATTTAACATGCATACATGGTGCATTTTTAATGCGAAAATCACGTATTTTACTTAAAATTTTTAAATTGGCAATACATTTAAAAATAGTTAAATTGGTTGAATAGAGCATGAAAAATACTAAAATTTGATGTGTAAAAATCAACGTTTTATTTAATATATAATATCGCGCGCGTAGAGCGAAATACGTTTTGAATTCTACAGCCTTCCCCGCCCTGTAGAGAGGCCATTCAAGAGAAATATTTTATACCTGAAATCTACCCTGGGAAGCCTTTCCAACTATATATATATATATATATCACTCGACTTTTCGCTATTACCTCTTCGGAAACTTTCCTCGTTAGAATAGAAAAAAAAAGAAAAAAAGAAATCTTAATAAATTGTATTTGTAAAATTGGCTAAATGCCAAGTTGTTTCCTTTTATGTGATGTTTTCTATATATACATAATTTCGACTTCCGTATCTGGCAACATATATTGTATAATTATACTTTCACTTTTTATATTTGACAGCAGCATGTGTAATTCTTTTCTAAAATGAAATCAATCTTCAATTTTCCATAGACGTGTGCACACATCATCCTCGGCGGCTTCTCCAAAAAGGCCTACTAAATTATTTTAATGATGTATTCGAATTAATTTATCTTTTGACAAAATAATGAATAATAAACATTTGAAGCTTTAATAAATTTTTAAATCGATGAAATTTCTGCGTATCTTCAATGCTTATATATCTTCCACATAAATATTTGAACGCAACACACCAACTATAATAATATGTACGTCCACATTTGGACTGGATTTCTGCCAAAACTTATTCAGGAAATCTTTCGACAAATTTACGGGTAACATCCAGTGAAATTCGTTTTCACCCCTTCTGTAAAACTACACCGAGTTGAGAGAAACAATTTAGACGTGTTGATTCTGAACTCAACTGCCGTTTCGTTTTGTTTCAAGGATGTTTGATGGTCCATACCATGTTTTGCGGGTTTACACGTACCGTAGCATTAAGCGAATGCGTAGTATGATGAGCTGTTCCAATGCTATGCGTTTTCTATATTTCATTTTGGCATCTGTGCGAATTTTGGCCGACATTGTGAAATTCTTGCAATTTTATTTTCTTGTTTCACATTTCTTTCACTCTCTAAAACTGGTTCAGTGTTTTGCACTATAAATCTTGCACGTATACGTAATCGCGGTCTATCGTTTGAGATCAAAACTAGATTCGTAACTTCTTGAAGTCATGAGTTATTCTGATTGGAAATTTCCGTAGAAACCCAACACTTCCGTTTTGCGTCTATCCTCGCCCCTTGCGTAGTACGCATACGCGGGATGACAATGTTGTCGCCAACAACGGAACTACATAGTGAGTAGAACGATAGGCAAAATCATTCCAATCGGACTTGTACTTTAGGAGTTATTCAGTGGTTTTGCATATACATGCAAGCGTTACATCAACATTTCTGAAATGTCATCCAGTATTATCTTATAGACATATCCGCGGCAAAAAAATGCCAAAAATTCCATAATAGTCATTCACTAATTACACTCTAGCATACTGAAGAAACAATAATTCTTATTCAATATAATAGAATGTAATTATCTCGAGAAAAAGACAAATCGTGGTCAAAATTTAGTTTTGAGAATTGCTTAAAACAGAAAATTACGAAACTTGGAGTACAAATTTAAGAAAAATGACGTCTATATTAGTAGTTTTATGGGAGAGAGGGAGGGAGGGACTGAGAAAAAGCATTAAATATCATTCTCTCTTTCTCTTTCTGCCAAGCTTGTCAAACATTTCAGTAAATGTACAAGATTTTAATATACCAAAAAAAAACAACCTGATACTGCTTGATAAATATTAATGAGCTTAAAAGTACCTTACTACTTTAAAATGCGACTCTGAAACCTTTGAAAGTAAATGTCTTGCAGAATCGAGCCATCAAATTTTTACACAAAAGCTAGGGTTATCGAGCCCTCCCCCTTGCCCTCTAACTGGAAGCCTATACAAAGCCTGGATTTGCTATATATATTTTACTTGACAAAGGTCAAAGCATTTCTTGAAATCTTTTGGATCGTAATACAATTAACATTTTTTCCCCCTCTTAGTAAGTTTTTCTTTCCTTCTTTCACATTTATTTTTAGTCTTTGTATCCCCCTTTCTTTATTCTTATTTTAATTTCCTAATTATAATTTTACTCCTTATTTTACCTCTTCCCCTCCTCTCGTCAGTACTTTTATTTTTTTTTAATTTACTATACTGGGTCTTTTACTTGTATTTTTTATTTTTTATCTCATTCTCATTCGTATTCAAATTGTTAAAAAAATTTGCTAAGTATGATAAAAAAGAAGTCAAGCTTTGTTACAATACCATGCGTGGCAATATTTGTATCCTTTAATAGAACGTCCTCCAAAATATGATATAATAATTAAGACCCGATAATTGAGTTTGAGATATATAATACTGTAATTTGGATTTTATATGTTATTCGTGTAATTGAATTCTTACATGTGGCATTTAATGTGTCATTTAAATATGGCAACACAATTGTTTCGTTTGGCCTTGTTTTGTCCAAATAAAAGTATAATATAAATACGTTTTTAGTTTCAAAATATTTTTGAAGGCAATCGGTTTCATAACTTCTATTTTAGTCTTCTCTAATAGAGAAACTTTCTGCAGAAGGAATTAGTAAACTGGTTGCATATTTTTTAAATTGTTTACATTTTTTATAGAAATGGTAATTCTGCTCCATACAAGGTGAAACTTTATACAACATTTTCGCCAGAAAAAATTGGATATTTTATACAGGAACAGAGTATAATACAAATACTAAAAGCAAACAACGAATAAATCATAGGAGAGTGTATATAGCAGTATCAGAAAAAAATTAAAAATAATTTTATGATCAAAATAATTGTGTAATATTTCACAGAGGTTAAAATAATTTTGGTCAAAATCTAGTGAGCGCTGTCTCGAAAAATTTTTGCAGGTAGACAAAACACGGAAAACCTTTCAAATTCGTTTCATAAAAAGGAATACACTTATGAATAAAGCCATTGTCTTTTAGCGTACAATTTTACATTTTGTTCCTTTCATGAACCTATTTTTTATATTTTCTCTTTGACAAATTACTATCCCTACAGAACACGGTTTAAAAACCTTCATCAGTCTATTGTTCTTTTCAAAAGGTCTTGATTATTACTGATTAAACCGCTTTTCCCACTTTACTCTCATAAATAAAAAGTGTAAAATAAAGACGACACTAAGAGTAGCTAAAGGTTGGGCAATAAGGGATGCTTAGCAAAATATTTCCATGTTTAGACCGCTTGCAAGTTCAACTTATTGCTTAAAGCATATATATAATACTAGTTTATGTTATTAAAAAATGAAGGGCTATCATAGTGAAGAACTTACATAATATAAGGAAAAGCTATTTAACTTATCCATAAAATATACTTTAATACTTATGGAAAAGTGATGTTTAACGAAAGAAAACATTTTAGTATCTACACTATTTTCGCCATAGAAGAAACTTCCTTCAAATTGTAAGATCAACTACATAAAGAATTTCCAAAAAGTCATAAAAGTATTTATGCCTCCTTTGCTATAAATATCTTTCAAGCATACCCGAAATGGCTTAGTAAGCATTAAAAAGTAAAAGTCCTAAAGCTCTTCTAAAGCTTGCTCCATTTAGAAATAAAAGTTGTTCTATCGAGTTGTTTATCAAAGTTTTTCTCGGTATAGAACAAATTTTCCGGAGTTCTTGCTTAGATGCCGGATATTTTATGTTATCCGGGATTAACGACTACCTTGCTGAGTTTTATTTAAGACCGGTCTGAAAAATATTGCTGTTTATTCCGTAATTCTATATTGCACTATATTTTATCCCGAAAGTTATATATTTACCTGTTAGAAATGTCCCAAATTCATAAATTGCGTGCAGAGGAGCAGTTTCGTTTCAAATTCTAGCACGTAGTGGATCACGAAAAACGGAATTGTATTTCCATGTGAAGCATTTTATACGTAGCCGTACAATATCTGCTTACTCTTAGATAGAAAAATGCGAAATTTATATGAGTTAACCATACAAACAGGTTGTAAATATTCTACTTTCAACTACTGCGTACATATATTGCATTTTGACGGTGCTGTTGCAAATACATTTTCAAGAATTATGAACAACCGTTGTTTGTAAAACAAAACGATATTTCAATAATCTTTTTTTATCGGTTATTTCACGGTGTAGTAGGTTCTCAATATTGCGATTTTATATCTACCCAGCTCTACTCTTCCCGGGAGAAAAATATCAAGTGCTTAATTTTTTAGAGACGATCCTTCACCAAGTACTTTGCAACTTGAGGAATAGATTCATTTCTTTTAAAAAAAATGGTTTAACTATTATTCAAAACACATTTTGAAATATGAAAGTAAGAGATAAATACAAAACGCATATTTCAATGGATTTGAAGTACACAGCACAGCACTTAGATCCACAAGAGAGAGTATTGTCTAACTTACCTTCCACGTGTAGTTCCGTTTCCACCCTTTGATGTCCCATACTGTTGCTGATTAAACACACATATTTTCCACTATGTGATGTCATGGCCTCCCTAATTAGCAGCACACCATCTTCTTGACGAATGAAATTATCTATATCCGTAATCCGATGCAAATCTTCTCTGGATTTTCTGTGCCATCGGTAGGTGGGGACAGGATAGCCTTGGGATATGCAGCTTAGGGTAGTTCTGGTGCCTACAGCAGCACTTATTCTTCCGGATTGCCTCATCAGGCGCGGTGGATGACTATGATGAGGCTCTAACGAGAAAACAATTATAGAGAAGATTACGCATTCCTTTAAAATGAAACTTCAATAAGGAACAAAGTTTGGCAATGAATCCTCGACGGAGTTTGCATCAAATTTTAATTTAAGCTTGAAGGGAGAGTGTTAATTTTAGGGATGAATAACTTTTTGAGATGTTAAATACGTGCAGAATTAATTCCTAAACGAGAAAACTTCTTTATGAAGTTGCGTTTTGTTTTATTATATGACTAGTTAATATATTTTGCGACATGCGAATATTTATGTATATACACTGGTGTCTAAAAAATTCACCATAATATTTATACTTGTGATTATTTTATGAAACGAATATCTGCATGGGACAAATATCAGTTTCCTTGTAAAAACAGATAACAAGATTATAACAAGACAAGAATAACAAATAATCTTTTCTAAAATCTTGCATTTTTTATTAAAAGACACTGAAACCTGTTTTTTTAATATAAAAATCGTAAGCAACGTTAGTACATAAGCATTAATAAGGAAAGTGATTACCTTTACCAGCCATACAAGTAACATATTGATATGTTATGCCTCCAGTGAGGTTGCTTATGAACCACATGAGCCAAAGGTCTCACTTCTTCAGCGGTGAAATATAAAGCTTTGGATTGTCCCTTGTTAGGGGCTGGCGAAAATTCGCCTCCATATTTTAAACCTAAGTACTGACTGAAATTTGCCTTTGTAGTGCAGTCAACACGTGCCTAATAGGGTTGACATTCGGATACTACTATAGACGCATCATTTCGTGACTGTTTTGACTTTGAACGTAACCAACGTTCAGATGAAATAGGTGAAGTCTTACGTTATTGTGTGTAGTAATCCTGGATATACTTCACCACAAACAAGCCGAATACGAGGCTCTAGTCATCGTCTCTGTAACTATCTTCCTTAACAGAATCAGTGTCCAAGGTATCAAGCCCTATGTGCCGTTCAATCTAATGCTTATCTATTCAATGGCACTTCCACCTTCAAATTCGTCCCTTTCCATAATATTAAAATAAGGGAATGGTAACTACTTCCTTGGTCTCTCGGTAAAATGATGCGACAGGAATCAGTCTGAAAATTTAATCTGGACTCATCTATCGAATGTTGTCCCTAGAATTCACAATTCATGTTCAGTATTTCATATTCATTATAAACATTCGTATACGTGTATAAGATAAGAGGGAGGGGAAATGCTGAAATCCTTCATAGAGACATTTTCCAAGAGCCGTCTGCAAACAGTTTATTCGGAAACAGTCGTTGCTCTAACGACTCTCAGATCTCAGAGGATTGCTCTATAGACCTCATACGTCAACACCATACAGTTAATGCCAGTTGCTGGTTCTGTTCATGGTTTGTAATTCTCGGACGCCTTCGTGTAAATTGTAGGTTAGCACACCAAATCCTACAAAATCCTCTTCATCGTCTGGAAGTTCCACATCGTGTCACATTGGTTGCTTCGGAAAGTTATTTCAGCAGATACCCTCATTTCATCATTTTGACTATTTTATTATTAGAAGCGGGTGAAATTGGCAACTTTGGGCCATATTTACTTCCTGGGCGACAATTGTAACAGTAGGTTTCATGAGGGTTTACAAACAACAGAAATAGGGCATGAAAGATGCGGTCCACATTATCCGTAGAATTGCGAAATGTTATTTATACAAATCCTGCCAACCAATAAATGTTGCATGTGTAAAGCGATTGGTTTAGTTCGTAATGATTTATGTGCAAATGTTTGCTGTTCTGCTTGCGTTATACACCCTTCATTTATCGTTTCACTTTCACGTTTTAAGAATAATTTCTTAATTTTGGATAGCAATATATATCCAAAATCAGCAATATATATTGAGTAAGCTATTATTCCAAGATTATTAGCTTACTTTCTATTTTAGACAACCTCAGTATTTTTCACGCTTAAATTTCATATCATAACATAATTAATAGAATTTATTCACTTTGCCCTCTTTTTCAAAAGCCTAAAGGATTTAAAAAGTAGATTAATGTAATATTAAAATAAGATCGCTAGAAGTGACATAAGATGAATGCAGGTATATTTTTAATCTTCATTGTAGATTATTTTCCTTGTCGTAGATTATTGTTCTTTAACGAGTAGTTTTGAAGCACAAAATGTCCATGAAAAAGGTAGTGTGAAAAGACTGAAAGGAGGTGTTTTTAAATTGTAAAGATGTGACGGAGAAAATTGATGTCGATTTTTTTAGTTATTTTTGAAGAATATATTATTATTTTTCTCTGAATTTGAAAGTAGTTTGCACTGACACACAATTGGGAAAATTTTTAATACGTATCAAATAGAAAGAGGATTCAAATAAAGGTGCATTTTAAGTTGCGTTCTGGAGAGTTGTGAAGGGGAAGAAAGCTTAGTAATAGGCATTACGATAATAATTTCGTCCTTATATTATTAACTAAATTGTGCATTTTGTACCTGTTGCGATAATTTTTGAATAGTTGGTACTGGCTTTCTTCTCTTTTGTTATCCTGTTTTCGGAATGACAGCGAAAACTATGGCTGCTATCCTCTTCATTTACGTCCCTTATGTACAAGTCCCCATTTTCTAGCATGCCGTATTTACCTATAAATAAAGACGAAATTTGTTACTATTCTCCAACAATTAATGATCCAGATTTCATAATATGTTTGATCGAGAATGTTTTCAAATCAAATTAAAATATGAAACCATAATCATATTTTCATAACCATTTTACAGGAAATGGTAGAGTGGTTAGCAGATGCTTTGGACTACATTTAAAATCTACACACAAATATATGTATTTTTAGATATATTGTGATTATAAATTGTGACTAAAAATCTAATAATATATTTCTAACAATTATCTTGCAAATCTTTCTCACCATTTAATTTCATAATTTATTTTTACAAAAATATACTATAACAACCAAGTTGAACTATGTTAAGGGAACATTTAGAGCTTCGCGAATTTAATATATTTCTGATTAGAGCAAAACGAATAAGGCATGAAGTATATTTTAAAGTCTTATTTTAGGTAAAATCGAGTTTGTTAAATAACTTGCTCCTCCTTCTCTTCCTCTTTCTTGTTCAACCAAGGTTCAGAGTTTAGAACACTAAATGTTCTTCATAAACTCACTCTGGAATCACCCGAGGGAAGAGAGCTACATTTCTGTGAGAAATTAGAACTTCGACTAGTCTTTTTAACTGGAATATTCTCCATGAACTCAACCTTGGAGCACCCAGCATCACATTGACTCCTTAGTGTTCTACGTCCCAATAGTAATAACGGCAGTAATAATAGGGCTAGGCAAATGCGTTATCATTGCATCGCCGCAGAGCAGAAAAAAAGAACTTTTACTATCTCAATGATTTTAATTTGAAGCGCATAAAAGGCAGGCCTTTTCAATTTGCATGCCATTATATTATATGTCAAGGTAATTTTGGCACAAGTATGAAATTGTATGCATATTAAGTTATCCAAAATTCTCATACTTGTTTTCCATGTTGTATTTTCTATCCCGTGAAATTTGCGATTTGTTGATTCTAAACTTAAATTAGAGTTACAGAATACAGGAGGAAAATAATTATTGTGAACTAAAAATCATTTCAGTGAGTTATGTTCACTTATTTTGTGAATCGTTTCTGTGAGGTACGATCACTTATTTCGTGAATCATTTGAGTGAATTACATTAACTTATTTCGTGAATCATTTAAGCGAGTTACGTCACTTTATTCGTGTATCATTTCAGTGAGTTATGTTCTTTCATTTCGTGAATCACTTGAATGAATTATGGTCACTTATTTCGTGAACCTATTCAATGAGTCATATTCACATATTTCATGAATCATTTTAATGAGTTATGTTCACTTATTTTGTGAACCTATTCAATGAGTCATATTCACATATTTCATGAATCATTTTAATGAGTTATGTTCACTTATTTCATGAATCATCACAGTGAACTATAAAGAAATCTTCTTTAAATTTTACGCTTATTCTTAAAGTCCCGTAATTATATTTTAAGGTTTTTAGTGCAAGAAAAACGATATATTATTAAGGCAATTCATATATAAGCAGAATAGTTATATCAAGATCATTTTAAAAAGCTTCTGAAGGAATAAAAATATGATAGTACTTCTCAGGTTGCTATATCTTAATAATAGATTGAAACAATACTGGCCAAACGAACACATTTTACTTTGAGAAGAAATTCTAAGTTTTACGGCGAAGTGACAGCAACAGTCAAGCTGCCCCGGGCACTACAGTTTTCCGATGAATCCGAACCACTTAAAGCCCAGGGAACCAACCCTCGGACTACGGTGAGCAGTTAGTCGGTAAGCGTTCGTTTTTTAACACAATTAGAAATCGTTATCTTATTTTATCGAATCCTGGATAAGAGCATGCCAGACGAACGAGTTACTACGCCATGACCGTAGGGCTTTTTGAGAAGAAATCTTGTTTTTCTATAATTACAATAAATAAATATTTGACCATTATATTGCGATATTGGTATTTTATTACAGAAGTACGATTTATTTTATTTAGATATAGGCTAAGCAAATCTGCCTAAGGAAGGAAAAATTCTGATATGTTAAAATTTTGCTAAGAAATTGCCTTCAAATGGAAAACTTCAAAAATCAAAATATTCCCTCACCCTTCTCTTTTTTTTTGAAGGATAAATATCATTTTTTGTGCGATTCCATGCAATCGTATGGAGTAAAGTTTGTTGCTTTGGTAACGGCTAGTAAATCCCTTTTAACGGTCAAGGTATAATACTAATGCCTGGTAGCTGTGCAGGATTGAAGATTTGGCGTCAATGAGAATGCTGACAAAATACAGATGGCGCCATTTATTTGAAGCATATTTAAAACGACACTGGTAGAAATTCAGATCTTCGCCAATTGCTAAAATATTTATTTATTTTGTCTACCCAGGAAAAACTTGAAATTTTGAAATAGCCAACGGATATATGAAGCGATATACAGAGAGAACTAGTCGCCTTTACACAGGGCTTGAAAAATGTGGTCATTAATATCAGCTAGATTTTTGTATCTACAGAGTAGGAAATATTTTCTCAATATGTTCTGTGGTCTGGTCATTGAGGCCAGTGAAAACTATTCTTGTCTGGCGAGTAAAGTTCGCAGTGATTCCTCGAGCCCTGTCCATACGTACATTAGATATAGTATAAATAATTCAATTCGGGTTGCAAATAATACAGATAGCTATAGGCTGAACAGTTCAAAACAGACATAAGGTTTACCTTAAAAAATCTTCACCCATGTATAAAACGTAGATTAGTCAAAAAGTAAATTTCACTCTTTAAAAGAAAAAAAAATCTGGGTCTAAAATATAGAACGTTGTTTTGCTTACTTCAAAGCAACATTCAAAAGTTACATTTAGATCGATTACATATTACATTACATCCCCTTCCTTATTTAAACATTCTTAGATGCGTGGTATTTGTTTGTCTATGCTTCGTATGAAAAATTGCCATCCAACTTGGGATAGCCATTGTTAGGTTGCAGCTTCCACCTCTTGATCGAAATGATAATTTCTATTTGCAAGTTCTTGTTTAATGATACCAAAGACTTGGAAATCACATAGTTCAAAAGTCCGGACTATAAGAGTGATGTGTGTCTCATACTTCCCAATTACATTTTTTCAGACAGAATGTCCTCCACTAGGGTAGTCGAATGCGGTTTCGCATTGTCATGCAGGAGCACAAAGCCTTTGGAAAGTTTACATGACCGTTTTTAAGTAATCTTCATAATCGCTTCAGGATTTCACAATAAGACGCTGCTGTAATTGTGACCCCCTTGGGCATGAATTTCGTATGCACTGCAGCTTCTCTGCCGTCAGCGTTATCATTAACTTACCCTCAGATGGAACCGTTCGGAACTTTTTCGAGTTGGGGAAGTGGCATGCCCCCACTCCACTTGTATAGTAATTCTCGAAGATGCGAAACCATTTTCCGATAGCTAGGCGAGATGCTGCCTTATCACCGTACACTTCGTGAAGCTGCCGAAAATTTTCAGTTCAATTTTCAACCTTTTGTCCACAAAAAACGAACAACCCCACGCACTTAAAATTTGGACGTCACTGCAGCTGCCGAGGCATGTTTATGACTGATTAGCAATCGAACTAATGTCGATACGTCAACGTCGCTACTAAGCACAAATATTTTTATTGTTGCCACAAGGTTTCAAAGAAATGAAACTTTTGCTTAGATTTTTACGGAGGAGTGAAACTAGCTTTTTGACTGCCGCTTGTAGTATAAATTTAAAACCTGATTTGTTTTGAAGTGATTAAATAATTCTGATTTTCATAGAAACGTGTCAATTTGAAATAAAATATTCGGTTGCGAATGTTTCAGGAAAGAAAGTTTATACGAAAATTATATTACTTCGAGATTTTTATAGGATCATGCTTTGAAAATAAAACTTAATGAAATGTTGATAAATTTGTAGAGGGGTGTTGAACGAAACGTTTTGAAATAGTGTTCCTAAATAATAATTAAGATTTGAAACGAATCCGCCAACTATTCTAAATACCGCAATTTTCTGAGCCAGAATATTATATTTTGCCATTGGCTACCGAAAGGTTAACATAAATTTCGAAATTATTTGGACATGAGATGGCTCAGTAATGCTTTTGCCTGTATACGTGTGCTTCTAAACAGGGATTATTGTTTCGTATTGAAACATGAACGGCAACTAGCCTTTCCATTTGTTGATAGAAGTCATATTACCGGAAGATATTAAATGCCCCATTAAATCACGACAGCGGTATCGTTGACAAAGTTGCGATTAAAATTTGTTCACACACCATTTTAGATTTGTTAAATTGTGACATCACTGTTAAGTAGACTTAAAGTTAAATATCGGTTTTTGAAAAATTAACCATTAATCTCTAATTATATAGGCCATTAGTTCCCAATAATTAACATGGAAATGTATTAACAAATTTGTACCTATTTTGCATTACGGTGCTAACGACAGTAGTGAACTATCACGAACTAACGAAATTATCCAAGTAACTTACATATTAATATATGTAATCTTTGTAAATTTAGACTCAATATTGAGATAGTTTAAGTCTCTGATTTGTCTTAAAATAGTAAACCAAATTGAAGTGTTTCAAATTTAAGACATGAACATCGTTAAGAGTAGAAAATTATACTTTTGTGGAAGATTCTAGACCTGACATTTCTCATTACGATTTAGATGTTCACATTCATAAATTCGTTATAATACAATTTTTACAATATAATTTATAAATAAAAAGTGTTGATCGTATATATATATATATATATCATCATCATCATCATCATATTCAACCATTATCTATCCACTGCTGGATGAAGGTCTCTCCAAATGCTTTCCACACAAGTCTATCCTGAGCAATTCGCTTCCATGTCACCCCAACCTGTTTTCTTATTTCATCCACCCATCTAGTTTGAGGACGTTTTCTAGGTCTTCGGTGGTCTCTTGGAATCCAGTTCAGAATTTCTGTTGTCCATCGTTGATCAGTTCTTCTTGCAATATGCCCAGCCCATCGCCATTTCAGTCCTTTTACTTTAACAATAATGTCCTCTACACTAAGTTTGCCTCTCTCACCAAGTGTTTTTTTTTTCGATCTCTCCTAGTTATTCCAAGCATGTACCTCTCCATGCTCCTTTGCGTTGTCTGTAACTTTAGTATTGCTCCAACTGCTAGACTCATGTACAAATGGCATGTTCTGGCATGTACAAATTTTTAATACATATTGCATTTGGCTTGCTATCCTTTCTTTTCTTTAATCCTTTCCCTCGTTTTTCAGTTTAGCTTAGATAATTAAACATACCTGTATTAAATATACCACATTTCTATGACGCAGATTGAGAGCGGTTACATAATTGAATAATTAAAATTCCATTTGATTGTCAAATATTTTCGAAGTGCCCCAGATAATTAAATGTATTTGCATAGGGTATAAGCTGTCCCCAAAATGTCGATATTTCTAGCATGTGGCAATATTCGTTTTAGCACGTTGTGTCAGATCGCTTCAAATTTATGGAAATTGTATACACTGCAATAACAAAAGTAGCCTTGTACGTACAAAGTCATTCCACCTCGATCTGAAAATATATTCTGTATTTTGTGAGCAGAAGGCTAATTTTATTATTATTATTATTATTATTATTATTATTATTATTATTATTATGAACAAAAATGTTTCCGCTAAAAGATTACGTAAGTAGGTTCTAGCATCATGAATTAAACTAAAATAGAGTCCTAAAATGAAGGTGGAAGAAATTTAAAAGAAAACTGATATAAAATCCACTGATCTAATATTTAGGGTGCATCTGGCATTTCAACTAAGTTATCCACGGAGCGGCTTGGATCAATTTTTATCCAACTCTTGAATTTCAAATGGAAACCACCGGAAGACATTCCCTCAGAGCCAACTAACAGTTTCCATATATTTTATTCCGGAAGTAAGTTCTTCCATAAAAGTAGCGGTTTGGGCCATTTGGTAAGCATCGAGATAAATCTACAATACATCATGACTTACTAGTTTTAAAGCCTAATACTAGAAATTTCTTTTTTTGTATTTTAGATGGATAAGTACAGGCTAACACTTTTCTCCGTTGTCAGGACGCTGCTTTTCTAAATAATGCATATTTCAAATGCGTAGATGAACAGGTTTTTTTGAAATTCATTGTTGTTCAATAAACAAAATATTTTATTATAAATTTGAATAATTTATTGAATATAATAAAAAATTCCACTTGAATTCTGGAACACTGTGTTTATTTGATTTGCAATTAATACAAATAGGCCTATAACTGATTTTTGAAAAAATATTTTTATTATATTTATTTATAAATGTTTGTAGAAAAGCACTTCCCAGCGATTTTTTCAACACATGCACAAAGGTATGTAAAGTAAAATTACAGTGTAACCTCGATTTAACGATTTTCAGGGGAAGAATAAAAATAATCGTTAAATCCGGGGAACACATTTATCGGAAGCAATGACTCACCCACGGGTGGAGGCGAAGGATTACGTTTATTTTTCTAGAAATGCAAATTTAAATTCAAAATATGTTAAAAGTAACAACTCTTACATTAAAAAAAATAACAATATTTTTTATATTTTTCGTCATAAACCTGAACTAAACTGAAATAAAAAAAAGTATGGAAAAGTATGGAATTTTAATAAATATAAGACACACGTACGCAATTATTACTTTGAAAAGAAACCTTTGATTGACGTTTGTTTTGGAATTTCTTCGGAGTTGGAATTTAACATTTCCCATTCGATTTTTTCAAATTCATCGAAAAGATCGTTGTTGACGTTGAAACGCAGTAAATATTTTACATGCTGTAAATCAGCATTTACTTTAATTGAGTGAAATCAATTGAAATCGATTTTCTGACGACAGTTTTTTTAACTGATATTCTAAATGCAGCTACGGGATAATAATGAAGTGTTATCGTTAAATCGAAGAAAGCAAACGTTAAAGCAAAGAAACTATAACACTGGACTCAATGTAACCCAATCCGGACCAATAAAAAAATCGTTGAATCGGGTATCGTTAAATCGAAGTTAGACTGTAGATGCATTCTTCTGAAACAGACAGAGATTAGAAGAGATAAAATTCGTGAGTGTGTTTTTAAAGAAACAAAGCTGGTTTACACAAGGTGATTTTAAATCCATAGGACAAATTTCAGTGAGTGATAGAGCGCACTAAAATAAATACTTTTGGTTAAATGAAATATGTCCACAACTGACTCGTTTATGAGCTAACGGGAGTTAAAAAGCTATTCCCAATGACTTGCGCTAACGTTTGGAGGCCGATGGATTGGCTGAAGTGGACTCGAAGCTTAGCCTTGATAACAAGTCTCAAATTCTTCATAAGGAGAAATTTGAAGAGCCCCGTGTACAAGGCTTCCTTCCGTTTCCTCCATAGAGGGGGCCCTGTCTACGGACTAGCTATCACTGCTGCAGTTGTTCGAGAAATACCTGACATTTTTGAAAATATATCCAATCAATACATGGACACGGTCAGGCATGATGTATTAATGTTGACGCTTCCTTCTTTAAGCATTTATATATAATATATATTTTAAAATATAAATTTCCAAAACATTTTAAATTATATATAACATATATTTTAAAATATAAATTTCCAAAAACATTTTAAAGTATATATAATATATACTTTAAAATGTAATGATAAAAATTGTGTTTCATTTTCTATTTTATGAACTTCCCATGTGAGCTCTTAAACATGATAATCGCGCATATACACATTGTTTAACAAAACATATTATTTCACGTGTCCTAGCCCCTTCTTAAAATTTATATCTTATGAATTTATAATCATATTTCATGTATTTTGCGTTTCTGTAAAATTGTTGGAACGTATAAGCCTTCGCTATAATCGAAAGAACAACCATTTTATAAGTACTAATATATCTTAGTATAATTGATGTTTACTTTTAAATCGTAAGACTCGTCGATGAGGAATTTTAGTGTGGATATAAGAGCTCAACGTCATCTTCGGCTGACCATGGGCTTACATACAACCAAATTTGCATGTTATAGAGCACAGTTAAATGAATATGAAAAGTTATGACAGTAAAAACGGAACTACTGGAAAGCTTGGTTGTTACTAAAAATCTTGAGATATTTCTTGTCATCCGTAAGAAAAAAGAAAATTGTTATCTTGAATTGTTTTTGTCATTTGAAGTGGTTTTTCCAAAAGGACAAATACTCTTCTCTTAGTTCAAGACTTCAAAAGACTTAGACCCACAGAATTAAAAAAATATTTTCAGATAATTGTGTAGAAGCTTCTTTCAAGGAAGCAAAGGCAATTGAAAATAACAAGGGATTTACAGAACTTTTGACATTTTCTGTGGTATTGCTAAAAACGCTAAAACTATATTGAACGGCTTTATTTTTTGACAACCTAACCCTGTTCAACAATCGGATTTGGAAAATTGGGAATTTTGTATTTTTGGAGGAGAGTTTTGAAAAGCATTTTAATGAAAGTACAATCTGTACATTTTGTATATCCAACTTCTATTGTAAACATAAGTAATGCTCTACTTGTGAATATGGTAAAATTAGTTGATTGGGTTTTTACGATATAAAGGTAGCAACCTGAAATATATACATGCAGTCAATTGCAACTTAATAAAAGTAAAGAAGAAATCTGGGGATTTTAGAAGAAGTCAGAGAACATGAACTCACAGTCCAAAGCACTGCTTTGCGTTTTATAATAGAGTGTTCGACAGTTCACACCTTTACTTAACCTTTATCTATGTTAGTTCCATTATGAATATATGTATTTTTTTAAATCTTTGTGCTTGTAAGGCTACGATGGTAAAGATATCCGCATAATGAGGTTGTATGAGAGATTTTAGGCATAGAATATTGTCACCATCTTCAGATAATGCACCTTTAGGTAAAGTAAATAAATAAAAGTAAAATCTGACAATGAGACTGGATTGTAATGACCAAAGTCCGGATTATATGCAAATGTATTTGTGCATGCGTAATTGCATATTTTAACCCTTTTTAGCTTTTGTGCATATAAATACATAAAAGCTATGAATTTCTATCATAATTACATATTTTAAGGGTTTTAGTAATTTTTAGCATCTTATTATCCCTTTATCGGAAAGGTGTTCCGGTAAGGCTAAAGTTATACTTTCCTCTTACTTCTTATCTGAGCGGAAAGGCAATGGAATTTGTAAATGTACACGTTTAATTATGTTCTAGGGTACCAAAAACGTAGCCTATCTGAATTATGGCCACTATCCTTATTATAGAACCCGAAAAATTGATTACGTTCTGCTATACTGGCAGTTGACTCAGAGTGAGATAAAAACAAATGTTTGACTTTCGGACTTCCGCAGCCATTAGTTTATATTCTGAAGCTGTAGAACCTCCATTAATTTTACCTCGCCAAAGTTTCTCTCTTCCATTATTACGTTAAAATTCTATCACTCAAAGACCATTCTGTATCGCCATCACTTCAGAAACCTTGTTTTATTCCACTTTTCAAGGCTCGTACCTCATTTATTCTAACCTTTTGCATGAAGGTGGAAAGTGCTGCCTGTGGAATGGAAATTTCAAAAACCATAGTCGTAGAATCGATGCCAAACATCATTTCTCCCTTGTTTGATATCGGCAGTGACATCTGTTTAGACTTATCCATCTATTCGAAAGACAATACCCCAGACATTGCCTGCGGGCAGACTGATCTGTCTTGTAGGTATGAAGGCTACCCTTTCATTTTCACAGATGGATTGTAAGTGGATGAATATGTCGGTGTGGTATTTGTCTGTGTAAATATTATACAGAGCCAACAGCTGCCCATTTTCACTTCAGAAATCCATGTGATAGGTTTAGCATTGGAATACATTTTATGCAATTCATTAAATCCAAACATCATCTGTACAGCTTCACTCAGCGTTCTTCAGAGCATGGCTTCATCTAAACTCTCGCACCACTCTGGAATCTACAGAGTTCACAAACAACTTGTGGATATAAAAAACGCCAAGTATATTGTGAAATTCTGTGGGTTCCAGGTCATGTCGGAATTTCCAGCAATAAATATGCCGACATTGCTGCCAAAGCGGCAACTGCAGAACCCGAGTTTATGACAATTCCAATCCAAGATTTTAACACTCATGTCTCATCCCATCTGTACAAAAAATGGCAGTTGGAATGGGACAAGCAAGTCTTCAATAAATTTCACTATGTAAAGCCACGGATTCAAATGTCCAGTCTAGTTCTTGGAGTAACCATCGCAAAGGTGTCACTCTCTCTAGACTCGCATTGGCTACACACGCTTATCTTCTCGAATCAACAGCTTTTAAAAGAAAAAACTTCTGCGATGTATTCTGTATGCAACGAACCGTTAAATGTTTTATGTGTTTTATTTGTTTGCCCCAATTTTAACCAGTAACGCTCATTAACTTTTAACCAAAATAATTTTACCCTTTGTGACATTTTATGCGATTCTTTTAATCATGAACTCATTTTTAATTTTTTATTTAATATTGGCTTCTTTCATCTCATCGGATTTCCTTGCATCTGCGACGATTTGATTCTTAATTAATTTCAGGTTTTATAAAAAATGATAAAACAGCGAAGTGGTTTCACACTGCTTTCAGGAACAAAAATTTAAAACCACAAGTAAACTTATTGCTAATTCATTTCTGCACCAAAATATTCGTAAAGCACACACAAAATAAAACTGAATAAAAAATACGCCGAACTTTAAATCGAAGTACAAAATTCAACATGCACAAAGTTCTATCACAATTCTCGGGTGGGTACGATCAATGGTTAAGTGGATGGAGAAAGGCAATGCTCTCTCGAGATTGCCTCATTTATGGTTTTCTATCCAGGAAAGTTATTGTCAGTCCCAAAACGAAATATTTAACCCGGGTTTTTCATATTTTCTTCTTGAAAGTTTCGTTTCTCTGGTAGAAATTTTTTTATTGACTCTTTCTTTCTCCCTCGCTCTTTTTGGTTTCAGCTATAATACTATCAGTGTTCTTTTAGAATTTTTGCTTTCTATTCTACATTCGTTTAATCCTGTTCTCTAGGCTCGATTAATACATATGTGGCTGTAGGCAGAGAATTAATTGGGGAGGCCCCTTAAGATTGGTGGAAGATTTAGAGGATTTCTGATAATATATAAAAAATAAGTACTTACATATACTCATTCTAAAACTCCTCAGATTTGTAGTAAACTATCCAAAATAGCCCAAAAAATAAACTTTTACCTAAAAATTTTCTAGATACTGATTCGAAGTGAGTGATCTGAAATCAACTTAAAAAAACACAATTTGGTGGTTCCCAGCCGGTAATCAGGCCCTGTCTGTTCTCTTTCACTTTTGAACACTTTTTTTAAAGCTTGATGTAGAGTAAAACCTCCATTCAGTGGCTACCTCTCTTAACGACCACTTTTCAAGAAACGAATTTCCTCCCCAATAGATACAATGCTAAATTTACCTTCATTCAGAGATCATTGAAAACCACCGTCCCTCTAATTGGGACCACATGTTTCGGTACTTATAAGAGGGGGATTTTATTTCCCATATACATTCTCAACTCGAGCGGAAAAAAAGTTATTAGCTCGCTGCGTGACTTTGCAAAAACAGTCAATCTTGTTTACTTTTTGCAAATGAGTACAGATCAGTGAATTCTGTTATAAATGAACATGAAAGAGGAAAGTCTGACAGGAAATTGGCCCAAATTTTTAAATGTGGAAAAACTCAGATAAAGAACACCGTAAAAATTGTAACAGAAAATTTTCACCCATTAAAATAAATTACTATTCTTCATTCCTTTTCTAAAAGTTATAAATTTCATTTAAATTGTCAAATGTAACCCCATTTAAATTATTAGATCATACTTTTAAGTTCATATTTTGGCATTTGTTTATGTAATTTCAATTGTTTTCTATTTAATATGTATTACTCCCTCACCCTATACCTCCATCAAGAAACCAATTTTCTGATCTACTACTTTTTCACGGAAACGAAGGTGGTCGCCTTAGGGAGGTTTTCTGTATTTATCAAATTGACTGGATTATATTTTGACCTCTAGAATTTGAAATATGTTTAAAAAACACAATTTTAATTAAAGCATATTATTTAATGAATAACGTTTTTCAAAACGTTTGCCCTTAGGATAAGAATTGCTTAAAATAGGAAAGTTCTCTTACTTCGGTAAACCATGCTTGGATTAGGTAGAAAGCGCAGTAATATGTGTCGTCAGGATTTAAGTTCTCTTATAAGTGAAATTAGTACAAAAGGTATTAATTTCTCCAATTTTTAAACCATTGCTTTTCTATATTTAAATTCTTCAAGAAATATAGTTGTGTGGTATTTTATCGAGGACTGAAAACAACCCTCTATTTTGTACAATACAAACTTCTCTAAATACAGTAAAACCTCCCTACAACGATGTCCGATATAACGATAAATCCCTCTACAACGATAATTTTTCTCAGTCCGTATAATAGTGTTGTAGAGAGGTTTTACTGTATAATGAACCCTCCCTATAATAATAACTCTGTCTACAACGATAATTTTTCTCGGTCCGTATAATATTGTTATAGAGAGGTTTTACTGTACTTTTAATACTTAAATGTGATATAAGTATTCGTATATAGTACTAATATCGTATTATAAGGACCGTAATGAATAGTTTAAACATTCTCATCATTAGCCGAATTGCAGCAATCGTCAACAAATCATAAATACTATTTCGTTAGTGTAGCTATTTACCAAACGAAACATATTGTGTATAACTGAAGAGAAATTCATGGATCAAACATGCCTTCTCATATTTTCACTAATATTGACGTGTTTAATGTCTCATGAGTCTCATACTTATTACTTTATTGTCACGATCTTGTAACAAAATATATTTTGAATATATAAAAAAAGGACGATGACTATGAATATGAAAGATGTATGACTATGATTATTACAGATACGTTTTAATTACTAAAATTTGGTTTCTATATCAAAATATTTATAGTACACCTAATTCGTCGTCAAATAAGGTTGTGTGCTGGACTTGACTTCTCCTCGCTTCACAGCTTGCAAAGTCCAATTATGCCGAACGGCTTGCAACACATACTTAGCATTTGCAGAAGAGATTGGTCGCGTTGCAGTTAATTCTAGAAAGTATGCTTGATAGCTCTCTGCGCTATGCGCCTTTCTCGGTGTAGCACAGTGCACATTATGTCCTATATCCATCTACTTTCTTGATGATCTCCATGGTCAAACGTTGACGTCATAAAATGCAGTATGGTGACTCTCTAAAATCTTATCCATAAATTTAAAGAGTGTTTGTTTGTTTGTTTGTTTGGATTTTTTATGGCGCAAGAGCATCTGGGCTATACTGCGCCAATTTAAAGAGTGTAAAACTGTTAGCTGGAAATCAATCGTATACACCGGTTCACCGCCATGACAACGTAATAAACGAAAGACAAAAATTTGCAGATTTATATGTATTGCTATCGCTACTTTAAAGAAAAAAAGAAAATATATTTTATTCGTTTACGTCATGTCGATCTGATAGCATTCGATTTATTGAAATTTTGCTTCTCAAAAGCAATGGACAACCACCAGAGTCAAAGAAAAGCAATCAGACAAAATACCAACAGACACTTGATGGGTTTCACTGTGAAGTTGAATTGCCTTATAGTAAGTAAATGCAAAATGCAGTGAAATAGGTCACACTTTTTGATTCATTCAATCAGTTATTATACAACAAACGCAATTTTCTCGAATTTTGTCCATGTAGAAAACAGCTTTGTTTCTTCAGTAAGGAAATGTTCTCATGCGAAAGATGGTTCAGCATTTTAGTAAATTTATATAAATCGAACACTACGCAGATTAAATCAAACAACAATATCAATCAACGTTTATTGGCGTAGTGATACCAACGCCGATGGTATGGCGTGATTAGATGGTGAAACGTTCGAAAGAAAATAAATATTTCTGCCTTCGGTGGGACCTGAACCCACGACCTTCCACTTGCCGGGCGGAGGCTCTACCCACTGAGCTACGAAGGACAATATATAATCTCTTTACGAACGTATATATATTGTTGCCAGTTATTTCGCAGAATGGTGTAGTACATAGACTACTATTTAAACCAAATTGCAAAGAGACTGGTATTAAATTGATCGAAATGCACGTTGCAGCATATATCGTGGGTTCAGGTCCCACCGAAGGCAGAAATATTTATTTTCTTTCGAACGTTTCACCATCTAATCACGCCATACCATCGGCGTTGGTATCACTACGCCAATAAACGTTGATTGATTGACATTGTTGTTTGATTTCAGTAAATGTTTTATAAACAGCATGAAGATATAAAACAGGTCAAAATAGTTTTCGTTTAGGCGAAAATTCACCGATAGCCATAGTTGCATCTACAATGGGTTGTTAACAATTGTTTTGATGGCAAAATAGTCCGCAAGTTTCGTCAGAAAAAACATAGTGTTTCTATGTTGACAAAAGTCTCGGATTTAAATCCCATACATCATCCAACATTCCATGAAGTCCCACTTGTTAAAACCTTAAGTCTTTTTGTTAGAGCCGGTTCCTATTCGAGAAACAGAGCACTTTCAAACACAGAAACAAAACACATACACACGGCACTTAAAAATAATGGATACCCTAAACGATTCATTCTCAAAAACTGTAGACCCAATAGTACATCTTTAAGTGATGCATTCCGCATTCACATTTCCATTCCATATATATTCACGGCATTTCCGAAACAATCTCTCGCATTATCAAGGAAGTAAATATTAATATATATTACTCCCTTTCAGAACACTTCGCAAACAATTCACTAAAATTAAAAACTCATTTGTAACAAAAACCTCGCAGGCGCTATATAACAAATATCATGCAAAGACTTCAATAAATAATACAGACGATAAAAAAAGGAAGATCCAAACAAGCACAAAACAGATATTCGCTACCGAAAGTAGACACAAGCCTCACATATAGCAGAACACGCTTTACAACACGGACACGAACCCGACTGGGACTCAACAAAAATACTACACCGGCACATCACAAACAAAAATTGTTGACTCTTCCTAGAAATTTGGGTACTTTATTAGCTAAATGGAAAAGTGATTAGCACATCACAACCACGTTCAGAAATTTAGAGACAATTCTTAATCTAAAACATATGGGAATTTCCCCAATAATCGGCACCCCACAGTTTAAGTTTCTGATTGCTTCCGGTTGGGTTTTTACATGATTCCAATTGGAGGCTTCCCATTGGTTCCCACTGGGTTCTTACATTATCCTAGATTGTTCTGAAATTTCAAGTATAAAAAGAGACAGAAACATAACATCGTCATTACTCCTGATGAAGGACTGCTGCTGATGCGTCCGAAAGCTTGTGACCTTTTCATTTGTCATTTACCAGTTTTTAACCGTGAGTATGTTTATTTCTGCCCCGGTACTTGGTATCTTATTTCTATTGTTATGTCTTTTTGCAATTTTTTATGACAATATTTAATTTTTTGAACCTTCCTATGGGAATTTAAGTTTACAGATCTAAAGCGCAAAATTTGTTTGAACGTATGTGAGAAATACTTAGGTTCTAATAGCTACTTATGGTTTTTGAATATGAAATAATTCTTATAAAATATTTAAGGAAGGTGATACTTAGAATAGAAATTTTAATTTTGTGAGTTCACGCTGAATTAATTTTTAATAAGAAGGAAAAAAGTGTCTTCTGAAAACTTATTTTTACGCAATTATTCCGCGTCCGTAGTTCCTTTTAACACCTTTCCAGCTGCCTTAAAGCTTATTTGCGTGTGTTATCGATACTGATGAAAAAATATTTTGAACTTCTAATACTAAAATCTTCTAAAGGTGATCGAGTATTTGTAAATACCTAAAACTACCTTCCCAAGAAATCGTTTAAATTTTAACATTATGCCTTAATTTGGTTAAGGAATAATTGTGCATTTCCAAATGAATTTATTATTATTATTATTATATGAACACTGAAAAAAGACGTAATTTTATAAATTGGTCGAGATTGAATCCTGGTATTTATTAGCAGAAATCAGCGACTTATCGGTCTTTCGTAAGTTATATTGACGGATGGGGACATTTTTCTGTGGAAATCCAATAAGGCTGAAGAATGTGTCTATTTCTCCCGCAATGCTTCTTCCAAAACTACCGAGGAAGGTGGTCTGTTGACCGATTCCAGATGCCATGTTTCAAACCTTACGACAGCTTCTGTTGAATAGAATAGATACAGCCAATAGCAGACAATGCAAACACGTGAATCTTCGTACTGAGGATATACCGGTGCACACAAAATCTTTCTCTATGCCCGCTATAATTAGCGTTTCGCGAGTGAAAGGAAGGCCCTAGGGACTCGGACAGAACTTACCGGAAATATATTTTCAGAAAACATGGCTGGATAATTTATTAAAATATAAAAGAATTTGTAAGTACTGAAACTGGTTAATTGATATAGATTTATAACGCCAAGGCAACAAACCCGTCCTGTGCCAACTGAAATTCGAATTGAACGAAATAAATTGTAAGGAATGTCCAGAACCACACTTTGTACTTCTTTCAATGAAATGTAGGTTCATGAAATAATTAAATGAATTAGCGAAAGATTTAGCAAGAAACACAATCGCCATTGCTTCAGGACGAATGCAGTGGTAAGACGTTGAAAAATATTAAAAACCAAAAATAATCTTTTATACTGTTCCAAATGTGTTTCTTGTTATTAATTTGTAAGTGTATCATACAGTGCAGTTAGCTGCAGTAACAAAATAGACATTTTCTTGTAAGTTTAACTCCGAAAAGACAACAAGGGTCATGCTGGAGCTTGAACTATAGTTTTCCGACAAATCTTCATTCTAGTCGCCTGGGGAATCAACCCTCGGAATAATATGGGTAGTAAGTCGGTAAGCTTTGGATTTTGGCTGGTAATCGAACTAGAGCTGTAACCGGCCTCTGACTATAGACGGATGAGCCCCATGGAAATGTAGTCACTACCCATAGAAAATATTTTTTCTCAAAAACCTAATATTGTAGAATTTTATTTTAAATTTTTTATTTTGTACGAAATTGTACATAACAATGGGAATTGTTCTTTGACGTTAAAAATGTACTCAGAACAGGTTTCTACTATACATCTTGTATATATAATGTTTTTTACAGAGGTTTGAGTCTTCGTATAGTTTATAATAAGGATAGGGAAATTTATAGAATGGTATACTAAAATTTGCAAGTTTTTAATGAAAACTTACCTTAAGAAATTTATTTACTTATTAGCGTTAAATCTATGTCTGCTTATATATTTAGCAATATTAAATATATTAGAAAAATGGGTAAAAACCTTTGCGAATTTTAAGCCCCAACTGTAGCTTTCTGAGGCCCCCTGTAACTCTCAGAGTACCCCCTGTAACAAGCCTCTAGCTGCGGGCCTGAATCGAACACGGAGAAACGGTGTGCTATTCAAACGGGTTAGGACTGCACCAGTACAGGGTTCTGATTATTAAATATATTGTATATATAGCTAGAAGAAGAGCCACATGATAAACGCACGGGATTATATGTCGTTCACAAAAGAATGTCACAATTCAAAAATAGATCATTCAGAAGAGCGTTCCAAAGATTGTAGTTCTTTTCAAATTAACCTACTTATCAGTTTAATGCAATTATTATGAATATACGTAATACCTTTGCAGTGCAAAGATATATTTTGATTTGCAGTCTGCGTCTAGTGTGCCACTACACCTTCAAAATAAAGCAGGTACATGTTTCCTACGGTGTTCGAAGTAATTATCTTATAATTTGTAGAATTCATGTAAAATTCACATTCACTTCCTTTGATTCACACTTACTTTAGCGCGTGAAATGTGTATTTTTCGAAAACATTTCAGTAGCCTGAAATTGCCAAAATGTGTTTTATCACTTACAAAAATAATCCGTAATATACATTCGGGTAAATAACGAATACAGGTATATTTGTATAGTGAATACTTTATTATACAAATTTCAATGCGTTTCGGACGGATATGTGCCGTCCCTCAGGAAAAACATGTAGTCTGTATCTATACAAACATCTAAGTGTTTCCGATTTTATTCTTGGGTTACGTTGCCAGTTGGAGTTGTTTTCCCGCTAGAAAGTTGACGTTACTGTTGACTTCAGCTCCATCTGTCGACGATGAAACGCGGCATTAAAGCATGTTTTTCGTGACGAGGAGCGGGAGTCCGTACGAAACGCGTCGAAATTTATATAATAAAAGTTATATTACGCCTATGAACGTCGTACCTATATCCGTAAATCTAAGATATTATTTTACTTCTCAGTGTTAACACAATTCCCAAATGGTCAACATATAAAATATCGAGGCCTGCTTTTATAAAGGCCCCAAGACGGTGTTTGCGTTTTTTTCTTTAGAGATAAACTTTAATTTAAGCTAAAGCGTAGGTCTAAAAAAATCATTAGCAACCTATATTCGTTATTTATCCTGCGTTGTGCTAGATCTTTGGATTAGTTTAATCATTTGTGTGTTCTTCGTTTCCTAGCATTTGCCTAATCTCCCTCTTTGCCACGCCAAAGGCATTAGGTATTTGCGTTGAGCTTTTCCCGAAATTTTCTAACGCGTGGCAATATTTATTTGGCTTGAATAATTAACTTTGATGACTCGTTGCCGCCCCTTTTCTCATGGGAGGCATTTCATAAGTTACTGACTTCGTTTAGATCATGAAAATTGATTAATACTTGAGTAGGATGTTCATTTCCACAGATTGCCTGAAAGATGTCATAATTTATGTGAAAATTAAAATTAAATAACTGCCCCATCAGCGGTTGTTCATTATGAACCCATTTTCGAGTCAGTTGGAACATTATATTTCTATTGGAGCAAATAAAATAACCCCACGTTAAAGGTAGAATTGCAATTTAATATATAGGGCGGTCAAGACAGACTATACAAAAGATTAATCAAACGTTTTGTTTTCCATAATACTCATGTAATCTCAGTATTCTACCTTAAATTCAAATTCAGTTTTGCTGCTTGTAAAATGCGCTATCTCATGGATTGGAGTAAAAGCCTTCTGCTAAAATCAAGAGTTGTGGGTAAGAAATGTGTTAAATATCAAAAGCCGATTTTGGAGGCAGCTTTAGTATTAATTTCAGCGAAATATTATTTAACAAAATTTAAGTAACCAAACCAATGTTACGTCTTTACTAAATTACAACATAGTATTTTTTTTTCTATCAATGCATATTCAACCAAATTCAAGTACATATCGAAATAAATTCTGCGGTTGTGGAAATGCTTATGCGTTTACTCAAAATGCCGTTATCCCATATTTCACTTCCAAAGGTAAAAAAAAAATTAACGAACGAATAAATGAACAAACGAACGAATAAACGAACGATCGACCGAACGCTCACCGACTGACTGCTCACTCTAATCCAAGATTAGGTTCCCTATGCCTCAAGAGGAGATCACATCATGACCTTTGTTATCTATACGCCATAGAACATAAATCTGTTGCGATACTTATTGGTATTCTATAACATTAGTAAAATAAACTAATAAAAATGTCCATTAGTCCAAACAATGTATTGATTTTTCAGCATTTTTGCATTAACATGCTACCCTTAAATGTTTTCAAAAGGAATGACGCCATGCAATCATTCTTAGTCGATCTTGACCACACTATACACTTTATTTATTAGATACCTATGTTTTTTAGTCCCTAAATTATCCTAAAGTTAGAACCACAAGTGATTTAGACAAAGTACGTTAAGTTAATTGTAGAATCAATTATTTTTGTTTTAGGGTATAGTTTTGAAATATGTCACAGTTTTAGAATTTCATATTATGTATCGACATAATTTCATGTTATCTTCTGATTGAATATTAACTTTTTTTGATGGATTTTACATTTGATAAAATAACAAAGCCTCTTTTGTGTTATGGATACAATGATCCAACAAACAAAATAATCTATGAAAGTAATCGGAATATTGTAAAAGATAATCATAGTTCATGGCACCAGCGAGACACTACAATAGTGAGTGTCAAGAGGGAGTATTATTATTACCCTATTTTATAGAATCCAAGCGAAATTCAATCATTCATATAATAAGAGGCAGACGGAGTCCAAGGGCCACATTCTTGGTGAAAGGCTGCTGCTGATATCCACTAAAGCTTGGATGATCTGTTTCATGTGCTATTTCTCCAGTGTGCCATTTTCATGTTAATTAGTGTAAAAATTGCATGAACTATACAGTCGGGATCAGCAAGAAAAACGTTCCATATGCAGTCACTAATTAGCGTATACGATGTAGTGTCATGTACATAATGCATCAGTCATTTTGAGCGGCAGCACATTGCTCGAAATTTATTGAGTCTGTAAGTGATTATCTGCAAATCAGTTACCATCGCTCAAGAGAATTGAATTTACATTTACTGAAAGACTAGAATACACGTTTTAATTTTCAGCGAGACGGACTGGAAAACTAATTAATTCTAAACAATTTATTAATTTATTTGAAATATTAATCAGTGTGTTAACTCTGATTCGATTTCTAGCGATGTCGTAGAGACCGCATAATTTCTTACCCACCGTAGTTCTGGGTTTACTTTCCTTGGGGCAGAGATGCGTAATCTTCAAGAAGCTATATATCGGTGCGCAGCTTGATCTTTGCCATGCCTGAATTATAACGAGCAAGCAAACATGAGCAAGTGTATAAGTTAACATACAAATAACATTGCTGAAACCTAACGTAACTCAGAGAGCATTCACTAAGTGCTTGTAATAGGATGGCTAGGAGAGCATTAAAGCCTAAATAAAACTTTATTACGTAGTAAAATTTAAGTATATTACTTTTATTAAGATAAACTGATCAGGTTTTGCCACGTAATTGAGTGTTGCGACATAAAAACTAAGGAAATGGAGTTCAAAGGAGAAAAAAAATTGGAATACTTTGCCGATAATATATAGCCCATAAATATGTTTCCTCGTATCGTTTACCATAATTTTTCAAGTATGCCTTCGAAATTGACAAGTCGTGCTGTCAATTACATTTTCTTAATAGGGAATAAGGGAATTAAGCAATAATTTGAAGGATAAAGAAATTAATGTCATCGAGATTTCCGCTTCGAAGGAAACTCGAAGCACCGTTCGCTTTCAGGCAAATTGTCTGTTTTGAAATAGACAATTTTTGTAGATGTCCCTTGTCTGTTCACACACATTATTTGGCAGGGACGATGAGGGAAATAAAATTTACCATGACAAGCGAGATCTCAGAAAAACAACTTGGGCAGGCTGCCAACATTGTGTTCTTTCGCCATTGTGTTAGTAAATCACTTGTTAAGCTGTGAAGAAAGCGCGTCAGTTAAGTGCATTTCCATCCTTTTAGCTTAACGAACAACAATCTATTCAGCATTGTTTCGTTTGCCATACCGGAGGGAATATGGCTGAGATTCTAGTTAATTTATAAAACAAAAGATAAATGTTCATTCAGATGTCCAAACAAGCAATCCTCTACTGTATAGTACATATAAGCGTTAAATGAACCATGAATGTACCAATTTGTCTTATTTCCACACGAATCCTTTGTTATTGTACTTTAATCAGAGCAAAAAGTTTATATATTGCTTATAGAGGTTTGCAATTATTTATTATTATATGTATATAACACATGCATTTTAATTATTATTATTTAATTTTGAAAATATCTTGATATACGATTATTTTGTTTATTTTACCTATAACCAATATATATAAAAAATTGAAACATTAAAAAAAAAAAGGTTGAAAATTCTTTCAATAGATCAGAATTTCGGAGTATGGCGGCGACCTTTCGATGCTTACGCAAGCAATTTAAAAAAATCTCACACAATTCCAAGATGACCTCTAAATTCTATAATTTTCATCTGTACCAATCACTTATAATAAATAACACAGATAACTAATAAATCACAGATAGGAAAACTTAACGTAATCAATATCTGGCAAAAACAGAAAAGTTTTTTTCTTTTTATGTTGATATACAGTAAAACCACCATAATTCATCACTCAAGAGATCAGAAAATGATGAAGACCTAAGCAGAGTGACAACATAAGTGGAGCGATGACTTAAGTGCAGTGTGAACTTAGCGGTGTTACGATTGAAAATGTATTTAATGTGTATTACTCTAACGACCATGTAATTTAAAATTTACCATGATATTCTTATAAATAATGTAAAAATGTCTTTCAAAACTAATAATACACAACGCAAATTATAAAAACAATTAACTTTACCTCGGCTTTTAGCTTTATTTGAACATTCAAGATTCAGTACCACTTTCTGTACATGCGTACTATGACACTGAACATTTGTCTAATTTTGACTGAATCGTACTCTTGTTAGTACAATTAACTTTTTCTCTAAATCATTTAATGGTTCGAATTCAGGATCTGTATTATTTTAAATTGACTAACTCTCTTGGGTCAGTGGGCGATGGTCGAATGTTAAGTCGGCTATTCTCGACGACTCTGGAAAACGTTTTCTCTCTTTGTTTTCCTGGAATCTGTAGGATTGGTAGGAGATGGGGGTAATATATTTTGAATTCCGGTTCTTTCTTCCATGATTTCCAATGTCAATTTCACCCTTCAGTCGGGTATTATCACTTATTGTCTCTTTCAACCATATCCACAGTTAAGAGTTATCAAGAGTAGCATTCAAATTAGCTACGAGCAAACGAGGGTTTAATTATTTTGTTGTCTAGGGATGTTAGAAGGGACCAAAAAAAAAATGACGACTTATCCAGAGTGAAGAGTTATTGACGTTTCACTGTATTTATTATTTATTTTTATGTTTATGCTCGAACAATGGTAAATAATAGCCTTTTAACTTTTTCTTAAATGTTTATCGAGGAGTTCCGTGGGGAAGAATGTTTGAGAAGCAAGCACTGCACTAGCCAATTTAAGAGGAATTATGGGAAGATTCGGCGAGGCCATAGGCAAAATTAGGTAGAACCAGATTTTGTTGTAAATGCATTTTTCATTCCCATTCTATAAAGAAAAGACAGTGCATTCCGCCATGGCCATTCTATAAAAAGAATACATTCCGTCACTCCTTTGCGATAAAGAGAATGCATTCCTTCCCTTTCCTATGCGTGTTATATCCTTGCTGATATTTTCCTCTGGCCTTTCATTTTAGAATCTGATAAGATGTACTTTTAATATATATTTGTCTTGTATTATTAGTTATAGTTATGTAGTATATTATTAGTATGGCTTTACAGATGAAGAATAAATAAAGCAGTGATTGATTCTACATAGCCTACGCATTACTTAGACTCAGTTTGTAGAAAGAATGAATTATGCCAATCCCATTCTATACAGAGTATACATTACTTGAACTCACTCCATGAAAAGAATGCATTTCGTCCTTACCATTCTATAAAAAGAATGTATTTTGTAATTACCATTCTATAAAAAGAATGCATTTTGTAATTACCATTCTAGAAAAGGAATGCATTTTGTAATTACCATTCTATAAAAAGAATGTATTTCGTAATTACTATTCTATCAAAAGAATGCATTTCGTCACTACCGTTCTAGAAAAAGAATGTATTCCGTTATGCTCGTTCTACATAGCGAATGTATTCTTTAGACTTATTCCTATGCTTTAAACGTGAATAATCATCATAATTATTTACTCTTGGCAAATTCAATCATTTTATGTCATTTAAACATTTATAGAATGCAAACTGAGAATTGGGATGATAATTCCTTTTAACGAATGATTTTCTATCCGCACCCCTGTTAAGTATCTCGAGGCGTATAGAGAAAATGTCAATAGAAATGTATTCAATCGAATCCCTCCTCTTGTTCTGAAAGATGTAGAGTTCGGCTGAAAGGCTGATTCAAAAAAATTAATGATCTCGGAATAAGGACTTAACAAAAATCTTAGGATTTTTTCTATTAATTATAATTTAATTAAAATAATTCTAATAGAGTACATTATAATAAAGTTCTGTATTTCTAAGGCTGCTTATTGAAAGATCTAAAATATCATATGAAGATGAACCAAAATTTCTCAAATTTCTCGCAAATTATAATTTATTAATAAAAAATTCATTAACATTCATGGAATATAAACACTTTAATTATGTCCAGAAATGAAAATCAAACTTGTTTTTAAAGTCATTGGAAAAGATGGTCTCAAATTTCATTTTAATATTTTTTGCAATTAAGCTTTTAGAAAATTCAAACATAGAATATTTCTTGTATGCAAATGGCATTAGAAATTTTTAAGAATAGGTTGCTTTAATTTTCTCTAAATGCACATTCCCTTTATATTTTCCTGATTATAGGATTGAAATGTATAAAGATACAATATCAAAGTTGTAAAATATATTGATGGGATTTAATAACATGCTCAGCAGCACGGATGAAACTTTTTAGATAAATTAGTTGACAACACGTTTCTACTAAGTTTACATAATATCTGTCAATTTTTTTATTTCCAATTTCTTAAAGACATTCTTTTTTTTCAATTTTTAGAGATATCCTTTATTTTATATTTTTTAAAAATACTCTTTATTTGATTTATTACTTCTTATTTCCATTTTCTTAGAGATATTCGTTAAATTTTAAGGAATGTTTTTAGATAATTTAAAGCATTGTAACTCACCATCGCTTGTCTTTGAATTAAAATTTTTGTTTGAATTTTGTTTTATTTTATTAAAGTTTTCTCAGTGTTGGTATAAATATTTAAATATTTCCAAATTACATATATGATCTTATTTTTCATAATTTGCAAATTGTTGAACCCTATCAAAATTCTTCACAATTATTTAAATTTTAGGCAATTCAGAATGGAACACATTTCTTACCTTCAAGATAAAAAGTAAATTCAGGTTGTTAGAAAATTACTTAATAAAATTATTATAGCATGTTCTTGAGTTTCGTCAAATATATTTGAAGTTTGCATAAAAGTTAAAACTTGTCAAAATAGAAAAAAAAATAAGATATTGTTGTCTTTAATCATAAAATTCCAATGGCTTGATTTCGAAATGGTTAGACTTTCAAAATTTTGAATTTACAGATCCATCGTAAAATAGCTTTTAGAAATAACTTTAAAAATAAATTTTGGATTTTTCTAGCTAATTAAAGATATGTTCATGATTAGCGAGAGAAGCTAATATGCATAAAATATTTTTATAACTGTATTCCATTGAAAAAATAATTAAATAATTAAAAAATTAAAAAAATAATATAAATAATTAAATAATTTTAAGGCGGACTTCACGAACTCTAAAAAATTTGGAAGTATAATATTATAATAAATGAATTAAATTTTTAAATAATACTTGCAAAATTCATTACTAGATAGCAGTTTTTTACTAACTTTCGGAAAGTCAAAACTTTTGATAAATAATAAATAAAACATTTTTTGCACAATCCAATAATTTCTGTTTGAAAAATGAAATAAAAAGACTACGAATAAGAAGCAAAACAATATTTAATCCCATTATTCTCAACTCTGATCTGTGTTAAACAAATTCTATTACATTTTTTAGTTAGAATTGCTATTTTTTAGAGAACTGATTGAATTTAGAAGGAGAATATTAAATAAATTTATTATCAAACTTGTATATACAATGAACTTGAAGATACTTTGTTTTCGAATTATTCATAACGCTGCAAGCAAATATCAATTCTTTGTGACCCACTCTATAAAAAAAGTGTAATGGAATTAACGATATTATTATTATGCATTCATTGCAGAATAATTATCGTTCGTTTTAGCACTAATCTATATTTATAAGAATATATTTCATTTGAATTAAAATAAATTTACTTAATTCAGTGAACAGGCGCCCATGATACTATTTCTAGGGGGAGCCTGAGAAAAACTATTACCTCCTTCTCAAAGCTATCGAGAATTTGAGTGAATGTACAAGATACCAAAACGCTACGAAAATAATTGATACTGCTTGAAAAATAGTAATTAGTTAAGAGTATCTTATGTCAAAATATGACTGTAAAACATTTGAAAATAAATACATAGAAGGTTCGGGCAAATTAAGTTTTTAAACGGCTATGGAGAGTTCCAGTCCCTTGTGCCCCCCATATAGGCGCCAATGATTCAGTGTATTTCGTATCTATGATTTCCCTGTCAAAATAAGAAAGAAAGCACAGCGTATCAATCATGAATAAAAAATTATTCTATGATCTATTAGCCGTTATAACGAGATCAACGACGCACCACAAATTGCAGGGTAATTGCTATAATATTCCCTTAAAACTGGAACGTAAAACTACATTTACTATAAGTATTAGTAGATATATAATTAGGGACATTATATCATTAGTAATTAGGGCATTTATTTCTGATGAAAGCTTTAAAATATACAATCGCAATTCACTTCTTTTCCGTGAGGGAGTGGTTGCTCAGGGAGGTTTTGATTAATGCAATTCAATATTGAGGGCGGATAAATAAGCAATTGGATATAAAATAATTTAGATATATAAATAGAAAATTTCATTTCACATCAGCATCCATACTACAAAATTTAGAAAATTTCCTCGCGTATACGCTTTTTCCCAAATGGTTTACGGTCTTCATTTTTTAAAGAGTTGTTTGCGTTTCCGTATTCAAACGACTAATCTAAATATCCATTTTACCTTTCCTTTTTTATGTTCACTTATAATATTAATTCCATGCCCTCACTTTAAAATCCATTTTTGGTTTGGCAATTGTTTTCCTCCAATATATGAGTATTTTTTTGTGTTCTAGAATGCAAAAGACATACTGCGCCAAGACTTTCAGTTTTCCGTAGAATCGGATTCTGGAAAGGCACAGAAAACCAAGCCCAGGGCTACGATGTGTAATTACTCGATAAGCAGTATTTTTTTAACCGTTAGCAGTCAAACCTGGGATAACGGCACGTCGGACGAATGCATTTCCAGTGTACCACAAGAGGGACAGCCATCCGGCAATTGGAAACGTTAATAAATATTAAAGCACAGATTTTTTTTCCAAAATTTATAGCGGGCTTATTATTCTTTTTCTACAGAACCAATGAGAAATTACGAAAAACATGCATTAGTAATATGTCTTTTGGGCAAGTTCCACTCAAGGAGAAGGTCACTGTTAAATTGCATACAACGTTGAAATATAGAAAAACAAACGATATGATTTTACAAATGAAATTTGCTCTTTGCATTCTTACAAATTTGGTCGCTTCCAGAGGCTGAACGATTTCTAATGGTGCTTGAATGGGCGTAAGTTCAGACTTAAGTCTCTATGGAAAAAATCCATTGGAGAAATGATCGTTAAGGGAGATCGTGTGTATGTGCGTTTGTGTGTTCAAAAAGACATTTTCCTACTCATTATATTTGTCAATTAATACGATTATGATATACAGCGAATACACAAACCCACAAGTGGAGACGGACCTAGTAGAAGAGCAGATATTTATCCTCATTTTATTAATTTATATACCATAGAATGAACAGAATGATTCACAATTAGTAGTGTGTTATCTTTGGAATCGGATTATAATCTTAAGGTCCCAGGTGTGTGTTATATCTTTACCGACATTTTCTTGGGACATTTCATTGTAGAATCTAATGTGATGTTCTACTAATATATATATATATATATATATATATATATATATATATATTCTTGTTGTAGTTACGTAGTACATTGTTATTACGACTTTACAAATGAAGAATAAATAAAGCAGTGAGTTGGTTTGATTAATAACTACCATTATTAACTACCATTAATAACAACCATACCATTAATAACAACCATTAATAACTATTATCAGTAACCACTATTAACTCATAGAGGCTCCAATGTAATATAATTATTTCAAAATAAAAATCATATTTGTTAGGTATATATTTTTAACATTTGATATATGCAGTTATATATTTTATACACAAATCATCTGATCACCTAACTGCATTTCGTAAATTTCGAAATAACTTAAACAAAAAACTAAAACCAGTAAAAGGAAACTATCTCGAAAAATTCTTTAAAGGCTCAGATAAAAAAGAAAAAAAAAAATGGTTGGGATTAAACGAGCTGCTTGGTAGAACTAAAGCATCGAAAAACCCTATTAGTATCCTTGTTATTGGGAATCATTACCAACCAAAATCAAATACTTACAGACTTCAATAACTACTTTATTGATTTTCCGTTTGGATTGGCACAGGCCCATAATACAATGTCTCGTTTGAATAGTGGATGTTACAACTATGACATTAAAGATTCACTATTTTTTCATCAGTTACACCCACTGAAATTTCTAAACTAATAAAAAAATTGACCCTAATTGGTCTTGTACATGATCAGATGGTCTTGTACATGATCAGATTCACCCGGCTGCTATTAAAATTTTTTCAGATATTATACTGCAGCCTCTCACGCACATTTATAATTTAATTATTTCCACAAGTGTTATTCTACAAGATCTTAAAATTTCAGCAGTTACACCTGTATTTAAAAAAGAAAATAGATATGAGATTGCCAATTACAGACCAATATCAATATTGACAGTTTTTGCCAAGATTTTTGAAAAGATACTCTATAAAAGATTATATAACTTTTTCTCATTAAACAAAAGTATTCATCTAAATCAATTTGGATTTATGGAGGGTAGATCAGTGCAACATATTTTAATTGCAGTTACAGATTTTATTTACTCTTCTCTGGATTCTAAACAAGCAGCAGTTGGTGTGTTTTTTGATCTGTCGAAGGCCTTTGATACAATTAACCATGAACGTTTACTATATAAGCTTAGTCTAGCTGGTATCCGTGGCCCTTGCAATATCCTTTTCAGAAACTACTTAATTAACAGACAATAATATGTTCGTATGAATGGCTGCCGCTCTACAATTCGTGGTGTACCCAAGTATCTATTCTTGGACCATTATTATTTAACTTTTATGTCAATAACATTTTTCATCTACCAACATCCTTCGAACCAATTTGCTTCGCTGATGACACAAGTATCTTCTCTAAACATACTGATATTAACAACCTAATCACAATAGTTAATGAAGATATTAAACACATTATTAACTTCTTTAACATTAACTACTTAACCCTTAACAGAACAAAGACTAAGAGCTTTTTATTCACAAATAAAAGAAATATTAATCTAAATAATTTTCATCTTAATATTAATAATGAATCAATTTCATTCTCAACAGAAATTAATTTTCTTGTTATAACATTTCAATCTAATTTAAAACGGGACACCCATATTCACACCATATGTACGAAAATTAGTAGAAATTTGGGAATAATAAGAAATATTGCATATTATTTACCCACTCCAATTCTTATAAACCTTTACTTTTCTTTGATTTTCTCTAACATATATTATTTCTTATTGATTTGGGGCTGTACCACAAAATACAATCTCTCGCGAATTACTGCTCTTCAGAAGCATTTTATTTCACTTTTGTCTTACAATAGTCATGTGTCTCACTCCTTTTATTCATCTTCCAATAATACTCAAATATTACTAATTGAAAAATTACTAATTTACAAGATCTTTATTTTTATGTTTAATGCCATATGAATCGTTTTATATCTTAATCTTATGTCCTTAATCCCACCTGGACATAATCACTTCACAAGAAATCTAAATAATCTAATACCAGAATTCTCCAAAACAAATCTTGGATTGGTATGCACGGGTTGTATGGGCCCTAGGGTGTGGAACCCTCTTCCTGACAGAATTAAAATTTTGAGTTCACTCCCACTGTTTAAAAAGTACCTACATAAATATCTTTTGGAAAACAAATTTTTTGTATAATTTCATTGATTTCTTCCTGTTTTTATATTTTAATTTATATAGTTATTTTGCCTCGGGCAGCTGGGACTCTGTCAGACCTTATAATATCTATCCACTACTGTCCGGCCAGATCGATTATTTGTATGCTTTTTTATACTGTAATCTGTAATTGTATCTACCCGAAAATAAATTTGAATTGAATTGAATTTTTATGCACATACGAAGGTTTTTCACCAAGTTTCTTAATATGATTAATAACGTATAGTTAGTTAACTCCTACTCTTGAGCTCAAACTAACGCTTTCAATGAATAGGAGAAAAATAGATATGGCCTCGACCTACAGTCGAACTATTGTCCTTCCATTAGATTCAGAGTGCCATACCCACTAGGACACCAAAACAAAGCAATGACGAGCGCTTTCTCCGTAGCAAACCAAGATTTTGAACGTTATAACATTTAGGTACCACGGCTTATTTGACTGTATATATATATATATATATATATATATCATCATCATCATATTCAACCATTATCTATCCACTGCTGGATGAAGGTCTCTCCAAATGCTTTCCACACAAGTCTATCCTGAGCAATTCGCTTCCACGTCACCCCAACCTGTTTTCTTATTTCATCCACCCATCTAGTTTGAGGACGTTTTCTAGGTCTTCGGTGGTCTCTTGGAATCCAGTTCAGAATTTCTGTTGTCCATCGTTGATCAGTTCTTCTTGCAATATGCCCAGCCCATCGCCATTTCAGCCCTTTTACTTTAACAATGATGTCCTCTACTCTAGTTTGCTCTCTCACCCAAGTGTTTCTTTTTCGATCTCTCCTAGTTATTCCAAGCATGCACCTCTCCATGCTCCTTTGCGTTGTCTGTAACTTTCGTATTGCTCCAACTGTTAGACTCCATGTCTCTGATCCATAAGAGAGGACTGGCAATACACACTGGTTGAAGACCTTTCTTTTTAGACACAAAGGCAATTTCCCCTTCAGGATAAAACTGTTTCTTCCAAATGCACTCCAGCCAAGTTTAATACGTCTGTTGAGTTCTTTCATAATGTTGCCATCCATTGAAATCAGCTGGCCAAGGTAAATATATGAATCAGCAATTTCTAGCTCAATGTTGTCAACTTGAATGGTATTTGCTGCCTCACCCCTTTGCCAAGTTTGATAGTTTTGGTATCTTTATGTA
>QLNU02014802.1:118399471-118425289 GCA_006491805.2 Dysdera silvatica | reverse complement strand
AAGACCTAGAAAACGTCCTCAAACTAGATGGGTGGATGAAATAAGAAAAGAGGTTGGGGTGACGTGGAAACGAATGGCCCAGGATAGACTTGTGTGGAAAGCATTTGGAGAGACCTTCATCCAGCAGTGGATAGATAATGGTTGAATATGATGATGATGATGATGATATATATATAATCCAAATTTATTACAAAATGCGCGAGATTAATAAAATATTCGCCTTAACCCAATCAATCAATTAATCAATTAAAACTGACTAATGCATAGCGTCTAGAAAAATGAAATACATTGGATACAAGTTAAAAATAAGACTATTTAAAACACTTGCAAAAAATAGCACTTCGTTTAATTTATGAGCCAAAATATATTCTTTTAATCATTACTTTTTAGTTTAATTTCTTTGATTGTTGGCGGGATGTTGTTCCATATGTCTATTTTATAATAATTAATATTGTTTTTACCTATGTTGGTTCCTATTTTTGTTTTATTTAATTCTTTTTTGTTTCTTGTATTATAATTATGTTTATTTTCACTTATTTTAATCAAAATTAGGTGCTTATTTTCGTATAATCTTTCGTAAATATATAATGCTACTTTTAAAATATATATATTAGTTATGTTTAATATTTTGTTTTCGTAAATCAATTTATCTTTATGCTTACCTGTTTTGAAACATAATTTTTGATATGTTTTATCAAGTAGTTTATTGAGTTTAGTTAAATTTGTTTGGGATAAATTTCCCCATACTATATTTCCGTAATTTATATGACTAAATATTAATGCGTAGTACAAAATTTTTGTATTTAATATTAGTAATGAATTAAGTTTTGTTAGAATTCCATTAGATCTAATTTTTTTCTCAATATCAAACATTTTTAGGTTGCAGTTTAACTGATCTTCGATTGTTAATCCAAAAAATTTAATTGGGTTGATTCTCTCTAGGACGTTGTTGTTGAATTTTATTTTGTTAGGTTGATTAGTAAATTTTTTATTTTTAGTATGGAAGATTATATATTTTGTTTTATTTGTATTTATTATTAAGTTGTTGTCATTAAACCATTGTTCACAGGATGTTAACTTTGTATTTGTGTTATTAATTCTTTGATCTATGTTATTTCCATTTGTTAACTAGATGATATCGTCAGCAAATAACAGGAGTCCCCCATCAAGATTTATTAAGTAATTTATTGCGATTAAAAAAAATAACGGTCCGAGGATTGTTCCCTGAGGAACATCTAATTTGTTTATCAATGATTTCGATTGAATATTCTCAATTTTAACTATTTGCTGTCTATTTGTTAAATAGCTATCAATCAGTTTATACATTCGGCCTCTTATACCATAATTAAGTAAATTTATTCTTAAGATATTTCTGTTGATTAAGTCATACACTTTGCTCAGATCGAAAAAAAATCCATAAGTACTTTTCTCTTCCATGTTTTTTGAATATTATTAATTGCTCTTAATAGGATTTCTTCAGTTCATTTTTTTTGGAAACCGTTTTTTTATGGATAGTTTATATTTATTAAAAAAATCAATTAGTCTATTATATATTAGCTTTTCAGTTAATTTAGAAAATACTGACATGATTGCTATTGGTCTGTAGTTTTCTTTTAAGTAGTTATTACCCTTTTTAAAAATTGGTCTAATTACTGCTGTTTTCAATTCATCAGGAAATATTCTCGTGTTAAATAAGTCATTTATTATTATCGATAAAGGTTGTTTTAATTCATTTTTGCATAGTTTATTTACTTTGCGAGATAAATCGCCACATCCTGGTCTTTTTTTCATATTTATTTTATTTAGTTCTTTCTCAATTTCGTGTTCAGTTGAGTTTTCTAAGTAAAAGGTTTCGGAAATATTTGTGCTTAAATACTTTTTATAGTTATCAGTTACTGATTGACTTATATTTAATTCCTTATCAATGGTTGTGCAATAATTGTTAAATTCATCTGCTATTAAGTTGGTATTATATGTTCTGGTATTGTTTATTATTTGTTTATTTTATTTTCATTTTTGTTATTTGTTTTACCCAATAATTTGTGAATTATTCTCCATTTTTGCGTGGTATTTTTTGTTGATAATTGTTCAAGATAGTAGTTATTTTTTATATTTTATTTCCTTGTTTAGTTTGTTTCTGTGTTTAGTAAAATCATCCCATCATTTTAATGTTTTTTCATTAATAATTTTTTGTATAAATTATTTTTTTTATTTTTCTTTTTAAAATTGCAAAAGGTTCAAACCTTTTATGTTATTTATATATTTGGTAAAATTCTAGGTTTCAGCTTAGTCTAGAAAATAATTTCATAGAAATTGTAGTGGCAGTAGTAGCCATAGGCGTACGCAGAAATTTCGTGATGGGGTTATAGGTTCTTCAGTGGGGGCTTACAGAGCTACAACTTACATGTTCCTATATTAAGCATAAAAAATTTCATTGCAATGGGTGTTACAACTCCCATCAGCACCCCTCTTCGTACGCCAGTGGTAGTAGTAGAAAACGTAGTAATAATTTGAGAGAGACTAGAGATAACACCAAGATTTTTATGGACTTAATGTCTACGTTAAAAGATTACATCTCCGTTGAGATCTTCAGGACCATATTGAACTTGCTAAGATCCATACTAAAAAAATGCATTCGACATATGACTGAAATGAATGGTTTTCTTTATTTAACGTTCGAATGATGACTATTTCTCTTAAAGGGATAAGTATTTCCTTTTAATGAATGAGTGAATTACTGGAAACGACAGATATTTCCTGACGTCAGTGCGAATGATAATAGGAATGATAATGACAACGAATTCAAAGATTAGAAATGATGAATGGCATTCTCAAATATGAATGATTCCATTCATTTCTTTTAAGTGCTTTCGAGTTTCTCGAAAGCTGAAATTATTCAGGTACCATAGGGAGATCATTTAAAATTGCCATTGTCTAAAAGATGGTGAAATTTCCTTAATTTAAAATCATCTCTTAGTTTAAAAGTAAAAAATGAAAAATATGGTTCTACATCAAACATATCCTCTCACAATATTGCAATCAAATTTTAAATTTAAGTAAAATATAAGTATATAGAAAATATAAATAAATACTAGGATGCTCTTGAATTACAAAATTGAAGAAAGAATTACAAAATAAAACAATCGGCCGTAACACATAAGGTAATGTTAAGATAACCCCTCAGAAAGATGGGGTGCGTGATGGTAAAGTGTTATTTTGGATCAAAAAAGAGTAGATGTAAGAAAAGCAAGAGAGCATCGATGACCAATGAAACTATCGGATTCCAAATGTGAGCCACCTGCTAGAGAGGATAAGAGAAAATGGACAAAAAAAAGACCCGCCTTGCCTTTTAGATATACTTTCCGATATCCCAAGCTCACGTCATCATCTTCCCGCCAGACTGGTTTTCTGGCCCTTTATGTCCCATCCTTTCAATACTTTTGATCTTTTCTTCTCTTTTCTCGAGTGCCCAGGAATGCCTTTCTCCCAACTACAAAAATCTAACGATTTCAAAGTAATTGCGGAAGGGAAAGCACCTGAGCAAGATTTATTTGAGCTAAACGGTAATTAGAGTCATACTTTTATTTTGCGAATATTTTGTTATTTCCAGCTTTCCTGCGGACACAAAGAAAGTATTTCCAAATTAGCACAACTATTTATTTGGAGAATTTTATTCTGAGTAATTTATTTTCGAAAGGTTCTAATGACGTAAATTAATAATTCGTTCCCTAGTCTCGACTTTGGGAATTTGCTTCGTTTAATATATAAATTAAAATTTGCTTAATATTATATATATATTGCATTAAATTCGGAGAAAATGCAAAAAGCAAGGCATTTTAATAGTGAAATAAAATCATTATCAATGTTAAACACGTTTGGCTTGTGGTTCGGTGGTATGTTTTTAAAAAGTGTTTAGGTTATTAAATTTATAAATACAGGATATAGTGTTGTTTTCCTTCCTCAATTATGTCCATTTATCCAGATATGCTATCAATGAAGCGCAGGAGCGTTTCACTTATTTATCCGTGGGGAAAAGGTTGAATAAAATTTCAAAGTTCTGAACAAATTTACTATCCAAAGAGTTTGCGTGACTGTGCGATGAATGGACTTTACTTCGTTTATTGGAGCAATTATTCACGTTTCGCACGTCCATCACAATGAAAATGAAGAAGTGAGCAAGCGGACAGAGAAAGAGGATGGAAGAACAGAAATCGAACTAAATTTAATTCCTTTTTACACAAATGCAGGAAATATAAGAGTTTCCGTTTGAAATTCTTCCCAAGTTTGCTTCAGGTATTTGCATAAATATATAAACTATTCTAGAAGGAAGTTTAGTTGTTTCAAGAAGATAAACTTTAGTTAGAAGAGGCCCAGTATAAAGTGTCAATCATTTAAGAGGAGAATTTAGCGGATTGTGGTGGGACTCTTATTATTCGAGGCTAGAAAGGATAATATCGAGTACAAACATAGAAGAAAATTTCTACCCAAGATTTACTTTATTTCCGAAAACGAAGTTGTAACCTTCGGTTTAAATAAATGTCTTTAACGCGAGTTTTCCTTTTCTGAAATTCGTCCCCCCATATTTATTTTTAGAATACTTGCTCTGGTAAATAAAATAGAGGAGAATAATTAAAAGTTCGAAAGAGGATTGTGTACGAAGGGAAATTTCTTACATGGTTTAAGTGAAGAATAATTAACTGTTTATTAAGAATTCTAAAGTTATTTTTATTCAGGTGAAATAGAAGCAAAAATAAATATCAATATACATTTACTTACTCTGGAAAAATCATGATGAATAGATGAGGAAGAAAATATAGTTAATAAAGTACATAAATTGTGACAAATGGGTAAAAAAACTGTGATAGAAAGTACATATAAGAAAATGAGTAAAAAGCAAGGATACCCGAAGGTAATGAGAAAATAACAGGGAATAATTATATAAGTGAAAACGAAATTAATTTATTTTAGAAAAGGCAGAAATAAGAAAGAAAGAAATTAATTGTACACTGTAATTAGCATCTAAAAGAAAGTTCCCGATATTCACAATTTGAATGATGTCTCGAAACGTTATAACAATAATACCTTATATTATTTCTAATATTAGAAATAAAATACAGGGTACCAGGGAGGAAATTACATAAAAAGGTTAAACACTGGTAAAATAGCAATGAAAAAGATCACTCAAGCTTTCGGACGCATCAGCAGCAGTCCTTCATCAGGAGTAATGACGATGTTATGTTTCTGTCTCTTTTTTATACTTGAAATTTCTGGAAAACCCTTCATCTCTCCTTCTAAAACTCTATAAATCTAAAAAACTTACATTTAAGCTCTACGACTCTTTAAAATGCACTTCCGGCCGCTTACCATCCTTCTACGGATTACCTAAAATTCATAAACAAAATATTCCTCTTAAAACTATAGTTAGTTTTTGCAGCTCTCCTACATATAACCTATCAAAATATATTGCACGTCTACTCTCTCCTATAATCGGTAATAACGACTACACTGTTTCTACTAGCCAATCCTTCTGCACCTCTTTAAATAACCTACAACTTGACGACGACGACCTTATGGTCTCATTCGATGTAATTTCTCTCTTCACTTGCATTCCCACATCACTTGCAATCGACACCGCACTTACACGCCTCCAAAATGACACAACACTACATGAACGCACTTCACTAACACCTCACGACATCTGCACATTGTTGAAATTTTGTCTGGACTCTGCTGTGTTCTCCTCAAATGGTTCTATCTATAGACAAGTTTTTGGCACTGCCATGGGATCTCCGGTCTCAAGTGTTGTAGCTAACTTGGTTATGGAGTCATTTGAGGAAACTGCTTTATCTTCACTGAATTTTAACATTAAATTCTGGAAAAGATACGTCGACGACACGTTTGTTGTACTTAAAACTAATACACTCCAAAGCTTCTTCCATTACCTTAATAACTTAAACTCACATATAAAATTCACATACGAAACAGAACAGAACAATAAACTCCCTTTCCTAGACGTTCTTGTACACAGATCTCACGATAACTCAATCTTCACCTCAGTTTACCGTAAACCCACACATACAGACAGATATCTCGATTTTAAATCGCATCATCCAACATGCCACAAAGCTTCCGTTGTTAAAACATTAAGTCTTAGAGCGAATTCTCACTGCAGTAATGAAACACTTTCAAACACAGAAACAAAACACATACACACGGCACTTAAAAATAATGGATACCCTAAACGATTCATTCTCAGAAACTGTAGACCCAATAGTACATCTTTAAACAATACATCTCACACCCGCATATCTATTCCATATATTCACGGCATTTCCGAAACAATCTCTCGCATCCTTAAAGAGGCAAATATCCAAACATTCTATTCCCCTGTCACAACACTTCGCAAACAACTTACAAAAGTTAAAGACCCAGTTCCACCAGAAGATCTCACAGGCGCCATATACCAAATACCATGCAAAGACTGCAACAAACATTACATAGGACAAACAAAAAGAATGATCAAAACAAGAAAAAAAGAACACAAACAAGCACTCGCGAAAGGAGACATAGCCTCACGTCTGGCAGAACACGCTTTACAACACGGACACGAACCCGACTGGGACTCAACAAAAATACTACACCGTCACATCACAAACAAGAATAGTAGACTCTTCTTAGAATCTTGGGAAACTTACAAACTACACGGGAAAGCCATTAATACATCACAACCACTTCCAGAAACTTATAAACAACTCTTACTCTGAAATGTATGAGACATCCCCAAATTAGGTAACCCGCAGTGTGGGTTTCTCATTGGTCCCTATTGGGGTTCTTCCATGATTCTATTGGAGGCCTCCCATTGGTTCTCATTGGGTTTTTCCGTTCTGCGGGACTACTCTGATGAAGGGTTTTCCAGAAATTTCAAGTATAAAAAAGAGACAGAAACATAACATCGTCATTACTCCTGATGAAGGACTGCTGCTGATGCGTCCGAAAGCTTGAGTGATCTTTTTCATTGCTATTTTACCAGTGTTTAACCTTTTTATGTAATTTCTAATATTATTCCACCTTAAACGGAAATCTGCATGGTGTTATCAATGGCGCAGTATAACCCAGATGCTCTTGCGCCATAAGAATCTAAATAAAAAAACATGTTGTTACCTTTTAGTTAAGTTATCGACCTATACATTGACTAGATACTGGTCTATAGAAACAACACTAGCAATTGTGAAATACATGAACTCCCATATTGCATATATTGTTGGTTTTTTAATTAAATTAAGTGATTTTATGTAAAATAAATAAAGCAATAAAATACGTTTTAATTAAAGTGTTTAAAACTATTCTGCTTTTAGATTTTTCACAATTTGCATAATTTGAGCATTTTTCACTATGTGTGTGTTTCATAGTTTATAATATTTTCGAAACAGCGCAAAATGTGCATAGGTTCTTATCATACAGACATACCAAATCAAGTGGGAATTTCTGTAGCTTTATCATTGTACTAAATACATAATTACATATTATATTTATAATTTATATTACAGAAAAGTTGGATATATTAAATTGATCAACCCTATAATTTTTTGCAATTAATTATATAATAAACACATACACGATAAAATGAACAGAACTACATAAAACGTAATAGTAGATAATTAATAAATAAATATTTGCATATTAAAGTTGTTTACATCAACGATATCATTGCGTCTTAGAAATAATATATTAAAAAAGAATTATCTTAAAATTATACGTTGAAAAACAAATAATGTATCATATATTTTATTAAAAACATGCACGTAAAATTACATGTATATAAATTTTTGCATCTGGAAAAGCACTTAAGAGAAACGTGTCTTACTTAGCTTAATTGCCTTAAAGAACTTGAATTATTAAATACTAAATTCCGACAGAGGAATAAATGTAATGGTCATTAAATCCATTTCACCCATTTTTCAAATGAGACAAAAACGAGGTTTGAACTTTTGTCGATACTGCTGATTCATTTCTACGATTATTTCTTCATTGATATCTTTAGCATTTTAAAACTGTCTTTCCTAGAGAATTGAGGAATAAGCCTCCGTGAGCAAGTATTACGATTTATTTGTTAATTTTGTGGAGAAGAACTATAGTATGTGGTACATCCTAGTTTCTCATTTTGCCATACGTATATAGTAATTGTTAAATAATAATTACCGCTCGTCCGAATACAACATATAGCAAAATAATAATTACTGCTCGTCCGAATATAACATATAGCAAAATAAATATACACCATTTTGATCCCCAAATGTAGAACCATTTTCAAAATTATCTAACTATGTTAGATACTGAATAATAAAGTGTTTTTATATTTTTCACATTTAAAGGGGTTTTAGTTTGATTTACAAAATATTTTATTTTCATTAGTGTTACTTTTCTCTACTGTTGTAATATACTGCGCAAAAATGAATAAAAAATAATTCTATTATCATACAGAATAAAACAAACTAGTATTTTAGATCATCTGTTTAGATATCTACAGCATAATAAATATTTTACGAATGTTAGTCTGTTCATTTAAACCCCGTTCATAAAAAACGAATCATTTAATTAAAACAAGTGTACTACAACAGATAGCCTGAACCCTCATTAGTTTATACTTAAACGGGTTCACTCATTTACAAGCTTTTGTTAATAGCTAGTTTCCTTCAATATAATAAAAAACACAGAATTCTTAATAAAGATGTATGACTCACTGCCGTAAATGTTATATAAATTAAAACACATAATCGCAGTTTAAATAAATCAAACCGTTAATAGCTATTTCGGAAGTGCATTTAGGCATCCTTCTTCAGAACCCTAGTTACACTAACGTGGTCTACATGCTACAAAATCTAATGATGCCAAAATGCTAGTCATAAGTTTATTCGGCTAAACTAGTTGTGGGTCCGTGACGTGGCTATAGACCTATAACTGGTTTTGCCAAACTAATTTATGACTACTATGTTGGAATTGTCAGACTTTGTAGCATGTGAACCACATTAGTAAGAATAGGGTTCTGAATAAGGAAGCCTAAAATGCTTTCGAAATAGCTATAAACGGTTTTAATTTATACAACTAAAATTTTAGCGCATTTTTCCGTTCAAAAAGCGACCAAGGTTTGCTCATGATTTAAGTTTTAAATTTTTAATAAGTATAAAGTGAAAAAAAATAATAAAAAATTACTACTGTTTTCATTTATACGTTTATGTTTCCATTATGTTCGTATATACACTAAAGCGTCAGAAAAACCGGTACAGGCGTGCGTATGCAAATAACGGAGCTTTGCAACCAATCAGCGTAACGCGATGCGGTCGGCAGCGCGTATATAAGACCAGAGATGTCTGGCAAAGCTGTTAGATCGGTTCTTGCCGCTACAATGGCAGGTTATCAAGATTTAAGTGATTTTGAACGTGGCGTTATAGTCGGCACAAGAGAGATGGGACATAGCATCTCCGAGATAGCGACAAAATTTGGATTTTCGCGTACGACCATTTCACGGGTATACCGTGAATATCAGGAATCCGGTAAAACATCAAATCTCCGACAGCGGTGCGGCCGGAAAAAGACCTTGAAAGAACGGGACCTTCGACGACTGACGAGAATCGTTAAACGAGATAGACGTGCAACACTTCCTCAAATTGCCGCGGATTTCAATGCTGGGGCATCAACAAGTGTCAGCGTGCGAACTGTTCAACGAACCATCATTGATATGGGCTTTCGGAGCCGAAGGCCCACTCGTGTACCATTGTTGACTGCACGGCACAAAGCTTTACGCCTCGTCTGGGTCCGCCAACACCGCCATTGGACTGTTGATGACTGGAAACACGTTGCCTGGTCTGACGAGTCTCGTTTCCAATTGCATCAGGCGGATGGACGTGTACGGGTATGGAGACAACCTCATGAATCCATAGACCCTACATGTCAACAGGGGACTGTTCAAGCTGGTGGAGCTTCTGTGATGGTATGGGGCGTGTGCAGTTGGCGTGATATGGGACCCCTGATACGTCTAGAGACAACTCTGACAGGTGACAGGTACGTAAGCATCATGTCCGATCACCTACACCCATTCATGTCCATTGTGCATTCCGACGGACTTGGACAATTTCAGCATGATAATGCGACACCCCACACATCGAGAGTTGCTACCGAGTGGCTCCAGGAACACTCTTCTGACTTTAGACACTTCCATTGGCCACCTAAATCGCCAGACATGAACATTATCGAGCATATCTGGGATGCCTTGCAACGTGCTGTTCAGAAGAGATCTTCACCACTTTGAACTTCTATGGATTTGTGGACTGCCCTGCAGGATTCCTGGTTGTGAATTGTCTCCAGGATACGTTCCAATATTAATGAATCCATGCCACGTCGTGTTGCGGCACTTCTGCGTGGGCATGTGGTGGAGAGCTTCATGATATTAGGAAGGTGTACACTTCAGTGTATGTTATGATGTTTTTGTATAATGATGTTTTCCTCTAATACGAAGTTTATTTCGAGTTGGAAAAGGTGATTTATTATAATCTTACCAAAAACAGTGTTCGAAATGGGAACCGCTCTGCCCAGAATTAGCGAGGATATAAGGGTTGAAATGGAAGATGCAAATAGGACTGATGAGGGTTTACCGTGATCTTAGTTTCAGCCATGTACAGCGTTTAGCATTTTATAGTAATGGGTCTGGCATTTTGGGCCTTCATTGATCAGTTTCTATGCATACGTAATAAATCTGAAACGTCTGCAAGATTACTACCTGTGAAAACATTACTTTCCCTGTTGTTTCTTCTGTCGTTTATCTCCTGAGCGCGTAACGCCGTAGGCTCTGGATTAACACCAGTGGCCTATCTTCAATGGGTACGTCTGTCTTACGATTTATATGTTTGAAGGTTGTCTGTTTCTGTTGTGGGCAATTGACATGTAGAGCAGTATTAGTGAGAATAACAGCTATTGGTGCCTCTTTCAAAACAGCGTTGTATATTTTAGCATTAGGAAAAGAGGAAGTACAGTGGAAAAACTGTAATTTATTGAGTTGACAAAAACTTTTAAGTGTCAGTTTTAAAAGACCATGACCCATGACTAAACAAACATGTGTGTTAAGAGGGTTTAACGGGGACTGTGTTACCTTGTGTAGATGATGTCTAATTTACACCTTGATCTATCACAATAGAAATACATGTTCACTTCGAGGGCTTCCTTTATTGTTGCCACTATAAGAATTCCAAGAAACGCAAACTAAAGTTCAATTTCATTGGCAGTATGTCAATTTTTTTCCTTGTATTTCGTATATTCTATATACTATCATACCATATTATATTTTTTTTTGTATTTGGCAACTGCATTTGTAATTACGTTTCGAATTTGAAAATAATATTGATTCTTCCGTTTACCATTGAATTGTGCACACATAATTCTCGGAGGCTCCGTCAAGAGAGAGTAATAAATAAATTAACGGTCGTTATAATTTAACTATCTTTTAGGGAATTAATTAATTAATTAATCTAAATCTCTAAAGCATTAAAGAAAATATTATTTCAAAGTGATGGAATTAACGCATTTCAAAACGTATAACATATTGAAATATATTCTAAATTGATTAAAATAAAAATTTATCAGTTTCAGATTTTAATAATATCTTTATTATTTGCTTCAAATAGACAATGTTACAGACAATTCACCTTTTACATTATTAAATACAACAGGATAATATACAACAATTTTTTAAGCTAACATTATGCTTGTGGTGAGTCACGGTACATATACATTAGTATATAACTAATTCAAGACCCTAACATCATTTATGTCAGCAGTTTATAAACGTTAATGTCCAGACTATAATCTACCTCATCAAATAACCATTTATTTAGTTTTTTTAATGAATTAATATTATTTAAAATTTTTAGTTCCATAGGTACCTTATTTCACACCTTAAGTCCATTATATTCCATACTGTCCCGCTTTATCTCAGTTCTTATTTTAGGAAGATAAATGTCATGTGTTTACAAAAGCATTTTCTGAACTAAGTTTTATTGAAGTCTTATATTTCCCATATAACACTTTAAAATAATTTTCAGTATTTGTTACATATAAGCAAAGGGAGTTTTACAAATTGTAGACTATCTAAGTTTTCTCCATATCATGCTCGTATCGAGAGGGGGGGGACTTAGGGAGCCATCCCCCCAAACAGAATTATAGTAATAGGACTTTGCGCATATGTATTTACTTGTCAAACTTGTAAAAAGGGCAGAAAAAACTCTCAAACCTTGAGTTATCAAAATTCTGTCAACGAGGTCTCGTTTTGCAGACCACTGATTTGAGAATACTTTAAAGAAAGAAACAAAATAGAAACTATTTTCTTTGAAAGCAAGGTGAGAATTCTGTAAAATTAAATTTTGATAGAAAAACTACAAAAAAAATTTACAATGAAGTCTGGAGCCAAAATTGTCATTTTCTCATTTATTTTTGTATAATTTATTATATTTCAGCAGCATAGCAATTCAAAACAAGGGGGGGGAGGCTCCAGTGGCTTCAAAGATGATTATGTGATGGCGTTTTAGAGAAAATAATGTGTTTTGCTACTCAATGGGGGCTTGGAGCCCACTTTTCTGCGCCACTGAACTATTTATATTTCTCTTTTACAATAAAGGTGACACATCTTTATTAGTTATTTTATAAAATTTTTGCATACCCCCAAAATTAAATTCAGGCTACGCTTTTGCTCTGTATAAGACCTCATATTTTAATTGCCTTTATTAAGTAAATTTCGTGAAATGCAAGTAATTATATCCTTCTGGCTCTTTTCAATTGTGGAACAGAAAATAAAATGCAGAAAATTTATTTTAGAAAGAATTGTTTTAAATGTGATATAGAATAGACTTGGTGATTTTTTTTATGGAAAATGATTTAAATTGTAATTCTTCCAAAAAATTATATATAAAGAACAAAGAGGAAAGACAGAAAGGAAGGACGGAAATTTTCAGACTCTTTCACAAAAATTTTGCGGTTTCTTTTTTCCACCGCTTGTCAAAGAATGCGTCATAATAAATGCGCTTGGTAAAGATTTTTTACATTTTTTCGCCTTTTTTTTTATTGACTAATCTCTCGAGTTGAGAAAAAAAGATCTTCACATCCTCACAAGTGACGTCTATATCACTAAGAGTGATAAATGTGTCACTCGATTGCGATTAATGAAATCGATGAGCGATTTTTCTGAAGACCTCTATTTTGGTACTTTTTAAACACTTTTATCGGAAACTAAATTTTGGTTTAATGCTGAAATGGAAGTTGCCGTTTCAATTACGACATTTGGTGTTAGTGTAATACTAGTTTTCTTCTTGACATTTAAGTTTAATTTGCACAACACACGCTCAGCAAATGGGAGAGTGACTTCCAAAAGACAGTCCATATGATTGTGTGGTGTTAGCAAATACCACTTAGGCGTGGCGTAATGGTGTAGATGAAAAACTTTCTTCTGCTTTGAAGAAAATCGGGAATTAATTCCTGATTTGTACAAGACACTGGGAGTGTCTCACAACCCCGGATTTAAATGCGTGGTGGATAAGGCTGGCCGAATTTCGTATTCCTCAGTAGACCGTTGACCTCGTGGGCATGATGCTGAGGACATAGCTGCGAAAATATCCATAACTGCCAACCTGGAAACGTTATTGCTACAAAACTCTCATCATAGAGACAGATATAATAATTAGTCCTTATATATATATATTTCGTTACTTATAATCGCAAATAATTAATAACTAACTATTGAATATTTAAAGATTGGTAGCATTATGTAATTTGTAAACGATTGGTAGCAGTTAAATAAAACTAAAAATTCAAATATTGAGAGAAGCCTGATATTTATGGAAGTTTAGAATTTATTTAGGTAGATACGTTTCATTTTACACATCGCATTTTAAAATCTTAGAACTGGATATGTCCGTACGTTGAAAAACAAAAACTGTTCAAGAGAATAATTTGAAAGTAAATAAAAAATATATTAAAGAATAAAGGAAAACAGATATGTCGGATGGATTAAAATACAACAGAACGAAAATGAATGGAACAGAGCTAGAAAAAATCAAATAAGTTATACACAAAGTATGGGCAGAGATTGGACGAAAAGAGCATTAGTTATAATGAGGCCAATGTGTAGGATGATTTAGCAACCGAAATAAAAAGGTTGAACAATATTAAATTATTTAACAACAGACTTGGGTTAAAATTACTAGGGGACATGGAAACATCTTAATCTCCCCAAATGTGTGAGAGTATTATAAAAAGTAAATATGAGGGATAAATAATTTGGTGTCAAGAATTGTGGTTATACTTACTTATTATTCTTGTCATAACTCGCTTCAAAATAAAAATAATTTGAAATTAAAAATTGTTACATAACTAAAATTACACATAAACTTCATTTGCATAGAAGATTAAAAGATACAGTGATGAATAAAATGTGGAGGATGGTTGATTTATAAATATAATTAGGGATTGTTTTATCGGATGGGAGTTGATTATACATACATGGTTACTCTTGACTATTTACCCTGAATATAACAGATATAACGTGTTTTCACTCTCTTGTTTATTCAATCTGTCCTTACAGTGTTGAATGTGATGATTTCTACTGTAATTTCTCTTTCTATATTTCAGTCTGGTTTTTGGAAATATTGTTACGTGACAGTGTAAATATACATATAATATAAGGTGTATACATATAATATAAGGTGTAAATTTACATATAATATATATAAATATACATATAATATAACGTGTATACATATAATATAACGTGTATACATATAATATGAAGTGTAAATGTACATATAATATGAGGTGTAAATGTACATATAATATAGGTATAAATATACATATAATATAAGGTGTAAATGTACATATAATATAGGGTATAAATATACATATGATATAAGGTGTATACATATAATATAATAAGTAAACATGCATATATAACACAATGATATGAGAAAACTTCTGTTTACAAGAAAATGTTCTGATATACCGTTGTAGAAAATAAATAAATTATTATTTTTATAAAAAATAATACAATATGAATGAAATTAAATTTTTAAAACAGTTTGCTATATTACTGTAGACAGTGGCGGTGGAAAAGGGTATCTCGGGAGACACTGGCCCCCATTAAATATCAAAACACAATATTTTCACTAACATCATTATATGATCTTCTTTAAAGCTACATGGCCCCCCCCACGACATAATGCTTTAATTGCTATGCCGCTGATTGCAGAAAATCATGAAAAAAAAAGTCTTCCTTATAAAAGTTTTACATATGTTTAGCACAGCGGTTCGCTTTCCTTTGTATCGTTACTATTTTCAGCTATTTTCCTTTCTAAAATTTTCCAAACAAGCAAGTTAATTCGTTTTAAATTACACTACACGTCGCAAGCTACTATTATTGATTTATGTTGGTTTTCGGCAGTTGCTGCAAGAAAAGGGAAATTTTTAAATAAAAGCGATAGAGTTTCTAAAAGATAAGGAGAATATTTATCTAAAGAAATCTTCATAAAATTCAACGAAGAATAAAGTACGATGGCCTTTCTCTTCTTTCATGGTTTTAATGTTTTTAAGTAAATTTTTAAGCACGCACATTGTTTAAATTTAGTAATTAAAAACTGAAGTATACTATGTTTTAGTTTATTATATATTCATGTATATATTAGACATTAAACTATGTCTATTAAATTATATTATTTACCCACATTAATCGTGTTCCCATTCAAATGACTGAGCCAAATAATGATATATCGATATTCTGTTTGATATATTGTATTGTCCAAAGCATCGTTTTTATGAATTCTGAAAAGGGATGGACTTCTATATAATCCTACCTACTGACATTAACCGTAATGTTTTCACATTTCGGAACTTCTGAGAGATATCTCTGAGTGTAGTGTAAATTTCGGTCATATATATGAATGAAATTTACACATTTAAGTCATTTCAAAGATTTTTTGAATATATTCAATGATTTTAACGGGTCCCGTATGATTAATATTAACTTATTCTACTTCCTTTCTGACGTATATAAAGACGACTCCATTGAACCGCACATATAACCGAATATACATCTTATAAGAATAAAAACTATTAAAACAAAACTTATTCTCATAGGACCACTCTCAAATTTCCAATCTTTAACAACAAAATTTTATTGGTCGTTCTCCGATGAATGAATAAATAATGGACTGTATTATGTAACTCAATGACTAGGTAGTAGAAAATTTTATTTGCTTTATTTAATAGAAAGAAAAATGGATCAAAGCTCAGCGACATTTATTAAAAATAATAAACTTTGACAGAATTCTTTCGGCATGTGCGATGGAGACAAGTACATTCTAGTCTATAATTTCTCTTTTGTCAAAAATTACATTTAACCATGCGCGTATCCAGAGGAGGAATCTTAAACATCGTTCCCCCGAAACAAAATTTTAATAGGATTGCAAATATACCTATTTACTTGTCAAACTTGTAAAAATGGAAGAAAGAACTCTCAGACTTTGAATTATCAAAATTCTGACCAAAAGGTCTCATTTTGCAGACCATTAATGTGAGAGTACTTTACGAAAGAAATAGAAACCATTTTCTTTAAAAGAGGATGAGGGGCATTCTGTAAAATTAAATTTTGATGTCAAGCAAAAATTTACAATGATGGTGAAAGGCGAAACCGTTATTTTCTCATTTATTTTTGTATGAACTATTTTCGTAACATAGCAATTCAAACGTCATGGGGGCATTCAAGTGGTTTTAAGGAAGATTAAATGATGAGGTATTAGAGAATATATATTTTGATGTACAGTGGGGGCTTGATACCCTGTATCCCTCCGTTTCCTACACCACTGATCCATTTACATTTCTTCTTTACGATAAATGTCACAAATCTTTATTCGTTGTCTTGCAAAAATTTTTTAATCCCCCCCCGAAATAATAGCATGGCTACGGCATTGGATATAACATCCGTTTTCTGCATACAGTGCTAATCCATTCAATAATAGTTCATGCTTATTACGTCTACAACCAATACAAGTGTACTAGGACATCTAAGTACACAACGCGTCCATATAATGAGTCCGTACAATGACTCAATTACTGCATTTTTGAATTCTAATTGAAGAACCAGGTCTCCCTATTTATAGAGTACTGTAAAAGAAAATTTAACGAGACATTTATAGAAAGTTTGCAATGAAACGTAGCATGTTCAGTGAACATGGCATTAATAATTGCTCATCATATCAAAATCTCAGATATGCAGCTATCTTCAATCACAAAAAAGTTTTCTAAGCCATTATCAAATATTTTTTTCCTAGACAAAATTAAGATATTAACAGGAAGTGGCAAGCCCCCCCCCCCCCACCCAACATCGAGTTTTTTCTCTCCTCATCTAGAAACGTTAACAGAGGATATTGTTTTAATCCGAACAGGAAAACGCACAAAATTACCAACAGTAGCAAAAATTATTTCGCAGAAAATTAAATAAATGAAATAAACAAATTAATTAATTAGAAGTATCTGGTGCCTAAACTCTCTTGTGATCTTATCTTAATTAAATACATGCGTTAACTCTGCGCGCCTTCTTTCCCAATATCGCAGTCTTTAAAATATGAGGCTATAAATCTACGTAAAATAAATCTATATTCGCTGTTTTTATGGTACAATAAATAGAACATTACTGTTCTCAAAACCATTAAATCTATAAAATAATATCAAATCGTGACAACCAGATATATGAAATACATTGGCTAATGAATAAGAGCCTCGTGACAAGGCATTGCTTTCTACCCTCCTCCATTTCTAACTTAATCATATTAACATTCTCTTAACCCAAAAAATAATAAAATGTATCATTGGAATCATCTGTTTCGATATAATTCTAATGATATAATTGGTTCCAACAAACAATCGTATCATCAGAACCAACTGACTCATTAGAACAAATTGTATCATTAGAACCAATTGTGCCATTAGGACCAATTGTATCATAAGAACCATATTTATTTCAATATGATTCTAATTATGTAACTGTTTATATCATCAAAGTAATATCGAAACTGATGTATCACCAGTAATTGTATATGGGTTAAATAAATTTGTTATTTTTATTTTTAAATCGTTTACCTTTTTATTTACAATGAAACGAAAACACACAATGAATAAACCAGGCTATCGAAAACACTTTAAAGACCAGGGTATCAAAAGCACTTTATTTATGCTAAGTTCTTTTTTCCGCATTTGTTATTTAAAACCTTTGACATTTGCCCTGTTGAATTGTATCTCTTTTTAGCGTTTTTCATGATACATTATTCTTAAAAAGTGTTTGATTGTAAAGATTAGATAGATATCACGTACTACATTCTATTTATGCACCAAGAGTAGCTTCGTTACAATAGTAACTCGGAAGATATAAAGCAGACCATGAAAATAAAGTTACTGATTCTCTTCACCAACTCAATCTACCGTCAAATCAAATGCATCAGCCACCGTAAAATAAATTTATATTTGAAAAACGGAGAGAGGCGCTAAATTCGATAGCGAGTGTAACACAATTGGCTAGTAATGACATCATGAATACAAAGAGGACCCGTAAATAAATAATACCCGCATTTCAAAAGAACAATGTGGCCGTTTTAATAGAGAAATTTGAATATTTAAAATAGTGTACATATTTGAAATGTAGTTTTCGGATTTTGATACCAAGCTGAAAAAAGCCAACTTCATTACATTAAGAGTAAAATAGATGTGTCACTTTGGAAAGTACGTTACATATTAGTTACACTGTTATTAAACATAACTTATGATTGGTTAATTTTTGACGCGTTACGATAAACGCCGATGTCTTTCATCAAGAACCGAATAAAGAGTGTTGTCATTTCTAGCTATTATTAGCTGTTAAAGGCTAAAAATAATTTAGAAACGCAAAACGCAGGAAAAATTGAACGTTTAATAGAACCTTCTATGTGTTCCGAGTGAGTGGCCAACGTATTTATAAAATATTTTAAATAATGCATTTGATATGATATGATTGATTTACTAAAAATTCCTAAAGTGATCACGAAAGTCATTATTTTTCACAAAATATCGAGTCTTTGATATTTCCCAGAATCGTTGTGTCGACGCATTTTTCGTCCAAGGGAAAATAAATTTGTTAATTTAATTAATTCTGAAGTACAAAACTTTTTCCAAATTATTGAAAAAGATTTCTTTTTCTCTCTGAATTCCCTGGCGGCTTTTAATAATACATTGGGTTTTTTTTCTAATAAAGTATAGGTTACTTGCCGTCTTTGCTTCGAGTTGGAGGAGGAGGAGTTAGAATAGACTGATAATGAAACACAGTAATATCCCGATAATCTGTAATGCCAAAGAGCAAGGCCTGATTACCAATTAACTAGATTCTCGATTTTGCGGGATTACGATTTATCAAGGGTGAAAAAAGAAAAATTTCGAATTAACGGGCTTTAAATAATAAAACTGGTATAGATAAAAGAGTATATATCCATGAGCATAATGCGAATTATATAAAGTAAGTACGGAATATGCACCTATATGTATCCTAAAACCTCCAACTTAGGCTTGAAAAAATAAAGGAACATAAACAAATAAAGTACGTATGTAGAAAAAAATTCGATTAATTTTGTCTGATGAAGGGAATGTTCCTGCATTCTATCAATGGTGTTGTCCAGTGTCATAATAGAAGGCAAAACTCAACTTTTACATAACTAAGAATCAGAGCGCCATTGTGGGCCATGCAATTATCAATGAATAGCAGAATTTTACTCTGTTATCTCCCCATGTTGCCATTTAACAACTTCAGCCATTCATGGAATAAACAACAAGTCATCCATGCTTTTTTATTGGAAGGATAAAGGACGGGAAATGATTTTAAGTGTTTGAAACATCTGGGTTTTGCTGGCTTGCCAATTATTAATGGTTTTACTTTATTGGATCCATCCATATCCGCGGCAAGAAAGAAGGTAACTCTGTCCTCACTATTTTTGCCGCCATGATACTTAGGCCTTCCCTTCAGAGCTGTAGGGAAGGGGAAAAGTTTCATTTCGAATAAACGGGATTGTTGACATGAAATATTACGATTTGTAAGACGTTTTTGTTCTTCTTGAGTGAGAAAACACTTACGAATAAGCGAAGGGACCGAAATGCATTGTTATTTTACGAATTACCGGGAGTTTTCCCAGGGACCTGGAGTTTATCACGAATAAACCAGATTTACGAAAAAACGGGATGCGAGTTACCGAGATTTTACTGTACTTCTTTTATACGAAAAAGAATAAATAAATTTGTTTTCGAGTTGTAAATCACGACAAACAATAAATGATATTCAAATTGGGATTTATGAGAAACTATTGCCGCCGAACATAACTGTCAAGTTTTATATCAGATAATGCGACAATAGATGCAAAATGAAGTCTTTTTCTCTGACGGAAATCAGTTTCTTTTGCAGATTCTCTAAAAATAAATAGTTCGAAAGCAGATAACTGATTATTTTATATAAATCGAACACTACGCAGATTAAATTAAACAACAATATAAATGAACGTTTATTGGCGTAGTGATACATTTATATAAAATAAATACATATGCTGCAACGTGCATTTCGATCAATTTAATACCAGTCTCTTTGCAATTTGGTTTAAATAGTAGTCTATGTACTACACCATTCTGCGAAATAACTGGCAACAATATATATACGTTCGTAAAGAGATTATATATTGTCCTTCGTAGCTCAGTGGGTAGAGCCTCCGCCCGGCAAGTGGAAGGTCGTGGGTTCAGGTCCCACCGAAGGCAGAAATATTTATTTTCTTTCGAACGTTTCACCATCTAATCACGCCATACCATCGGCGTTGGTATCACTACGCCAATAAACGTTGATTGATTGACATTGTTGTTTGAGATAACTGTTTGTTTATATTTTTATTTGGAAATTGTTCCTGGATATCAAAGTTTATATAAAAAGTACACTATGTTCTATAGAATAATTTTTACTTGGCGACGCTTGCAAGCTTTCATAGAGTACCTACATATGTCAGTCCATTAAAATTTTCTTTTAGGATAAACAGCCATATTTTCATCACACATTGAATATATGCATTTTTAACCGCATTTTTCAGAATTCTAAATATATCTGAGAACTTTTGGGATATTTTATGTTAGAATATAATATCTCGAAGAATTATTGTAGAAAAACAATACTTAATTCAATTTGAAACCACAATTTATGCATTCAAATCTTTGGAACAGCCGACTGATCTACGTCACATTAAAAATTGTCATGTCAACGTTTAGAAATATTTATAATTCCGATTCTATAAAGTTGAATATTAATAATTGCGAATAATATTATTGATTGTATTTAGAATATATAAGTTAGGCACGTGATCAATAGTAATCGTATATATATTGCGGTGCTTCTGGAATATAAGTGAACGACTAAAATGCAGAAATCACACTTAAGTGTAATATTGAGCATTAATTTTTACTCATAAAATATTTCCAAAGCATTTTATATACAACATACTCTAACCCATATGTTAGTACACGCTTGTTAATAAATATATTTTCCCCTTAATTCATCTCATGGGTTTTATAACCCATATACAATAAATACCAGATGTAAATAACCGTGCCTCCGTGGGCTTATTCCCCAACTGGAAATCAAAACACCCATCGCGGAGACATATATACATATATATATTGATAAGGAGTGTATGGGTCTCCGCGATGTGTGTTTTGATTTCATAAAGATCCAATTGGTTTTCGCACTGTTAGATGTGCTACTAGCTCTTATAGTGTTAGAGCTGTTAAACTGCTTCTTCGAATGCTTCAAGAGATTTATGTTAAATTTGCCTAAAATATTTTTATTTTAAAAAATAATTTTAAACTTTTATACACATAGGAATCCCACTTTCATTAAGTGCTTTGATTTTGAGGATCTATTTAACCAAATCAATTTAAGAGAGCTATATCATATATTATTAGAATTATTTACAGAGTATGATATAAAACCAATTGACAAAATCTCGTTTGTAAAACTGTTAATTTCTGTCTTAACTATAATATGGTATATAATGGCACTGGTTATTATAAACAGGTAAGAGGGCTTTCTCAAGGGGGAGTATATTCTTCTTTAGCTGCAGATTTATACTTACATAAATATGAAAGTTTGTCTTCACCAAGAACGGATTTATTTTTTGGCAGATATATAGATGATATAATCTGTATAGGCTATGGTATGGAGCATCAATTGGACCTTGATTTTTATCCCTCAGGATTAACACTGAAAGATACCTCTGTATCTAGAATTCGAGTTCACTTTTCAGAGCTACTTATTACTATCAATGAAAATAATAGATTTGTCTTTCAAATATGCGATAAAAGAAAACAATTTTTATTTGCTTTTGTTCAGTACTTGCAATATGACACATGTCTCAGAAAACATGTTATAAAAAATTTGATTTTAGGTGAACTCTCCAGACAGAAAGTGCTTTCAAATAGAGTTGAAGCCATTTCTGAAGGCTTAAGATCTTTTAAAAAATGTTTGGTTTTAAATGGTTTTCCAATGAACTATATAAATAGAACATTTGCAAATTTCATCCCTAGAAAGAAATCTTAAATGTTTCTTATAAAGAATAATCATTGCAATTAAATACATCTAATCGCAGTTCTCAAATATAGATGGAAGCACCTGTTTATTTCTTTTGGATATCTGGTATTGCTTAGTTTATAAGATGTGGCGACACTTTCAAAACTGCCTTTGACTGATCATGTGCTATATTTTTAGTTACGAGTTTGAATTTAATTTCTACATTACTGCTATTACAAGGTAATATAACCACTTCCTATTTTATTATTAATAAAATTTGCTTGTAAAAACTTAGCTAAAAATGTTTAAAAATAAAAACATTCTGACACTGAACTTATTCATCTACGGTTTTTTACATTTGTCGTATTGGACTAAGTGTTTTGAATTACTACTTGTAAGTTATACAACATTGTTACTTTGATGTGAGATGTATCGACGACTTTCTATTTCTTTCTATTTCTTCTCTTTCAAACAAAAAATTTGTTTTAATATCTGACACATGGATGGTTATAAACAAACTGGTCTCCCTTCAAAATGGCTGCACTCAATGGAAGTTCATATTCATGTGTTCTTTCAATTAATTCTCTTAATACTTGAATATGGTCCACTGTACTGAATCCACTTCGAAATCCAGCTTGTTCTCTTGGTTGAGCTGCATCTAATTTTTTCTGCAGGCGATGTGTTAGCACTTTTGTGAAGATTTTATAAATAGCAGGTAACAAGCTAATTGGTCGGTAATTTTTCAAATCCTCTTTATCACCTTTTTTATGCAAAAGAATTACTGTTGCAGAATCCCATTGGTTTGGTATGTTACCGCTGTTAAGACATTTGGTAAAGAATTTTGCAAGTATGTCTTCTACATATTCTCCAGCTTCTTTTAGGATATCTAATGTAATACCATCATCACCAGGGGCTCTTCCTTTCTTCATATTTTTTATTGCAAATGAAACTTCTTCTTTTAAGATTTTAGGAGCTGTTCCTTCGACTATTTCAATGTCTTCGTTTAATTCACTGTTACTTTCGTATAGATTTTTGTAGAATTCTTCAACTCTTCTAAGTATTTCTTCCCTATTTCTTGTTACGGTGCCATCCTCTCCTTTTAATGCAATGATGTGTTTCTTCCCAACAGATAAACTTCCTTTAACAACCCTAAGGCTCTTGTTATTTTCAATGGCTTTCCTTACTAGCTCACAGTTGAATTTTCTTATGTCTTCTTTCATGCTTTTGCGCAGAGTTTTACAAAGTTCTATGTACTCAATCCTGGAACTGGTATTTCGATTGTCCACCTTCATATCTCTTCGCCTTTTCATGAGCTGTTTCGTCTTCTCAGATAATTTGCTATTGTGCTTTTTACAGGTTACACCACCAATTTCCCCAGCAGTTTCAACTATTGTCTTAACAATGTTTTCATTTGCTTCTGAGATATCACTTTCATCAATAAGTCCTTCCAGTGCAGAAAAGCGATTTTTTAATTCCAACTTGAATGCCTCGGTATTTACTTTCAGTTTCATTAGATCCACCCTCTTACTTACTTGTTTCCTAATGAGCTTCTGTCGTTCTAATTTAGTATTTAAGTGCACTTTACATCTCACCATTCGATGATCACTTCCAGTATTAAATCTGTTCAGTACGCTGCAATCTTCAATAATTGATTTCTTGTTTGCCAGGATATAGTCAATTTCGCTGGTTCCTCCATTGGGGTGTTTCCATGTCCATTTTCTTTGTAGTTTCTTCTTAAAAAATGAATTCATGATGCTAAGATTTTCAGCTTCGGCAAATTCGATGAGTTGATCGCCACGTTCATTCCTTTCCCCATATCCGTATTTACCAACCGATGTCTCTCCTTGTTCCTGTTGTCCAATTCTTGCATTGAAATCCCCCATGATGAGCTTGATATGTTGTTTCCCTTTGGTGTGTAACTCTTTGATTTCTTCATAAAATTCTTCAACCTCTTCGTCGGTATGGCTTGATGTTGGTGCATATACCTGTACTATTTGAAGTTGGTATCGCTGGGTTAGTTGAACAACAAGCCTCGCTGCTCGATCTGATGTACTTTCAACTTCCAGAAGACAGTCTTTAATTCTTTTGTTGATTAAGAAGCCAACACCACTTGTTCTTCCAGTTTCCGTTCCTCTATAGTAAAACAAATGTCCGCTTTTCAGTTCCACCAACTCTTCACCTTTTCTTCTAATTTCACTGAGTCCTACAATGTCCCATTTGATCTTGTCTAGTTCCTCTTCCAATTCCTGAAGTTTTGCTTCAGAAGCAAGGGATCGTCCATTAAACGTAGCCAAGGTCAATAACAAACGGCAGCCTGGGCCATTCCAGTGATTCTTAGCACCCCCTGCTTTCATGCCACACTGACCGCTGCCTTGATCAGGAGCACTCCAGCACCTGGAGACTAGGGGCCATGGTTTCTGGTGTGTCAACATAATGGAGGAATTAGCCATAATTTCACCACGCTGGCTAGACGGGTTGGTGAATTAGCCCTCCCCTTCCGCCTTTCTATCCGTGTAGCAAATATTAATTTGCCACATAAATAGAAAGCTCAGCCTGCACCACTTGAAGGCGGGGTAGGACACTAGGTTACTGGCCTGGCCGGTTCCACACATCGTCACATACGTTCAGCGTGTGGGTCTCCTTCGTGGTATCTAACTGGATCAAGAGGATATAAAATTACCGACCAATTAGCTTGTTACCTGCTATTTATAAAATCTTCACAAAAGTGCTAACACATCGCCTGCAGAAAAAATTAGATGCAGCTCAACCAAGAGAACAAGCTGGATTTCGAAGTGGATTCAGTACAGTGGACCATATTCAAGTATTAAGAGAATTAATTGAAAGAACACATGAATATGAACTTCCATTGTGTGTGGCATTTATTGACTATGAGAAGGCCTTTGACTCTATTAAAACATCAGCAGTCATCAACTCTTTAAGATCAGCAGACATCGAGGATGTGTACATTGACATGGTGAAATGTGTGTATAAAAATGCAAGTGCAAAATTTCGGTTACATAAAGATACCAAAACTATCAAAATTGGTAAAGGTGTGAGGCAGGGAGATACCATTTCTCCAAAACTTTTTACTTCAGCTTTACAGATGATTTTTCATCAAATAAATTGGAATAACAGGGGAATAAAAATAAATGGTGAATATTTAAATCATTTGC
>QLNU02014802.1:118351242-118375338 GCA_006491805.2 Dysdera silvatica | reverse complement strand
TCTCATGAATGACCTTCTCACAGTAACACTAAATGACATAGAAACAAATTTTAACGCTAAATATGCGATTTGCCAACAAATCTGCAATAACACGAATTAAGTGGGGTATAACACCGAGGGAAGATAACTTCCCAATAGGAATAGAGCGTATAACTCTATCAAAGGCCTTCTCCCAATCAATAAATATCACATCTATAGGAGTACCATCCTTAATAGCTAAAGGTCAATTTTTAACACAATGTAACAACTGAACCACAATAGATCTACGGGACAGAAAACCAAACTGTTCATTGAGAAATGCACTCAAACACTTCACCATTGAAATAAGAGCTCTTGCTAAGCATCTGTAGTAAAGTTTGAGCAAAACATTACTGATAGAGTTAGGTCTATAATTACCAGGTCTAGATTTATTGCATTTATTGAATATAGGTACAACAACAGAGTTTCTCCATTCGTCAGGTATGCAACCTGCCGAATAATATTTGGTGAAGAGAACAGACAGGGCATGATGAAGAGGAGTACACATTTATTTAAAAAAGCATACAGGCAAACCATCGATTCCTGGAGATGATCGAGTACGTAATAACCTAATCATGGCACCAGTAGCAGATGGTGCAAATAAATTGGTTGGATTAGGGTAAATTGTTCAACAACCGGCGGCCACAAAAAATCGGATCATTGACATAATAGTCAGAAAAACATCAGCAAAAAGATCAGCTTTATCTTTATTCTCGTAGGCCAAGGAACCATCAGTACGCAAAAGTGGAGGAATAGTACAACGCCCATTAAGTCATGAATTTCTAGCCCTATAGAAACAGCGCCTATCATCAGAAGAATATTTCCCAGCCAATTTTTGCGATTCAGTTGTCTCAACGCAGGTTCTATAGGTTGCTGTGATGTCCAAATACTTTGCAAAATTATTTTTTGATGGATTTACCTTAAGTACAGGCCAAATTCGCAATTTCCTCCTAGCTATTCTCTTCAATTTACTATTATTACGGCGTGAATATGGTTTCGATAGTACCAGAGTTGAAATACAATCTTGAACTGCCAAGGAAAAATGCGAACAAACATATACACGATCATTATTTGACTCAGTATAAAGTGAACCTTCCCCCAATTCCACAAAAATTTTACTTAAATATCAATAATCTGCATTTAAAAAATTCAACCTAGGCTTACCTGGTTGACAAAGAAACTCAAAATCAATCACAGTTCCAAATTGAACATGCGGTGGGGTATTACTATGAGAAAAGGGCTCATAAGCAATGGGAGCAGAAGAGAGATATAATTCATTGGTAAACATCAGGTCGAGAAAGTGGCTACCTCTCGTCGGAAAGCCTATCTGCTGACGAAGCCCAGTTGACTCAAGGCCTCTAATGAAATCAGTCTGGACAGGAGAACCATAATAGTCATCATCATTCCAAGTACACGATTAAAGATTAAAATCCTCAGCCAAAATAAAACTATAATAGGTAGAAACAATTAATGAAATATCAGTAACCAAACTATTCAAATAACAAGCATCATTAGATAATCTAGGTGAAACATAAACACACGCACAACGAATTTTAAGGCCGTTAAATGCGATCAATTCAACATGTACTAGTTCGTGTGATTGAAATACAACAGGTAAATTATACGTGATACATGGAATATCATTCCTTACAATAATACAGACACCACCACTGACTGAATCCTTCGTATCACATCTATGAATAGTAAATCCAGTGGGGCATAAAAAAGTATCAGAAATATACGGTTTAGCCCATGTTCCGGCAATACACAATAATTGAATTTCATTATTGGAAATAAATAAAAATAAACCATTATGCTTATTGACAATACTCTTAAGATTAGTAAATGCAAACACAAAATTATGAAAATCAATACTTCAACTAACAGTGGCGGAATCCATAGTGTTTGGCAAAATGCCCGAACCAGAAGCCTTATAATTAAAGGCATCTCCCAATATAAACTTCGGTTTACCATAAAAGACGGAAATTGGAACCCCATAGGCCACAACGCAGGGTTCAAAAAGAAGTCTAAATGATCACTGTAAGCAGATATCACAAAGAAAGCATAGTTCTCCATATTACGTGTTTTGAGTTCGATACATTGGTAATCAAAATCAGTACATCCAATAATATCATGGATATCAGCAGAAGTAACTCCCGGTTGAAATCTGCTGACCAAAACACGACTGGTTCTAGTAGGCAGCACGACTCGATTATTGCCACTGTCTCTAGTCCCCGGAATCGCTGCCCTTGCGGCAGATCTAGTGCCACGGTCACGATTAAAATCACTAGCACAGAGGCTAGCCATTACACAACGAGGATTTACATAGCCAGGGCGGTTACGTAGTGGCAAAACATCAACAGAGTGGGCATTAGGTCCCAACGCTTGAGAAGACAATGGGCGGCCAGATGTGGTCTGATTACTATCATGCTGTGGGTGATGTTCGCTGGAGCATGCCATTTGTGCATAAGAGACACGTTGCCGTGTAGGATAGAAAGTGGCAACATCAACTGTGGCCAAGGGCGCAATCTTAAATTCCAATCCAGATATGATTGCAATTTCAACCCTGGCCCGCTAAATGTGTGCATCATCTTAATAAACTATTTATTTACGAGAATTATCCATTCTTACAGCTGGGAGTACAGTAATGTAAGGACTCATAATCCTTACAATTAATAAGCAAGAGATGGGTCTTGCCATACAATCATATTCTTCTCAGAAATATTAGATGAAAAGTATCAATGGGAATAACAACTTCGTAGTTTTTCGGATACTGAGCCTTTAGTGTTTGGTTGTTCAGGAGAAATGTTTACCTTCTGTCAACCGTACCAAAGAGGTTTGCATGAAAATTTCGGCGATATTATACACCTTTTTTATAGGGCCCATTTTGAAAAGTACTAACTCTATATATATGGCAATATCACGTTTATGAGGAGAATTACTCGTCTTATTCAGAGAATGAAAATTATATTTGCGATTATGACTTATTATGGGAAATCAGTTCGTACATATTGATAATTTAGTTACTTAAAGTTAATTATTGAAAATTAATTTATATACAAATAGCCAATCTAATTATTTGGAAAAAATGAAGTTGAATTTTATATATCAATACGTATTTAAGCTTATTAGTGATTTCAGAGGACGTATGCATACGTTTGTGTGTACATTATATATATATTTATATGTAATGTATGAACTTCCATTGTGTGTGGCATTTATTGACTATGAGAAGGCCTTTGACTCTATTAAAACATCAGCAGTCATCAACTCTTTAAGATCAACAGACATCGAGGAAGTGTACATTGACATGGTGAAACGTGTGTATAAAAATGCAAGTGCAAAATTTCGGTTACATAAAGATACCAAAACTATCAAAATTGGTAAAGGTGTGAAACAGGGAAATACCATTTCTCCAAAACTTTTTACTTCAGCTTTACAGATGATTTTTCAGCAGATAAATTGGAATGACAAGGGAATAAAAATAAATGGTGAATATTTAAATCATTTGCGGTTTGCTGATGACATTGTTATTTTTTCAAGAAACCCGTCAGAACTCCAAGACATGGTACAGGAGCTTTCAACTAGAAGTAAAGAAGTTGGACTGAAGATGAACCTACAAAAAACTAAGATCATGTTCAATAATTTTGTAGAGGAAACAAAAGTACACGTTGACAATATTGAGCTAGAAATTGCTGATTCATATATTTACCTTGGCCAGCTGATTTCAATGGATGGCAATATTATGAAAGAACTCAACAGACGTATTAAACTTGGCTGGAGTGCATTTGGAAGAAACAGTTTTATCCTGAAGGGGAAATTGCCTTTGTGTCTAAAAAGAAAGGTCTTCAACCAGTGTGTATTGCCAGTCCTCTCTTATGGATCAGAGACATGGAGTCTAACTGTTGGAGCAATACGAAAGTTACAGACAACACAAAGGAGCATGGAGAGGTGCATGCTTGGAATAACTAGGAGAGATCGGAAAAGGAACACTTGGGTGAGAGAGCAAACTAGAGTGGAGGACATCATTGTTAAAGTAAAAGGGCTGAAATGGCGATGGGCTGGGCATATTGCAAGAAGAACTGATCAACGATGGACAACAGAAATTCTGAACTGGATTCCAAGAGACCACCGAAGACCTAGAAAACGTCCTCAAACTAGATGGGTGGATGAAATAAGAAAACAGGTTGGGGTGACGTGGAAGCGAATTGCTCAGGATAGATTTGTGTGGAAAGCATTTGGAGAGACCTTCATCCAGCAGTGGATAGATAATGGTTGAATATGATGATGATGATATATATAATGGTAAACATTCTAACAAGAATAGTAAAAGCATTGGAAAAGAGTTTGTAGTAAAACCTTGTATGTCATTAATAGGAATGTTTTAACATTAATTCTATATATGATAACGCGCTTCCAACTGCAAATAATCAACGTTAGAAAACATATGAGTAAAATAAGTATATGAAAATTGTACATGGGGAAGAGAATTTTCAGAGCAAGTATTATATTATGAACTATTGTAAGTAAGAAAAAAAAAATCATATTGCTGAAAAAATTGGTGATATTATTACAAAGAAGTGTATAAAGGTATTATTTACCGTTATACTAATAGACGAAGATAAAACTGAGTAGAATCAAATAAACGAATCTCGCACATAAATACCTTAAAGTAACTCAAAATGACAATATATAACATATTGACATATCATAATGACATACAATATTTTCATAGAATACATAAACATATGTACATAATATATTAAAAAAATTACGACGAAGTTAACGAATCTCCATGCAAATACAACGTATTAAGCATTAAGGGGAATTATAATATTAGAAAAAGCGGATAGTTCTAAACGAAGTGCTGATAATGAAGTTAAATTTTCTTAAAAAATAGACGCTTGCATTAACTTTTTTCAACGTGTTCTTCATCACTCGTATATCAGGTATTTATTTGCCCGTTTTGAAATCTAAATGTATAAATATATTTGTGATGTATATAAACTATTTTAACTTCTTTATAATCTAGTAATTAAACCATGAATGGGTTGTTGTGAGACTATATAGTCACATTGGCAAATGCCGACTATCTATCAGAAACAACCCACTATTCAGACCTTTCATAAACGTCTCTCCTGATGAAGAATTTGCTAGGGTCTTTGTATATTCTGTTAATAAATTTTTAAAAGTATTGTTACTTTTTTATGTAATATATGTTGTATTTATATGGAGATTCGTTAAGTGCGTCGTAATTTTTTAATGTATTATGTATATATGTTTATGTGTTCTATGAAAATATTTATCTCAGTATGATATGTCAATATATTATAAATTGACATTTTCAGTTACTTTAAGGTATTTATGTGTGGAATTTGTTTATTTGATGCTTCTAAGTTTTATCTTCATCTATTGGTATATCGGTAAATAATACCTTTATACACTACTTATTAATAATATCACCAATTTTTTTCAGCAATATATTTATACTTACTTAATTATAATAGTTCATAATATGTTACTTGCTTTGAAAATTCTTTTCCTCGTGTACAAGTTTCATATACTTCCTTATTTTACTGGAAATGGCAAAAAAATAAATACGCCTCTCTTAAAAGTGCGTTAATAAATATATTATATATATTATATATAACATAATAACATTATATATATTGTAATCGGCAATATTTTGTTCATTATTTCACATACGCCTAATAAAATCATTGTATAATCTTTCAGAGTCATTTGGATTTACATTGGCAGTACGTTAGAGCATTACGTGCTCAGGACGTTTATAATACATGAGTCTACAAAAAAACTTTTTTGTAACTGTCACTCAAATAGCTTGCACAACTTGTAAGGACCTTAGCTTGAATATACCATCTAAAAATCATCAGAGGTATGGCATAAGCTATTTAAATCTGCTAACGCCCATAACTTCTTTGAATGATTGCAGTCCAACGTTCGGTGACAGCTTGCTTCGGCAGTGAAAACCAGGAACTATGTAATTTATTTAGTTATGAAGGACTGACCCGAAAATTTTAATGGGCAAATAAGAAAATATCCGCCATATATAGATTAAACGTATGTTTTTACCCGTTTGTTCAATCTTTTGTGTTCTATCAGCAGTGTCAGCAGTAATATATATCTTTCAGGATTCCGGATACAAAAGTTTGCGTATCGTATGTAATTTATCATATGATATGACGTTAATTGACAAGTGGTGGAAGTTCATGCTTTGAAACATTTTAACAATAAAATTTCCAGCACCTCAAGACAAATTGGCTATAATTGAAGACTTATGCTACATTTACAAATCAAAAATTTAAACGAGTTGAAAACAATAAAATAATTAAATTTTTTGATTCAATTATGTGGCTTTATAACAGCGTTTTATTTTTAAATTGGCTTTACAATATTGCGATAAATTGAAGCTGTTTTTCTATATTTGTCCAACATTTATAAGATCTCATTTCATGGATACAGGATAAGTCCCAAATTGCGGCCGTTTTGAAGCAGCTAGATATTTTTATTTCTTAAAATTTTGCAAAATACACTTTTAGCTTCTTATGTATTTTCACACAAATTAAAAATATCAGGCAAACTTGTGTACCCAGAATCCTGGAAGATAATCCTTATTAAAAGAATTAATGTTTTGGGTAACACTAATTATATTTAAATAATTATATGTGAAACGTTTATTATAGCATTGTTCAATTTATTAAAGCACATTAAATGTAATGAAAATATTTATATATTTAGACATAAATGGTGAACTGACGTGGATGACTAATAAATATCATATCAATTTATCTTTGAACTCAATTCCTGCATTTGCTTCAATAATCATGTAATCACGCTAATATGTAAACAATTTCAGTTCAGAGGTTGGTTGGCTGAATTGTTATGATGCAAGAGAACAAAATGCCATTCTACAATAATTCTTGCCACCCACCTTTATATAGCTCACACTAGAGCTTTTTTTTTGTTTTTGGAGAAAAAGAGACGCTTTTCCCGTCCTGGATTCGAACCAGGGTCCCTCCGTTTAGCCCGAAGACCTTTACCATACATTAAAATCACATTATATTTAGATTCCTTCTTCTATGTTAAGGTCGCAAGTATTAGGTATATACTGAAATGTTGAAATAACATACGCGTAATTATAAAATTATATACATATATAAATATATACATCAACGTATAATTTTCAAAATTTTTGGGTGGGAAGAACATATTAAATATATTTATACATTACAATATACATAAAATTGCAATTTATTTCAAATTATTGGGTGGTCGGGATCGTACCCTATGCGTCCATATAACTCTACGCCTATGATTATACAACATATGTATAATTAAAACATATAATTTTATACGGTAATTTTCATATGAGAACGTAGAAACAAATTAAACTTATGAGTATCCATTTCCGGATTATCCAGCATTAAGATTATACTTCCCTTTTATTTAATATTACAGCCTTATTTGTATCCACTCCAGCCTATTGGGAAAGTTATCGCAGAAAAATCTGAGTATATATTTAACTCGAACAAATCTTCGTATCTGAAAGATTTATTTTTTCTTAATCCAACAGCTGCAAATGCACTGAATACAAAAGAAAATCGCAATCATTTCTTATATGCATAAAATATATAGCAAAAGTGCTGAAGGAAGCAACAGCGTGACAGCAGTCTATCGTGACCTCATGATAGCAATTGACACTCGGGCGTCGACGTTGAATGGCAAGTGATGAGATATGTGTCCACTCCTTCCTTTTCCCACAATTAGTATTTCTGTTATTCCGTGCATATGTCTCTGCAGGTGTGCTAAAAAGCATGTTCTCAAGGTATATTTGGGTGTAAGTGCTATTGCTACGACGGAACAAGGACACGGAAACATTCTTTCGCCTACATACCATTGCTTTATGCTTGATAAATATAAATGCGTATCAATGGCATATATAGTGACTTTCACGCACCACTTGTGAAGAGTCCTGTACAGTGAGATGGATGAAGCTCGAGTAAGGCCATAGTTTGCTGAAAAAGATTCATTGAGCTATCAAGCAGCTCAGTACTTGTTTCCATGTGGACATATCTTTTCTGCAGAATCTCGACACACTATAATTTCAATAAATGTAGCATCCGTTCACTTCCAAGATCCTTTTCTCTTCCATTCTTCATATGGTCGCTGGCCCGTTTAGCTCAGTCTGAGATATGTGGATCTCTCTCTTGGCTAAAGCTAGGTCTTATTACAATATAGCACTATTTTCTCGGAACAGCAGTCATGGTCTGAGTGAAACACGTTTCTCAGAACAGACCTTTCTTTTATATTCAGTAGAGACCTAGTATATTTGCTTCTTTTATCTTATACCTTCAATCCTCTTTCACCGACGAGTTTTCCTTTTGCAGTTTTTAATAAATTTTTACATATGCTTGAAGGTTCCCTTTTAAACTATCCGTTAATCACCACAAAATACATGTATTTTATTTAGGTATGCGATGAAGTAACCACAGTCGTCAGCAACTCATTATTCAAAATACCTGGTGACGCAAAATGTCAAAAGAAAGCCTTCGTGATCAGTAATGTACTTAAAATTCGAGCCGCGCCTATGTTGAAACAATATGAGTTTGGAATAACTGTCGTGGAATATATAAAAATAAACCACGATAAATCAAAAGCTTAGTTCTATTATAAGTTATACCTTCCCGTTAGAGAAACAGGAAACATATTTTAAAATGGTAAGTTTTGGCATGCTTCGTTATGTGTGATGAATAGAGGGGCTGATTTACTCACCAAACATCTAAAAATACAATTGAAATGCAATTGAAATTTGTTTACATATAGGTATCATAATAGTTATGATACCTCAAGTATAGATTTTTATGTTAGAAAAGAGGGATATCAGAAAATTTTGCAAAACAGGTACCTTTTCCCCCCCTCAAGCTTTCAAGCCCATAAAGGTATCATCTCAATCAATGCCATCTGTTGCATCTTATGAAAGAGGCTCTCCTAGGCAGTGGAGCATCCAGAATATTATAAAGGGGGAACCCAGTGGTGCAAGGAATTTTTGGTGGAAAAAAAAATGGCCAGACGCCATATCAATTGCGGTTGTCTGTGCGAGTGTACATTTATCATTACTGAATTACTAATAATTCTATAATGCAACATACTTAAATAATTAGAAGTAGTAGATTATGTTTATACAATTTTACAATGGCCAGCACTCTTGTCTTATCTCCATCAATGAGGTTAGATTTCTTGACATAATTAGAAATATCTGCAGTCAGAATTTCTATTTCAACCGTGTTTGATATTGTGTTTTGATCTACCTTTACCTCCTGAAAAGCGTTTGAAGACAGTCCTCAGCTACTGCTACCGTTGCCTGCCTCAATAACAGTCGCATCAGTATTTTTTAGTGTTATACACAAAAAATACGTTGCAAATTGTATTCTTATTCGTAATTTCGTTTTTGCGTAATACGTCAACGATCTTATTCTCAAGTCTCATTACTGTCAAAGTTCAAGGAAATGTTGGGAACATCACTACTTTCATCTTACATTTTTTAATAAAATAATTTACCAGTGTCTGTTGGCGTAATAATTTTTCGTTTTGTTAGCCCAAGGGAGGGGCTCGGGCCCCCTCAGCCCCCTACGTGTGTGCGCCACTGCTCTTAGGACATAATCAAATAAAACTCGTTTACCATATATACACGCAATTTATCGTAAGAATAATCATATCGAAATCGAAAATAAAGTTGTTTGCGCACAAACGAATGAAACATGGAAAAGTTCTTTTATGTCATATTCACACTTCAAACGGATTAACCAATTTTCAGAATTAGATGATTTAAAATAAGGTACTGTGTGCAGTATAAACATTTCTTGCAATCTTACTATGTAATTAACTATCGCCCTGCTCCAGTGGTTCTCAAATATTTTACTTCATGAAACACTTTCTTGCAAAATGGCTAGTCGCACGGAATCCCACTGTAAATATTGGAGGAAAACGCTAAAGGACTATTATTTTTTACCACTGCTCGGACATAAGCAGGCAATTAATATAGCAATTTAAACATTACTTAATAATTTGTATTGTTACTGTGTATTGTTTAATAGGAAAAACTACCTTACAATTGAATAAAAAAATTTATTTAAAAAATAATTTAATGGATACATATCAACATGGTTTTAGAAAAGGAAAATCAACAGAAGCAGCATTACTTAGAACAATAAATAAAATACAGGAAGTAAAGTAATCGAATATAGGGAATATAGTATAGGGATATTCTGTGATTTGAGTAAGGTGTTCAATGTATTAAATAGAAAGATATTAATAACAAAATTAAATAATTATGGATTAAGAGGTAAAATTAATAAATTATTATACAGTTATTTAAATAATAGAAAACAAATAGTGTGTGTTGGAGGTAAAACATCAAAAATGATGAGTAGCAATAACTATGGAGGCTGCAGGGGTCCAATTTGGGACCACTGTTGTACTCCATATATGTAAACGATATATTTAATGTTTCGAATATGGGTCATATAACATTTTTTGCAGATGACATAAGTATCATAGTTACAGGTAAAGACCTAAAAAGATTAATGGAAATACGTATCAGTTAAATAAAAAAATATGATAAATGTTTTTATTTATATCAAATGAAATGAAATGTAGATAAACCCTAACATGTATTTTCTGAAGTAGAAGCAAAAATATCAATATAGACATATACAATAATTCAATCTTAATTAGTAACAATAAACAAATTGAAGTGGTACAACAATTAGAATTTTTAGGAATTCAACTAACAGATATATTAAATTGGAATGAACAAGTAAATTCTGTGACCAAAAACAAGTAAAGGCATAGAAATGTTAAGAATAGGTAATATATTGACAGATAAAATTAATATTGACCTTTATTACCCCATGATATAGAATCATCTTATGTATTGCAACTGTATATGGCGAGATGTTGGCATAGTTAATGGAAATATATTGAAAAATATACAGGAAAAAAGCAATGAAACTAATTAACAAGAATAATAGAATGAATTAGAAAAATATATTAATTAAATACAATATAATACCATTTGAATTACTACATGAATACTGTATTTTGATTAAAATGTTTGAAATAATTAAGGAAAACAAGCACATGGAGTAATAAAAATTAAATATAATGAAAGAAAAAGAATTTTTTTTCGAAAATATAATGACTTAATCTTTCCGAAAGTAAGAACTTAAACAGGGTGAAGTAATATCAATTTCAAAGGTCCTAACCTTTGGAATAAATTACCTGAGCTTATAAAAAATTTAAACGGAATTAATAAATTTAAAAATAAGTTAAGAAAGCACTTAATCTCATCATTAGTCTCGTAACAAATTAGATTTATAATGTACTAACGACCTGGTGGATTGTGGTGAATTAATATCAAATAGATTAATTTTTGTATTTAACTTGGTGTAATTAACATGATAGTCTTTGATTAATCTACTTGAGGTCCTCGGTTTATTATATCCAAAAAGATATTTTCCTGGGACCCTTCCTTGTACGGTCAAATTGTTTCCACATATTGAAAGAAGAAATAACATAATGCATATTATTTGTACTGTACAAGTGAAAAATAAATAAACCTTATTATTATTATTATAGTTAATTCTGTTATTTATTACACAGTAACTCTATGTGGTAGTTGTGGGGAAAAATTACATAATTTACAGATTTTTTAATTTTTCGGCGACGTTTTGGAAGCTGCTTGCCGAGACTACTAGAAGATCATAACCTGTATCTTCGGATGAGAAACACCTCACTATATGGCTGTGGACAACAAGTGGGATATTCCAACCACCTCGATTATCAAACTAACCTCCAGATCGTTGTTTTTGGTCGTGTTATCGGACAACACGCACATCACTCTATTTAGAAAAATGCTTAAAATTTCTGTCAAAAATAAACGATTAATGAGCTTAATAATTTTTAATTAATTGAAGTGATAATTTTAATTACATATTAGATAGCAAATTTCAAGTTTATGTTTCGAAATTATCTATTTTGGATAAAAATAATTAACTTACTGATTTATATTTTTGCGCCGCTACGTTAATTTGGATTCGCGCTAATTATAACAGGTAGATAGTTGTATATAATTATACCGAAATTGAAAAGTCAGCCAGTGGAAACTTTTTCGTTTGATCATTTATCACTATGCAAAATTTTGGAAAGGCTCCGATTAGCTGAATTACAAATATCATCATCATTCAGAAACTGATTATAATAACGCCATACAAGATTCTCTTTCTCCCTTTGCATGAAAGTTATCTCTCACCTTGTTTGACTCAGAATGATCTTTGCTGTCCTTGCGCCTTAAAAACACAACCAATAACAAAGAAAAAAATTTATCAATAACTATGGAGGGGCATGAAGGGCTATGTCGGGATTTCGAATTGAAGAATACCACCAGGAAGCTCATGGTGAGAAACCTCAGAAACGGTTAGCTCCTCATATATACAGTGTGCCCAGAAAACACAGTTATATATTCCCCGCCACCATACAAAAAACTGTTCTGTGGAGTCTAATAATGGTGCATGGGAATGAACGGCCAGAGTAGAAATGCTTAAAAGCAAATTACCATGCGTTACCATGCATTATAACAAAGAGTCGCGACCGAACCCGGCACAGCAGCTGCTGCCATGCCCAAAATTGATTATGTGCTAGATGATGTAATCCGATGATGCTTTCCCCGGGATGTTATATCCAGACCTTCACGTTAATTTCTATGCAGTCGTGAATAGTGATTTATCCATTTTATTAGCAGTTTATAATCCTGAAAACCGACTATCTAGTGGGTGTAGAAATTTTGTCAACTCAGGGGGCAGGATTTTGCTCTTGACATGGGGACCTAATTTCTTCAGGTTCAGATCGGCATCCATTTGCCCAGAGCAAGAATCGATTAATAATAGTGTCGATGTGTCACCAAGTACAGTACGAATGTTTACCAATATTCAGCTATTATAAATTTTGTGTTCTTCCCGGAGGTTGAACACCGTATGAGCACATTTAAGTAGCGCAGTTTATTTAGTTTTGGATGAACAAGTGGTCAGAATTTACCAGCACGTTTCTGCATCCCAAGAATGATAGAACCAGCCATCTTGCCTACAGCAGTTATTGTCATCTGTACGGTATGTGAATATATTGATTCGTTTATGTGTTCCACAGCCACATGTTTAACACCTGTCTGTTAAATTTCTGTCGGTTATAAATTCATATGTGAAACCACACTGATAATTTTTCAGAATGTTATTTAGCGTGTATTTATTATCTTCAATGACACTTTGTAAATTTTACCTAAATTTTTGAACAACTAGTTATATGAAAATATCCGGATATATATTAAGAAATATTACACGTCGAGTAATTTTACTGCCAACGACACGGTGTTCTTGTTTCAACTGACTAATGTACCAATCACATGCTTCGTATTAATGGCATATTGACCTTGTTGGTCTTCTCGATTGCCCATGTTTTCAGGTCAAATTATGGGACACCCCATTGCTTTTTATAGCCTTAAAATTAGAAAGGGTATGATGTTGTATTGCATGAGACTTTTCCCGCACACTTTCCCTTGCTTTATATATTTTCCATACCGCTGTATATCAGCAGTGTACTTAATTTTATGGCTAACTTTCCTAGCTTCCTTCAATTTGTTACGTGTCGTCCCGTCATAAGCATCAACTGCCCGAATCATCATGTTTAAGGAGGGATTGGAACCTGCGGTATGGTTCTGCTCCTCATCATTTCCATCAATGTTCGTGTCATTTATATCGAGGTCCTCTACCTCAGCGTCCCCTTCCAGAATAATATCAACTGTTCTGTAGTATGTGTTTTTATTATTGGCTTCAGAAGATGCAGTAATCGTTTGGGCGATTGGATTTGAAGGTAAAATATCCGGTTGTGAGTCTGCATAATATGAATCAGGTATACATAGAATAATTAAGCTATAATTTCTTTTGAGGGGAAAATGGGAACTAATTGTTTGGTAAGAAAATATGTTGTTGTTAAATTTGAGGCAGTATCCGTATTGTTTTTTATTTGAGTATTTGCCAAAGATTCAGACTTGAACTGCGTTCTCAGCACTTCTGAAGTGATTTCGGTATGGTGGATTGAAATATATAACTGTGTTTTCTGGGCACACTATACATATGATGAGCTAACAATATACCATTTCAGAGGCTTCTCACCATAAGCTTTCTGGCGGTACACTTCATTTCGAAATCTAGACATAGCACTTCATGCCCCTTCCTAGCAAATGAAGATAAAAGTACAGTTTAGAAAGAGGATATGAGAGAAATTCTCAAATTCGAATTATGTTTCTTAATTTTAAATTCAATTTTCTTTTTAAAACGAATTTGAGTAATTATATGTATACTGTCTCATAGAGGATAAACTAATTTTTTGATAAATTCGGTTGTCACGATGATCATAAATATCTGGAAAAATAAAAACAAGTCATGGTTCTATATTCAAAGATGAAGGTGATACAAGAACAAAAGCCAATTTTGGATCAAAGATGACCCACTTTGGTAATGCTGGTATTAAGAGAAATCATAACACAAACATTAAGAGTTATTTGGTAGGATAAGGAGAGTTGACAGTGTTGGAACATTAAAGTAATAGAAAAAACGCCTAAGAAAAGGATAGTCAAGAAAAAATTGACTAATTGTTTTGTGGTTGAATGATTTTTTGGCGCAAGGATAGAAAAGGTTTTTCTGCAAAAAACAAGAAAAGCCGTATATTAGGATTGCCAGGATGCGGATTGGATATATCGTACTTGAAAAAAAGGTAATAAATAAAATAAAAAAGAATTTTGAAAACTCAATGTGGGTGTAAAAACCAAAGAAATGGAATAAGACATAAATAAAAATTGTGAGCATCACAAAATAAAGACGAAACAAAAAATTGGGAAGTTTAAGACAAAAGAATACCAAAGTATAGAAATAAAATACAGGGTACCAGGGAGGAAATTTACATGCAAAAGGTTAAACACTGGTAAAATAGGAACGAAAAAGATCACCCAAGCTTTCGGACGCGTCAGTAGCAGTCCTTCACCAGGAGTAATGACGATGTTATGTTTCTGTCTCTTTTTATACTTGAAATTTCTGGAAAAACCCTTCACCAGAGTAGTCCGGCAGTATGAAAAAAACAGTGGGAATCAATGGGAGATCCCCAAAAGGAATCATGGTAAAACCCAATGGGAACCAATGAGAAACCTGTACTGTGGGGTACCTAATGTTGGGAAATCCCATATATTTCAGAGTAAGAGTTGTTTGTAAGTTTCTGGAAGTGGTTGTGATGTATTAATGGCTTTCCCATGTAGTTTGTAAGTTTCCCAAGATTCTAAGAAGAGTCTACTATTATTCTAGTTTTTGATGTGGCGGTGTATTATTTTTGTCGAATCGCAGTCGGGTTCGCGTCCGTGTTGTAAAGCGTTTTCTGCTAGACATGAGGCTATGTCTCCTTTCGCGAGTTCATGTTTGTGTTCTTTTCTTCTTGTTTTAATAATTCTTTTTGTTTGCCCTATGTAATGTTTGTTGCAGTTTTTGCATGGTATTTGTATACGGCGCCTATGAAATCTCCTGGTGGAACTAGGTCTTCAACTTTTGTTTGCGAAGTGTTGTGACAAGGGATAGAATGTTTCTATATTTTTTTCCTTGACGATGCGAAAAATTGTTTCAGAAATGCATGCGGGTGTTAGAGGTATCGTTTAAATATGTACTATTGGGTCTGCAATTTCTGAGAATGAACCGTTTAGGGTATCAATTATTTTTAAAGGTCATGTGTATATGTTTGGTTTCTGTGTTTGAAAGTGCTTCCTTATTGCAATGAGGATTTGCTCTAAGACTTAATATTTTAACAAAGGAAGATTTCTGGCATGTTGGATGATGTGATTTAAAATCGAGATATCTATCCGCATGTGTGGGTTTATGGTAAACTGAGGTAAAAGTAGAGTTATCGTGAGATCTGTGTGCAAGAACGTATAAGAACGGGAGTTTATTGTTCTGTTCTCTTTCGTATGTGAATTTTATATGTGGGTATAAGTTATTAAGGCACTGAAAGAAGCTTTGGAGGATGTTAGTTTTAAGTACAACAAATGGGTCGTCGACGTATATTTTCAAGAATTTAATGTTAAAATTCTGAGAGGATAAAGCAGTTTCCTCAAGTGACTCCATAACCTCGTTAACTACAACACTTGAGACAGGAGATCCCATGGCAGTGCCAAAAACCTGTCCATAAAAACAACCATTTGAAGAGAACACAGTAGATTCCCGACAAAATTTCAACAACATACAAATATCATGAGGTGTTAGTGAAGTACGTGCATGTAGTGTTGTGTGACGTGTAAGTGCGATGTCGATTGCAAGTGATGTGGGAATGCAAATGAAGAGAGAAATTACATCGAATGAGACCATGAGGTGACCGTCGTTAAGTTATAAGTTGTTTTAAAGAGGTGCAGAAGGATTGGCTAGTAGAAACAGTGTAGCTGGGAAACTACTTTTCACACATTCATTTCACTTAACTTCATTCACTCTTAAATTTCACTCATTCTTAAATTTCACTTACTCTTAAATTTCACTCACTCTTAACTTCACTCACACTTAACTTCACTCACACTTAACTTCACACACTCCTAACTTCGCACAATTTTGATTTCACTCACTCTTATCTTCACTCATCCTTAACTTCATTCACCCTTAACTTCACCATGTTTTATATTATTCGTTTATACTTTGGTTAGGATTCTCTTCAAATTGTCCATAAATACATCAAAACACACATTAAAGTTATCCGTTTTAAAGAACATCTTCACATTTGGTACACCTATTAAAAGGAATTTCTTATCCCTTTCAAACTTAAAGTTAAACCTCTTGTAAATTCAGCCCTTGGACATCGCATTGCAAATAATGATCAAAACAAGAAGACAAGGACACAAACAAGCACTCGCTAAAGAAGACATAGCCTCACATCTAGAAGAACACGCTTTACAATACGGACACGAACCCTACTGATTCAACAAAAATACTACACCGGCACATCAAAAACAAGAATAGTAGACTGTTCTTAAAATCTTGGGGAACTTACAAGCTACATGGGAGAGCCATTAATACATCACAACTACTTCCAGAAACTTACGAACAACTCTTATTCTGAAATGTATGGGACTTCCCCAACATTAGGTGCCCCGCAATATAGGTTTCTCATTGGTTCCCATTGGGTTTTTCCATGATTTCTATTCCAGGCCTCCAATTAGTTCCCACTGGGTTTTCCCATTCTGCGGGACTACTCTGATGAACTGCTTTTCCAGAAATTTCAAGTATAAAAAGAGACAAAAACATAGCATCGTCATTACTCGTGTGAAGGACTGCTGATGACGCGTCCGAGAGCGTGTGTGATCTTTTTCGTTTTCGATTTTACCAGTGTCTAACATTTTGTACGTAAATACCAAAGTAATTATAAAGTGGGTGAAGACTGCATTACCATCGTCATACATATGTAATGAAGATGACGAAATGAGCCCAAATATTGGTGATAGTAAACTTGCGCAGTTTAGCTACATCTTATATTTTGAATCGGCAGTGGATGGAAATGGATATGTGAAAAGGGAAATCAATTGTGAACTGCGGACAAAAGGAATTGGGCAGAAGTGTTAGGGCAAACTTGTGACGTAAAATGTCCGGTGAGGGGGTTTCCCAGCGAGGGTTTTCCCGGTGGTCTTCCCCCAGCTGGAACTGCTCCGCACCAGATGGGGATTCCCAACATGCGGGTATATAAGCTTAGGACTTTCACGAACTCTTCATTCTGCCTTCACTTGACAAAGGGAGCAGTTGGCTCCCGAAACGTCGTGTTTTTAAACCTTACGCCAGTGTCGAAATAACTGTTTGTTATGGAATCTCCTGGTGAAACTCTGTATTGTTTCGTTATAAAATTCCAGTCAATATGTCTACGGATCTGGTAAACCTGGAAAATCAGAGAAATTTGAGATATGAATGCCTACATGATGAAAATTTGTAATTTATTGCCCTAATGAATAGCTTTCAAAAATAATTTTCCCGAACTGTTATTTCCTTATCACATTGCATACCGAAAAAAAATTTAAAAAACTTTTGCTTTTGACTGAAGTTCTTCCAAAAATTACCCTTTTACATCAAAACTTATATAGTTTATGTAGACTTATTATACTCGTACATATTTCATGGGAAATTGTTTGTAAAATATATAAATAAAACTTGAAATAAAGGTGCTCAGGTAAATTATTTCATCTGTAAGGGATTTTATCACACCGATCTCCTTTGCCTCATATATATAGTCATGCCTACTTTAAATGAAATAAAAGACGAAGCAGGGCAAAGCTAGGATTTCCTGTATGACAATTGGACTCAAACTTCTCAATATTGCATTGCTTCATAGAATTTATATAATTATTGGGAGGAAATTTTTAATTTAGCACTATAGTAGGAATTATGAGGAAGAGTATATTAATAATTTTTATTAAAAACATAGGCTTTATTTTTTCCTGGAAACTTTTACATTTGTATCAACTGTGTGATCTTTTGTGTCATTTTGCTGGATTCGCCCAGCAGCAGCTTTGCGATTATATAGTTAAACTCTTTTATAATAAAAGCAAAAAGAGCGGAATGAAATGTTGTAACTATTTAATTAAAATAAGTTTTTAGTGTAAAAAATATATCGTTAATGTTTTGTATTTGTAAATTCACTGTAATTGAGTTATAAATGGGTTTGTGTTCGTGGATTTAATGGTCTTGAAACTTGTTTTGAATGCACGGGTTTTGAATGCACGTGTTGTGTATTGTTAACTAAAATTAGTGACTGAGCATCGGTCAAGATTTGGTCTGGAAAACATGCAAATGTCAGAACAGTTTGAAATATAATTTAAGTAGGCACTTTCTTCATTTTCATTAAAGTAGAAAATATATATAATTGTCATATTGAAGCTATTTTATAGGGATAGGACACTGTCACACGAGAAATATAATGCTAGAGAGGTACAATTAAAAGAAATAAGAAAGTTGAGATTAAAACGTGGACTAGATATGAAAATGGACTATAAGTTGGAAGGGGCATAACAGTATTAATTAATAATACATAATAATTAAACATAAAATATTTAATTGAATTATGCAATAATTTCTGCCACCCACGTGTATATTATACCTCAAACTAGAGCTTTATTCGTTTTTGGAGAAAAAGAGACGCTTTCCCCATCCTGGATTCGAACCAGGGTCCCTCCGTTTAGCCCGGAGTGTCTTGGACCGCTAGACGAATGAGGACAGGAAACAACGCTCTCTTTCTCCGTATGTAAAGGTGTTAAGGTATTATTACCCTCCGCAGGGATAACACAATTGCCAAATATGGTCAACACAAGAAAGCCTCCGGGGCGAGATTTTTGTGAGTTTTCGTGGGGGAAATTTATTATACTATAATTTTTGCCACCCACGTATTAATTACAGCTCAAACTAGAGCTTATGTAATTTTGGAGAAAAAGAGACGCTTTCCCCATCCTGGATTCGAACCAGGGTCCCTTAAACCTTTAGGGATTAACCCTTAACCCTTAACCCTTAAACCCTTAAGGGGTTTAATTGAATTCACATAGCGATTATCAAGGGACTGAAGGAGATTTCATGGTTATAGCCATTATTCGCAAATTTTTTTATTTAATATAACTATATATATTATGGCATTTCATCAAATAACAGGAATTATTTTGTTCATTGTAACATTGAAATCGTTGAATTCTGTCTGTAAATTAAATAATTACATGTTCATTTTAAGTGTGTTTACACTGTATGCACCCATATATAAATGAAGATCTCAGCAAATTTAAATAATATTTTAAAACAGCACAAACTTTGCAACACGTATTCAAGTCTTTGTACTGACAAAACGAAGAGTTCCTTAATAGAATATAGTTTTAAAGTTACATTGTGGCACCAGGGATGACTTATTTGCAATGTAATAATTTTATAGAATCGAAATGTTAAAGATATGCAAAAGTATTCCATAGTAATTGCTGTTGCTTTTCCGAGGTGCTTGCAAAATATATTATTTTTATTCAAGAATCCGTAACTAAAGAAATAGCCGAAATACGCTGTAAACGTCAATTTTCCATTTGCAAGGTAATCGTTCATTTATTGAAGTTGGACAGAAAACTGCACTCCCAAACTTCTTTTTCCTTCCGAACTCTCAGAAAAATCCGGAGTGGATAATATCCTACCTTCGAGGTGAACATCAATCACCGGATTTTCGGTTTCTAATGACTCTTTGTGGGTTGAATGCAAGTGACGTGGATCAAGCAAAAACGCAGGTCAATCAGTTTCTTCAAAGTTATGGGAACAAGAGAGATATTTAAATACAAAATCAATTTTCCGATCGTTGTTCTCGACGCAATTTTAATACGAATCTGATAAAAACGTTTGACCTTGCTGCAGAACCTTCTCTGTATCGATGCATCGATGCCGCTTCCGACTTTTTCACAGCTCATTTCTTCACAAAGAGCTCAAGCCGACTTAGAAAACGCAGTGGTTAGATTACTAAATTCAAGGGCTAATGCGAGGCATTTAACCTCTTTGGCATTTTAACATGACAATGACGGCAATCGTCAGTTACTTTCACGTTCGAAATTCCGAATAAATTGCGCGAAATGTTAATACTGATATTTCTTTCCATGATTTTGAACAAAGTAAAATAACTTTATTTGTATATGGGACAATATATACCATAGAGAATGCACAGGATTTAGAAAAAGTTTAATATATATATTTAATTCCAATATACAGAGTGTTCCTTAAAGTAACTTCCCCTGTGCAAGGGTCCTCTGGATCGGAATTTATAAAGTATCGAAATGAAACTTGAAATGTAGACACATCAAGTTGTGCGCTTTAGAATTACGTACATAACAAAATTAAGCTACCAAGGTTAAGATTAATATTACCAAATTTCGAAATCTCAAATGGCAGTACCTTTTTCTATTATCGCAATACGATCAAAACTGTGAAAAACCTCAAATGCCACAGAAAGGTTTTGCGACTGTAAAAATGGCTGTGCAAGAGCAGAATCAGAAAAGGGTGTGAACGGCAGAGTAAGAAAGGAAGAACACAAGAAATAACGCCATTTGTCGTTCATTTAGCAGTGCTTGATATAGTAACCTTTGCAGGCGATGACCCTATGCATATTTTGCAATTTTTTTCGGTCACATTCATCGCATTTGATCCCGCTCTTTTTTAGCGATTTTCGCAGCAAAAGGAAAACTTTCAACCGCATTTGGGGGTTTTCTCAGTGTTGATCGTATCGCGATAATAAAAAAAAAAGATGTTGCCATTTGAAATTTTCAAAATTTGGCAATTGTAATCGTAAACATGATAGCTAAATTTCTTTTATGTGTGGATCTCTGGAGCACATATTTTAAAATGTCTGTATCACAGGTTTACTTCGCATATCTTAAAAATTCAGGCCCTAGCGCCACTTAAATATGGGAAGTTACTTTGTGACCACCCTGTACAATCGTTGGTATGAATTTATTACTTACAGCTTTAAGTATGTATATTTATTTAATTATATATATATAATATTATATTGGCTAATTTAATATACAACATATATACTTTTTAAAATATGATTGTACTTTTGTATTTCTGTATCCTTTTATTAAGATTAATCTTGTGAGAGATTATGAGGAGGGTTACGTATGGTATTCTTATATTCAAAGATTTGAGATATGAAATTGCATAACTGCATTCATAGGCGTAGAGTTATATGGGTCTCTGGGGACCTAGCCTCCCCCCCACAATTATTTGAAATAAATTGCAATTTTACATATACTGTAATATATAAATGCCCAAAATACGTGCTTAGGCCCCCAATAATTTTGCAAACTCTACGTTAATGACCGCATTTTATGTATATTATATATACAGAGTGATCCACAGTAATCTTCCTGAAAATAAAGATTTATATCTGGTGAACTATTTGCAATAATACGCCCATATTTTGGGAATAACTACAGTCACTATGGAGAGTTCTTATTGCGTATAATCGTATCGTCCTTTTTTCTTTCATCAAGTACCATACGGTAGCATGTTTATGTCACATCTTTAGCATTTGATGAATAAAAAAAAAAGTATTCCCTCACTACGTACTGCGGCTTTAAAAATCGAAATGTAAATGAAATAAAAATCAGCAAGGAAATTAAAATATTGACAAAAAAATTGTGTGGTATGGAAGACTAAAAAGTATTACAAATATTTTTTCAACTATAGTTAATTATCACTGTTGATTTTAGTCTTAATTTATAAAAATGAAATAAATATAACTATACTCGTATACATTAGGGCGGAGAGTAGTTTTTTTTTTTCAAATTATTTTCCTGCTATATTAAAAAATTGTAGAATACTTTAAGAAACATAATTAAAAAATTTCAGATTAATCAATAAATATCTTCCGGTCCCACTTTTGAGTCAAAATATGCAAAATTAGCCGAAAATGATGTAAATTTAACATTTCGGTGATTCCTTTAATTTCCTACATTTTTATTCCAACTAACGCAAAAAAGTTCGAAGAATATATAAGAAACGTAAGTGCAAAATTTTAGAGTAATCAATGAATATCTCGTACTTCCACTTCGGAGTCTAAATGTGCCAAAATTTCTGAAAATGATGTAAATTTTCAAATTTCAGTGATTCTTTTAATTTCCGATTTTCTTTTTTCGTCAGCGCGGGAAAGTTAGAAGAACATATAAGAAATGTTAAGTAGAAAATTTATAGTATTTCTGTTGGAGGGAAATGAATTGAAAAATAATGCAAAATCGGATCCACCTGTAGGGGCGACAGCGGTTTATGTGGCTGAAAAGGTCGAAGCAATTTGGCAGGCGGCCTCAATTCCATCAGTTTCTATGGAAACAATTGTCAAAATGATTAAATCATATAATGATAAATACAAGAGTATGAACAGCTGCCGCTAGGAAACAAACGAAAAGATGAAGTCCAAATTACAAATTTTTGAATCGGAAACAAAACAGAGTCTGTTTAATATTCGCTCTTGCAAGTGTGCATCTCTCAACGAATGTAAATGGCCACGTGAAACGGAAGTTCCAAATTTGGGAAGACAGTTTCTTTAGGTTCAGAGAACTTCAAGGAAAATGGCGAAATTGCTAATGGAATATCGTTTTCAGCAACTGTTCCCTTATTGAGATAAAACCCACTGAGCGAGCATAAAGCATTTCACCATAAAGCCCAGATAAACATTTCAAATAACTTTTCACGGAAACGATATACAAGTAATGGAATTTCTGAAAAGCGACACCATTTAATATTTGAACCGACCAATTAAACAGCAATGCTGGTTCATTTAAACTTTTTGATTTTATTATGAAAGGCTTGTTTTATTACATTATAAGTTTGGAGAAGGAACGTTTATACATAGTTTGTAATGTATCTTAAAACCTGTAATTCCTAAGTCTCTTAAATTGCATACTAAAATACAGAATATTGAATTTGACGAGAGATATCTTTATGCGCTGAATTCAATAGATAAAGAGAAAAATCAATGTTATATAAAACTTTATGGATTATTTGGCCTGTTTGGGAATATCCAGTGAAGTGAAAAAGTTTTGATTCCCTTCATAATACTTTTTGTTTTTGTTATATTATCCATACGTAAAGAAGTTTTAATTTATCACTAATAAAATAAATTTATAATGAAATAATCTAGGTTTTAAAAAACTTTTTAAATTCTTTGTTTAGGATTTTTTTCAAAATATATGTATCTCTTTCCTGTAAAATTTTGCTTTGTTTATTTTCTGATTATTCCTAAAAGAAGGAAATGTGAGTACTACAAGATTTGGATTAAATTATAATTTTACATGTAACAAAATAAATTCTGCGTTTTGGACGACCTTCGAAAAAGAAAAACGTTTTTGTGAAATAAAAATAAGCTAGAGATTTGGTTTCATATATTGGTCTGTGGAGTCTACGAATTGCATACAAGCGACTTAACAGATTGAGC
>QLNU02014802.1:118324486-118351142 GCA_006491805.2 Dysdera silvatica | reverse complement strand
TCATGCTGCGCCGGGACCTACTGTTTTCCGAGGAATCCGAACCTCTTAAGGCCTGGGGAACCAAACCCCGGACTACAGTGAGCAGTGCGATCTTTTATGAGATCTCTGAGTAAGCGTTCTTTTTGCACTGCTGGGAGTCGAACCCGGATTAGCCGCGCAATAGGAGAACGCGTTACCACACTGCGCCACCGCAGGGCGGTCTCTTGGAACCCAGTTCAGAATTTGCGTTGTCCATCGTTGATCAGTTCTTGTGATATTCCCAGCCTTTTGCCCTTTTAATTTTTTTACTTTAACAATGATATATAAAAGGGTGTCTTTTAACGCGTGGAAGAAAAGTATATAGCATGATTCTTTGCAAACTTCTAAGCGAAAAATGTTAATGCGAAAATGCTAAGAAATTAATAATTATGAAGTTATTAAGGTTTGAAGCTTATCCACTTTCACGCTGTTTCCATTTGTTAACGTCTTTCATAGCCCTATTGAAACGAATTAGAGAAAACTTGTTTTTGAAAAGGCATGCAATAGGTCTTTTTGGTCGTTTATTCGGTCGGTAAATTTACATTGAAAGCCAACGCGCATGTTAATTTGTTTTTCTCCGGCCAACACAGTTGAAATTACGTCACATAGTCGGTGAATTTAGTGTAGCAACAATTACGATTTAATTCTTCGCCAAGTAAGTAAGTTATACCAAAAGTGGATGCATAAAAATAGTTAGCAAAAAGAAAGTATATTTTTTACTTCTCATAGCAAACATATACAATCATGTAACATTAATATTTTAAAGAAATTAAAAGGTAACAAATTAAAAAATGCCTTGATTTAAAATTTGGAGCTTTCAAACTCAAAATATTGCTGAAGCACATTTCTGTGCATTTTATATTCCTCACTCCCTTTATAAGAAAAAATAAGCAGGTGCCTCCCACCCCCTTCATGCTTATGTAGTATTGCAGCTCTCTAATTTTTGGTATGTTTTAAAATAAGAATTCAATATATGATGCAAATTCTGTAGTAACTTATTAACGTTTTATTGTGATATCGATCACTTATTTCTAAGTTCATTATAATATTAAACGCTTATTTATATATGGGAATAATCACAACAAATTATCGCATTTAAATATGTTTTTAATTACTTGCTAATTGCTATTTTGGCATCATAAAGTGATTTGCTATATTTTTATTATTAATATGTTTTATATTGTAAGCAAATAATGTGCAATAAATAAGAAGTGGTTTTGATAAAATAAATTTATTAAAAACAATACATTCATTATATAATTTAAACCGCCTGGGAGCCACGGGGAGCATAGAAGGGGGAACCCACGGACTAAATAAGGGAAATATCGGATTAAATAATTATATGTTGAAATTCGATGGCCTGTATATTGTATCTACTACTCACTATGTACCCTACATATATTATTGTGTCGTATAAGTATTGCAGTTCTCTCTAAAAGGTTGTCACTTTATGACAATGTGCTTCTTCTATTATTTTCTTTGTCTTACGTATGCACCTTTCAGACCGCCTTTCTGTTATCAGAAAAAAATAAGCAAACCCCAAACCCAACCCGTTACCCAAAGATGCCTACATGATAATTGAACGGTCCCATTATTATCCCCTTCGGCCCTGATGTCCTTGTGACAGAACGCCGCATTTCGTTCATTAATAGTCATATTTTGCATTTCGTTAGATGAAAACATGATGTACATTTCAAGATGTCTCTGAGATGTACTCAGGTAAATGCATCAGGTTTTCATCCAACGAAAAGCTAAATATGAATATTAGAATGAACTAAAGAAGAAGAAGTACTGTCACAAGGACGCCATTGCCGAAGGAATTAAAATTATATTTTACCTCAAAATTTAAGTTATTATTATGTTTTTAAAACCTATTGACATCTTCAACGTGTAGCGTAGTAATAAGGCAGAGATAGTTCACTTTTTGAGTGTAAAGCAAAATATTTTTGGTCTAATGTATGGAACTCAACAATCCAGTAGTAACGAGATCCTAGCCTTCGGGTCCACTGAGCTAGATTCAACATCTAATAAGTGCGATTGAATTTAAATATATCGTAGTTCCAAAGTCACGTTAAACCACCAGTTCCACTGCAACTAATCCTTTGTGCAATTTTGAGACGTAAAGTATGCGAACGTATCCAAATACCTCAAAATCATCAAATTTACGACTAAATTCCGCACCTATTTTGACAACTTTTACTGCAAAAATGGCAAATTGATAGGACAAGAATTAATATTTGGTACCTTTATTTTTTAATGTTGGGAAATGTGTAATATAATATGCTTTTTTTCTATGCCTTTTCCAAAATATATAATTTGTGGTTAAGCGAAATTATTTTTTCCAAAAGTATAATTTTTGTGCTATTTATCATTTTACTTTCTTATTTAAAACATCTAAATATGTCATTGTTTCCATGTAGTCATATGCTCAATAAGCAAACAATAATGTCATTTTCATTTCATTTATTTATTTTTCAATACACAAAGTTGAAGATCAAAATTTATGCCAAATTAAAAAAAATTCTGAAGGGTGACCAGGAAAAAGCCGATGAAAGATGGCTTGATGAGTCCTGGCCACCCCCAAATCTAGAAGGACAGTGACGTATAGCTTAAAGATACAACATAAAACAACAAAAGTAATATTATTAGCGAGATTATACATTAAAACTATTTACGCATTCTGAAATTCAATATAAGAGTATATTTTATAATGCACATCGACAAAAATCTAAACAACTCCTAATGAGATGATAAAGCTACATAATCGTTTAAATAAGAACGAAAAATAGATCTATGAAAAATCAGAGACACAATAACCCATGAAATTATGAATATTACAATATATGTAACACTTATTGCATATTGGTCTAGAAACATGTCAATGAAAATTAATACCATAATTTGAAGACCCATTATAAGAAAACAACTAGAGTTAAAAAATTATACCAAACCCAGCAAGTAAGACTTAAGTCTCATTTTGAATAAGCCCAAATCTTGAATTTCTCTAATACAAGTGGGCAAACCGCTCCATGTTCGCGGGCTCACGCAACCAATATGAAACATCATATAATTAGAAATAGCCCGTTGAGGAACCAATTGGTCTCCACGACGTGATGGAAATCTGGATGGTCGTACATTTAAGTCAATTAAATCACAATGCAAGCCATGGTAAATTCTCTGATACATTAAGATTGATAATCGAATTGTGATCAAGCGGCGAAATCAAAGAATGCCAAATTGCAACCAAGGGTTAGGATGGGTCTCTTCCTCCCTAGACTGCAATATACGCAAGAACCGACTCTGTATTAGTATTTTATTAATACAACAAGGGCCAATAAATGCCCAAACAGTACTACAATATGTTAAATTTGGGAGCATGAGGGAATTATAGATGTGTTTTAATACCCCGACCAAGTTCAGCGTTGTGACAAGTTCGACGAACAAGTCCTAAAACAGATCATAATTTTGATGTGACAGATTGAACGTGGAGACCCCAGTTTAGTTTCCTTTGAAGAATGATACCTAGGAAATTAACAGAATTCAAACATGAAACACAAGCATTGTTAATAATTAATTGTGAAAAAGGTTAGATAATTCTTGGATTATGAAAAGTACACATTTTGCTTTAGATTCATTGACCTTCAAGCGATTTGCACGAAACCACATTAGAATCAAGCGAATCTGTTCATTTGCCAATTCATGAAGGGTCTCATAATTATCATTATTTAATTAGTAATTAATTAATTAAATTTATTTTAATTAGTAATAAATGAGTAATACATAAAAGTAATCAATAAGTGCCTTTTGCCGATATTGAGTATTCATATTCGGTTACGTCAAAAATAATTTCATGTCATTAAAACAAGCTAAAAGTCTCATGAACACTGCATTTCTGGAAAACCATCTAATGCTATTATTTATAATAAAGTCAATATATTCCCATCTGATCATGTGCTAATATTACGGCACTTCTATTGAAACATTGTAGTAGTTAATCACCACGTTATTTCTGGTTAATTCATAATATTGCGTGATCAATATTTATCGTCCTTAATTCTTATACTGCATTGCATGTAATCGTTAATTATAGTAAAAAGAAAAAATATTTTAAATAATAATATGCAAATATTGATATACTCATTGATTTTGTGACTAACTATAGAAAAAATTATATTTTAAATAATGTTTCATATAGCGAAAATACTGTGTGAAGCAGAATCTAAATAAGCGTAATGAAGTGATTATAATCGAATATAATAGATTACATTTTCGCGAAAATTACATCTGTAATTGTAATTGAATGTTTTGAAGTAGCTGTAATCTGCAATATAATCATAATCACACTTTTAAATTTCATTTAATCATAATCGTTTTTTGAAATTCTTACCTAAACGTAATCATTATCGCTATGATTATAATCGTAACCGCAATGACTATAATCGTAGTCGAAAATAAGACTTGACTATAATCGTAGTCGAAAATAAGACTTGACTATAATCGTAATCAAAACCATAACCTGAATTTTGATACTTAGATAACTGTAATGATAATCCTACTGTAATAATCGTAATCAAAATAATAACCTGAATTTTGATACTTAGATAATTGTAATCATAATCCTACTATAGTAATCGTAAGCATATAAACAGATCGTAATCGTTCCCAAGTCTGGTGTCAGCAGATAAATAAATGGTAGGAAATAGTAGTATGCAAATAAATAAAACGCAATCCGAAACATGCTTTTTTATAGTAAAAGACAATTACTGCAGCCTGCACTAACTTTAAGTACAAGTAGTATCTAACTTACGTCACTAGATACAGTTTTTTCTTTAAAAGTAGGTTGTTCTTGAAAAGAGGAATTTATTTTTCTCACCTATTACTTCTATTTTTTCTATTGCAGGAGGCGGGGCTTTGTAACTTATTCCGTTAGTGGTTTTCGTCAAGGAAAGGGTAGTCAAAGTTTTCTCTAATTGGCTAGATTTAAATTCATTATAACTTCATAAATATTAATTTCTCAGCCATTTCGTATTAACATTTTTTGCGTAGAAGTTTGCAGGAATCACAATATATACTTTTCCTCCGGTCGTTAACAGACAACCTGTATATATATATATATATATATATACCCAAATAAGTACCCAAGAGTTTTATTGAGGACTGGGCACAGCCCTAAAAATAGCTGCTCTTCTTCTTCACAATATCTTCTCAATATGTTAGATTAATGAATCTTCTAGGATGCGCAATTCTGCTCAGGCATAAATGTTTGCATTAATTCTATTTACATATAATGATCAATAAGCTAATAATTTTTCAATCTAATAACTATATATGCATAAAACATAAAATTGAAAGAACCCTTCTAGAAAGCAATCTGAGTTTAAAATTGAGGCCCTATTTGATAGAAGTGTTTGCCCAATGTCACTGAGCCAAGACAGTTTATGAAAATAAACGGTTTCGTATGTATAAAAGCAAAGTACGTAGAAAAAAATATATAAGCACACATCCATATGACAGACAAAAGTGGAAATTGGGGAAGGCATTACGAACATATTTAACAACCAACGCAATTAAATGAATAATTAAAGAGCCAAAATAAGAGTTTTCCTTAAGTTCTGAAGAACCTGCAGAATGTAAATAAAAATTTTGTTTTCTTGTTTATTGCCTTGGATTTTAAAGCTCTTCGTAATCCGCTCTCTTTGACTATTGTTTCTTAATTAATATCTGTATCGTTACCGGAGTCGGCACAAACTCATAATGATGAGTATACCTATTTTACTCTTTATTTTTATATTGTAGTCTATATTAATATTTTCTAGACATATATTAATACTTATATGATTAATATACGTGTTACTTTTACATATTTCGTAGCTGCTGGTCAAAATACTTTTCTACCGTATTCGCTATACCTATCTTGAAATACATGAAATTGTTTATCTGAAAATATTTCACAACATGGTCTGTATATGGAGTTTACTAAGCTTTTATTTTGCTATTAAATTCAAATTTTACGGTTCAGTCAGTGTCTACGTAAATTTTGGAGGTTAGAAATGAAAAATTTCCATTAAGATATCTCACAGAGAAATTTGTAATTTATCCGAATTTAATGAATGTGATATCCCTATTTGATTTGAAAGAATATAAGAAGAGAAAGAAAGGGTAATCTATTTAAATATATTACTTTGAAGACGTTATATGAAAACAAAAACACAAGGAAAATTATATAAAAAAAAGAAAATTCGAAAGCTTCAGTACGATTTGAAGTATCATATTCATTTTTTGAATAAAACGAAATAACTAAGAAAACAAAATTAAGAAGATTACATCAAATATTTTAGCGGGAAAAGAATGTTAAAAACGTAATATTTTTAATGCCTTTTTTCAAAACTCACCTTTATTGCGATCATAACGAGACAAAAAATATGCTTTATTATGCAAAAAAATACATAGAAAAAGATATACAGGGGAAAGAAGATGCTAGTTTTTCGTACGGGAAAGACAAAAACTTGGTAATGGAACTAAGATCTTCTAAAACTAAAGTGCTTCTTTCGTGACGCTTTAGGGAAGCTTTTTTTCTGCGGCAAAAAAAATTACTTTTTATTTTTGCTTGCCATTTGGGTTACTTTTTTTAATATACAGAACGAGAGAAAATGCATGAATCGTTATCTGGAGTTCTTTTATGAAGGAAAAAATTATTGAAACTAGAAGTTATTTAAAACTTTCAAAGCTACTTAAAATTTTTCTTTTCATCAGGAAAAATACTAAACTTAGTACTAATAAATCAGTTATGTATTTATATTTCTACTTTGTAGAATTTATTATGTATTTTTCTCGTGGTGCATCTATTGGAAGATTAATATCAGCTTCCACGAGACGTAGGTTACTTCATGAAGAAGCTTTGTGTCCTGGAAGATCAGCAATTTAAGTGCACACACCTCATGTGATGGACCTGTTGAATTGGGCATGATTTTTTGCGAAAATGTACTGAATATTAGTGGAGGTCTATACTTTTCACGAATTATGTGATTAATTCACATATATGCCCCTTATGTACACTTCATCTAATGGCAGAGAGAATTTTCTTTCATATACAATTGGACAAAATTTAATGAACAGTAATTATGTGATAAATTTTTATTGTAATTCTTTGAACCTGTCGAATCTATATTAGACCGCTAAGCCGTTAACGTCCGAAAGGCAAGAAAATAGCGTTTGATAAAAAAAAAGAAACTAAAGCTTTTCACGAATAAGTTTAAATAATATTTTAGAGTGGTTCGAGGTTCTTCTTTTTAGTCAGTACAGAATTAGGGATTCACTATCATTCCAGGTATACCAGGGAAGAAAATAGAGACGATGGAGTTCACCTTAGTGTTTGAGAAGGCATCTCTTACAAATGTACACATCTCATCCCCTAGTCAAATTTAATTATATCATAAACAATTCTTAATGAACAAGGTTCAATGAACTAGGGATTAAGCTGTAACAGAGACAGATGTGATAACGGAGGCAGTCATTTTAAATAGGTTCGGTAAAGTTGAAACGAAGGTTTAAAAATCCTTATAGATATTTCACGAAATTTTCCAAATTAAAATTTTAAAAATCGCTGTTATATTTATCCGTTAATTTACTTTCGTGATTAATAATGCAGAGGTTAATTAAATATTATTTAATTAAAAGTTCAGTTCTGTTGTCTAATACTAAAAGTGGTTAATTTCTCTGACGATCTCAAATCTTATTCACGAATGCGTGTAAGTGTACATAGATGTAGATGCATTTATAATCTGTTTCAAAATTTAATATTGCGTGAAATTAAATAACAAGAAAGAAAATTTAAATGTCAACTAAAATATGTTACAATAATTGTTTTAAATTGAAAGACAACATTAATCACATGATAATTATTAAATATTGTAATTGTTAAAAACATTTTGAATATGATGATGATAAATTTCGAGAAACTATGATCATGGTTTTATTAAATTTTTGCCAGCTAAATAAAAAAGATATAAACACTGTCGAACGATACACAAGGTTTTCTCTTTTTATGAGTTTCATATTTTCGACTTGTTTTCCCATATTGTTCATACTGTTAAATTTATAGGCAGATTTAAAACTGTAATACGTCACTGAGGGCAACATTTTGTGTTAAAAATAGCAAAACAAAAATATGTTTTGCAAATTTTTATACAGAATAATTCATATTTTAAAATCAGCTTTGCATTACATTGTTATTCGATGCTAAAAGTGTTTAATATGTATTTGTTATACCCAGGCAATTTTAAATGTAAATATTAAATTTATATAATTTATATACTTTTATTTCAAATCCAACTAATAAAAATCTATCGACAAGCTAATTTGCAACTCTCTGTTGCCCATCTCATTAATAAAACCCAATTGCCCATCTAAATGATAAAGCCGATTGCCAATCTAACTGATAAAAACCAAGACAGATCCAATTAATACACCATCAATGCTTGAATAATTAATACCCCTCTACTGCTTCAATACAACAAGGTCTCTCTTTGAAACATCATTGAATGTCGGGCAAATCTTAAAATTAACTTACCATATAAACCATGCCGGTTCTGGGTTGTTGACCGCCAGCGTGCCACAGATATTTCGCACCCCCCCCCATCTGCGGATTTACCATGTTGCCGCCCCTTCCTACCCGCCCGTCCTCCCAAAAAATCAGTGGTAGGAACATAAAAATTGTTACATTCAATATACGCTACAAAAGTTTATATTAACAGTAAAAATGTTGAAAAACAAACTCATAAAGTAAAACGTAACAATAAACAATATTAACTTATATTGCAGTATTATTTCTTTTTGGTATATAATAAATCAAATTCAATTTTATTGAAATAAATTTTAATTTTAGCAAAAAAATAAAAGCCCATTAAACACTGGTATTTACATGGAAAGCATGACGTCTAGCTTTCTTCTCGGCAAAATGCCTGATTATACCGTCGTGTGATATTGTTTATGTAATATCAGACTCAATACTCAAAATTGCTAATGAATTTAATCTATCTTCACACACAGTTGATCGCAGGTAGTTTTTAATTCTCTTAAGGCAATAAAAAGATCGTTCTGAAGAACAGGTGGTGGCTGCCACACACGTGTAATCTGCGGATAAAAAATTAAGAAACTAAGAAAAGATATCGTTATTCACAAAAAAAGAATTAATCATCATAGACAAGGGTAAATATGATGCAGTATATCTGGTGGGACCAGGGGCAGACACAGATATTCATTTTTTGGGGGGTCAAGGAAAAATTTGGTATGGTCTTGGAATAACACCCTTCATTTTTCATGAAAGTTGGAATTTTTTACAGTGAAAAAATATATATTTGGGGGTCATGACCCCTGTGACCCCCTATGTCCACACTTGGTCGGAACCAAGGGAAAGTATCGTGAAAGGCAGTATCGTTTTAGACAGATCTCACTGCGTATAGTGAACATAAAACACTTTATTTTAGTAATCGGGGCCGTAACTAGAAACTCGTTGCAGGGGACTGTGAAAGCTGTAGTGCTTAAAATTCGTTAATATTTTTATTTTATTGCATTTTATTAGTATGTAGTGAAACCATATATCCACAATATGCGGACCTAAAATATTTTAATCGAATTAATTAATTTTAGAATAATCCATTTTTCCGGCAAAACTTAAAAAGTATAAGACAATACATGTGAAATATGTAAATTGTTGTTTAAAATGGTTTATGTGAACAAAACATTTGAGCAATGAAAAAATAATAATCTATTTAACATTAATGAATACAATTATTAACATCAATTTTGCACTGAAAACTTGTTTAAAATTTATTATTTATTATAAAGTTGATGAAAAAATTTCACATGTTTCTACTTTCAGTGAACTGCGCAAGAAAGAAACTAATGTACAGGCAGAGCTATCCCTGAAGGCTACGCGCTGTACGCGCCGCGTACTCTCAAAAAATTTTGAAAAATACAGAGTACGCGGCGCGTGCTCTCAAGGTCTCAAAAAAGTTTTTGTATTTGCTGGTTTTTGGACAACTTTCAACAAAGTTCAGCCTTTTTTTTTTCTAGTCATTTACAAACTTGAATAGAAACAAATGAAGAAACGAGGAAAACCCCCTGAACCCCGCGACCCTCAGAAAAATATCCTGCGTACAACCAGAAGAGGAATGAAAGACTGATGGAAGTGGCAACTGCTATCTAGGGCTTGGATACATGATAGACGACCAGTCGACCGCCAGTGAACGCGGCACGGTGACGTCACGCAGTCCTGTAACTCGCAATTTCAATACTCCTTAATTAAGACAACACTGCATACTCTCAATAATTTTCTTCAGGACAGCCCTGTGTACAGGAGAGGACTGGGTCTTCTCAAAGGATGCAATTTTAGGAAGGCGCGAGTCCTATCGCCCATCAGGGCGCGGTCTGCCAATATATAAAATTCGTTGGCCCCGGGGTGTGGAGTTATAGGTTGTGTATCACAGAACTCGAGTCAGAACTTGTGACATGATTATGATTGTGACAGATTATGATTTGGAGTTTGCGTTAGGCTAGGCAGGAAATTTGAGATGGCAAGGGCTATCATTACACCCAGGTCCGCGCTGTGGTTCTTGCAGAGCCGTAGCCAGGATAGGGCTATAGGCGGCTGAGCCCCCCCTGGAAATGTAGTCAGCCCCAACCTGGAAAATATTTTTTCTCAAAATCAAATATTGTAAAATTTTATTTTAAATTTTTTGTTTTGTACGAAATTGTACATGATAATGGAAATTGTTCTTTGACGTTAAAAATGTATTCAAAATAGCTTTCTACCGTAGATCTTCTGTATATAATATTTTTTATATACGTTTGAATCTTCATATACTTTAAGGGTGGGAGAAATTATACTAAAATTTACGTCTTCAATGCAAAATTTAAGTTAAGCAATTCGTTTGTTAACGTTAAATAAATATATAAAGTGCATCAAAATAATTACGAATTTTAAGGCCCCCGGTTGCTGTCTGAGCCCCTCCCCCCGGTAACCAGCGTCTGGCTACTGGCTTGAGTTTTGCCGCTCTAAGCCGAACGATAAAATGCCGCCCCTATCAAACAAGTATTTGCTTTCTTTTTTAAAAAAATATACCGGCCAAAAAAATGTTTTATAATTTGATGCCGCCCCCATGGGCGAATATGCCATTTTGCAGCCCCTAGGTTATTTTTGCCGACCCACTGCTACTTTTTTTGCCGTATCTCTTTTGCTCTCTACCAGTCCGTCCTTCCAATGAGTGGTAGGAACGTAATTATTATTACATTAAATATACGCCGAATCACATTTGTATTGACAATAAATATGTTGAAAAACAAACTCATAAATTGAAACATAAACATTAAACAATATTAACTTATATTGAAGTATTATTTATTTTTGGTATAGTATAATAAATCAAATTCAATTTTATTGAAATAAATTTTAATTTTAGTAAAAAGTAAAAGCCTATAGAACACTGGTATTTAAATGGAAAGCATGACGTCTGGCTTTCTTCTCGGCAAAACATCTAATTATATCATCGTATGGCAGTGGTCTTCACTCCGCTGCCCGCCGACATGTTTTTGTGGCCCTCTGGTTCATAAAAAAATACAAATTGTTTCACACAAAAATAACATCCCTTGATTCCTTTGAGCCTTAAACTTATGTATTGCAATATTCTGTTCACATTTTCACATTTCGTAATAAATTTCTTAAAACACTATAGAACTAAATTAACTCGAGGTTTCCCCTCGATCGTGTTTTACTTTAGTTTTCCAGCGCATAGGGGCAGCTAAGGGCGGTAGCCCCGGGCGGCAAAATTTCTAGCTACGCCACTGGCAGTAAAGATAGTTTTATTGATTTGCAGTGCAACAGTGATTTTAAAACAAAATTCAACTTACCACTCATTGAATTCTATTCTAAATAAATCGGTAAGAACATCTTCCCAACCATCCGACTGCATGCTCTGAAAACGATGTCACTGTTCAGAAGCACTTAGGTCTGCGCACAACCCTTGTCGAGAATAAAATTGGTAAAATCAAAAATAAGACGTGATATCGACAGGCTTGTTAATAAGAAGCAGTGCCAAAAATCTCACTAAAAGGTTTGATTTCGCTTTATACTGTATACGCATGTTTTCAGGCCTTATACGAATATTGCTGGTGCAGAAGTGCGTCCCACAGACCACAAGATTAAGAAAAATTGGCCCTTGGACTGAGAAAGGTTGAAGGCCCCTGTCGTATGGTATTAATTTTGTTATATCAGACTCAATACACAAATTTTGCTGCCCAAGTCTATAGCCTAGTAAAGCCTATTGGGAAATAGGACACTGATTTTACTGGGGCTGTAGTGAAGTGCAATCTGCTATTTACAGCATCATAACAAAAAGTGGCTGTCTGTATGTATGTTTTTTAAAGTATTTTTTTAAATCTTAAAAAGTAAATTTTTTACTATAGAAGTACATAATCAAATGCGGCCTTCCTAGAAATTGGCCGCCTGTGTGCATGCACGTACTGCACACCCGGTAGAAACGGCCCTGTATATAAATCACAAAGGGCAACAAATATCCATTTGATGATGTCCGTTAAGCTATATATTGGAAAAGTCGATAATTTTGATATTAGGAATCTTTTTTAAATTATACTTTGTTCCCCAAATTCAAAGTTTTAAATTTTTCATTTATTTTTCCAAACTTGCATTTATTTTTTTAGTTATTCTCTTCTATTTGAGCCACGCCCCCTTTTTTTATATGGACCCCTACACTAAGAAATCCGCTTGAGTAGCTACATTATAATTAGTTTTATTTTGCCAAGGTAAATATATATCTTATCCCATACTATTTGGTTTTATAACTCAATGCTCAGTTTTATAACTTCAATAAAAAATATTGCGAGTGGATATATTCTCGTCTTTAATATCCAAATTAGATAAACAAACTTTAAATACATTTTTTAGAAAACTTGTTTTTTGGGCTATGCGGGTTTACGGTAAACGTCATAATTTTATTTCGAATGTATAGCCTGTAAACATTTTCCCGGAATGTACCAGAACTGTAAATATTGGCCAAAAATAATTTCTAATTTCACTACGTAAACAATTGTTTCGTCCAAAAAAAAAGAAACCTTTTACGTTACATTTGGAAAAAAAAATTCTGCAAAACCTATATGTAACACAAGTATCATTCTCGTACATCCCGTGGAGATGATAAGTACATATTATTTCCGTTTTAATTTATACCCAAAAACTTAATTGAATTAAAGTTATCGTGTTTGGAATTCGCTTCTAATCATGCAATTAATCAGCAAACTATCAATTAGCAATTAGCAAAATATTAATTATTGAAATTTTTCTTCTTTTCTAATTGGAAGTCTACCAATTAAACAAAAATTAAATGAATGTATTGATAAATAAAAAAGTTCTCCAAAATAAACTTACACCTTAAGGATTTGTAATGTTGGGCGGAATGGACAAATAAAGAATCGGGTATATTTCTTATCGTAATTATATTAAATTGATTGTATTTAAATTTTAAAATATAATACTACATATTGAATAATTTATTAATTTGAAAGCTGATGTTGCAGTTTATTTACGAACCTAGTTGTATGGATATCCCTAGGGATGATATTTAACAGTTGAACTCTGATTTCTGACAATACATTGTTCAACCAGTTTCCATATTTATTTTAAGGTAAATGAAATCAAGATATAGGAACTTCAAGCCTACTTATACCTATGATGAAGAGATAGCGGGCCGCATGTAAAGAACCGGTGGCCAAAACTAATGTGATACAGCTTTAATTACCTCTACAAAAGGTTTGAATATTTTGTGTTAAAACTATTCGTTTCTAAGTGGATGCGTCTACATTCACTTCAGAGGCGTGCTGATTTTGCGTTTCGTAACTTATTTCTTCAAATCGTAAAACCTGATAAATGTATGTATTATCCTTAATTTACTCATTTGCTTCTGATGTTCTATATGCCCGCTTGAAACGTGAAAATACCCATGAATCTATTGACACATTTAAAGTGTTCTTAAATTTATATGTCTGCTATAGAATTAAACTAAATATCTGACATAACTGCAGCCTGTAGGTGTTTTTTTTTCTTTCAGACAGTTTCTTCAACACCCTCAATATTGTCTACGGTCTTCTATCCAAGTCCAGTTATAGGAGTAAAGTGCTACTTATAACGCAGTTAGATTTTTAAGATAATAACTGTAACTTGGTTACTTTTTAGTCGTAAAGGATTAACGGAAAATTTCGTTATATCTACTTTACTTCACGCACGTATCCCACCCCCCCCAGCTTAGAGCAGTCCTTCAAGTCTACATAAGATGCTTGTCTCAGAGCCTGCACAAACCCTATCAATTTGCCTGGCATATTCAACAATCGTACCCCCTACATACTTGCATCTAACCTATTGAAATCATTGTTTTCCTTCCCCTTCTATCCGGCTACCTTTATCCCAAACCCTTCACCAAATACTAAACTATCGGCATTACACGGATTTAGTAGCCGGAAAAGGTTATTTATTATGATACAGGATTACCAACAAGTGCCTCCGTTGAGAGAGTACTTAGTATAGGTGGATTAGTTGCTTCTTCACATAAAGGAAGATATTTGGATCAAGACTTTCAGATGCAGCTATTTTGAAACTCAATAAAAGGTTTGTTGGGTAATCGTAGTGTTTTATTTATTTATATCCACATGTTTCTTTAATCGTTATCGTCCCTTAAAAAAGGTAGAATGATTACATTGCAAAAGTTTATTGTTTACACTTGGAACTAGCTTTGGGCGAATACGAAATATTTTTACAATCGAAAGAATCGCAATCGAATCTTATTTACAATCGAGTCAACAATTCATTCGTCCTTGAACTTAACAATCGAGATGTTCAAGTGCAATAGCGAGTAACCTTCCAATCACACTGCGCATGCTCGCGTATATTGCTGAATCACTGTTGCACGCTTCATTCATGCACATGGTGCGATGAATCAAGTTAGACTTAAAATCACCGAGCGGTTTCGATATGTTAAAACAATCGAGATAATCGGCTAAAAGATCTCGCAAACGCGGATCAGCACTTGGAACTGTCAAAAGTAACTGTAGAAGTAGCTGTTACAGTTACTATAGAAACAATTGTAACTATTTACTTTAAAACATAAGTAACTGTAACTCTAATAAAGTTATTTTGAAATACAGTAACTGTAATATAGTCACTTTTGAAATATAGTAACTCTAACACAGTTACTTTTAAGAAGTAACTGTTCAAGGAACGCAAAAGTCCTATTTGTTACCATGATAAGTTTACATCTAATTCTTTCCATATATTGTATATTACCGTTTCCGTTATCATCTTATAAATAAATATCCAAAAACTATTTTTCCAGGCCGTTAATATCAAAATCCGTGACAGATTTATGTTTAATGTAGCATTTTGACCTGAGCAGTAAACAGTGCAAAAATATTAAGCGAAAAATTTCACTAAAGCGCTTTTTACTTTTCTTTCAATTATTTTAGGATTTATTTCAGATTTCCATTCTGTTGTTAAAAAAAATAAATCACCCACGACAAATAAAGCTATAGCTGCAAAAATGAGTAGTATATGTTGTTTGGCGATGTATATGTGAATAATTGAAAAGTGATTATGGACAGCGAGTTGCAGATTCATTCCACCACGCATGATACACCACTTTCCTTATACGGGCTCATTTGTCGGCGCATGTAAGGAGTGAGGATTCACGACAACGGACAAATTTGACTGGCGTATAGAGCTAAGCCTAGGCGCAGCCAGGGGATAGTTTTAGGGGTCGTACCCACATCGCAATAAAATTTTGTATATTTAACATAGGAATATATGAGTTGTAGCTCTGTAACCCCTATCAATTAGCTTTTATAACCCCTCCCTTATGAACTTTCTGCTTACGCCACTGGAGCTAAGTACTCTGAAATTGCCTCTGAGTCATACCCTTCGGCATTTAGAGCAACTGGTCCAATTTAAGAGAGGTAGTGTCTATTTGTTTTAGTTTCATGACGCAAGGACAGAAAGGGGCCTGCTATGCCGGAACCTACATTTTTCTGAGGAAACTTAAATCTGTTAAGCTCTAGGAAACCAACCCCCAGACTACGGTGAACAACTGGTGGGCAACATTTGTTTTTGACACAATTGGGAACCAAAATCAAGATTACCCCATTCTTGGTACTATTGGCCACTAAGGTGAAGATCCCTAGCAAAACTGCCAATCAAAGATAGATATGTCAATCATGACAAATCTAATATTTTTTCCTCTCTTGGGCGTCCATTAATAATTCTGGTGTGTTCGTACACCACTTGTGTGATTCCATACCACCTCGATTTAGTAGCTCAACTAATTTTACTTCTAATGCAACCACTGTGGCTCTGTCGTGTGCCACAGTCAGTACATCATCCATATAAAAGTCAGTTTCTATCACTGATGCTGCTAATGGCAGGTCTTCTTCATCGCTTGCTAATTGTTTCAATACCTAGGTTGGCAAACTTGCCCCACTGACTGTTCTGTATGTAACTGTGTTTAGCCTATACTGCTCTATCTCTTAATGTTTACCTGTTTTTCAAAATATTCTTTGATAATTTCTTTGGTTTGGCCCAACGAGAATCTATCTGTACATTTTCTTTATGTCCGCAGTGAAGGCATGTTTATATCCTCGAAATCGTACCATGATGGTAAATAAATCGTCTTGCATGAGGCCCCCATTTAATAACATATCATTTAGTGAAATACCTGTAGCTGTTTTGCTTGACGCGTCGAATATTACTCGTAGTTTTTTCGTCTTTTTTTTCCGGTCTATAGACTGACTGATGTTAAAAAAAAAAGCGATTTATGGAATCTTCATCTTTCACTTGTTCCATATGTCCAAGCTCATCGTATTCGTTCCTACACTGTACGTATAACTGTCGCATCTCAGAATCGTTGTCTAATCTTCTCCATACTGCATCTAAACGTCTAGTAGCGATTTCTTTTGATTGACCCAAAACCAAGTGTTACGATTCTTTAAATGCTAGATGTACGATGAATGTGCCATCTTTTTCCCTCCTAAAGGTTTTGATAAAATGCTCTTCACATGTTGTTTTATCATCACTTTTAGTTGAATGTTGATCTCCTACTCGTTCTAATTCCCAGAATTGGCGTATGCTTTTATCTAACTCATTTTCCGTTGTTAAACTCCGCAATGAAATTTAGGAAGGTTTTGTTTTTTTCATGTTTCCCGTCAAGATGAATCCAAACACGGTTTCTTGTAATGTCAGTGGTGTATTTTCAATTTTCACTTGTTGCGTTTTAATGATACCAAAAAATACTCCTGCCCCTATTAATAGGTGAATATATTTCGAATTTATTCAATGCGGATTTGCTAATGAAATTCCAGTTGTAATATGGAAAGGCTTGTGTCCTATTCCCTTCAATTCGGCTACTACTGTGATTTGTCTCATGACTATACACTTCAATTCACGTTTAAAATATCCTTCTTTGTTTGAAACTACGCTTGTAACCTTCGTACTTGTATTAAACTGCACTTCGCCTAAACTACAGATGGTCATACTTCTTCTGTCTTCGCTTAATTTAAGGAATTTCGCTGTGTCCTCTGTTATCAAGTTAACTTGCGAACCGCTATCTAACAGAGCGGTTACAATTATAGACTTTCATGATATAGGATTACTTAGTTTAACTACTGCTCTTGGTAATAAAAATGTTTTCACAGTTTCCCCTTTATATGTCATCAAGACGTGGGGAAGTTCGTTTTCGCCCTTCAACTGTTTTGGTTGTGTAGAAGGAAGTGTAACCTTCAAACCCTTAGACGATGGTGTCTCTGCTTGTTTGTCTTCGAAGCTTCCATTTCCAACGACGTTGCTATTTATCGAGTAGGTAAATGAAGTTGACTTCTCCTCTGTTTGTCCCAGAACCCGTTTCTGGCCTGAGTTTTGATAGAAACTTTTAGAATTTCGTGACTCGTTGTATTCAGTCAGATGGAGTAATGAATGATGTTTTCTATTGCAGTGAAAACACCGTCCTTGTGAACTACAGTTTCTGTAATGTAATTTGCTGTTAAACAATTAAAATTTAAGTTGCACCTGTTAACGAAATCTAGCCCTTTCATAATTGGCATATTGTGAAATTCCGGTTATTTATATATGATATGTTGATTGTTGCAGTTACCATAATATTCATTCTTAGAAATGGCGCTAATGGCGAAACTTTTGGTTATAAATTGTACTGCAGGTTTACCTTTTGATTGTAGTAGAACACCGCTGCTATTCATCTTTTCAAGTATTTGGCTTTCGCTTGTTTGTTTGGTTTTACGGCTCAAAGACTACAGTGGTCATGCTGCGCCGGGACCTACTGTTTTCCGAGGAATCCGAACCTCTTAAGGCCTAGGGAACCAAACCCCGGACTACAGTGAGCAGTGCGATCTTTATGAGATCTCTGAGTAAGCGTTCTTTTTGCACTGCTGGGAGTCGAACCCGGATTAGCGGCGCACTAGGAGAACGCGTTACCACACTGCGCCACCGCAGGGCCAAATATTTGGCATCTTTTTGTAAGAATTCGAATAATGTGTCTAACTTTGGCAAATCTGTGGAAGTCAAAAACTTCTCGTATTGTTTCCTTGTTTCTCTGTCAACTTTTTTTAGTATTGTATTTTATAGAATTGTTTCTGATAGCGTATTAGTCTTCAAATCCATTAACGTTAAGGATATCAGGTTCTTATTTAACTGGTCCACTAACATAGACCCATATAGAGAGTTTAGACAATTATTGTCTAACCTCTCCAGCAGATTCGTGGTTTATTTTCTCTACATAGAAATATCATTTATAATAGTGTTCACTATTAAACGTTTATTCTCATACCTCGATTTAAGTGCGTTCCATAATGATTCTAAAATGTCCTCCCTGGTTTTGCTACATTTCGCATCTCCTGCTAATTTCCCCTTTAGATAATACAGCTTTTGATGTTCGTTTAATGCTTCATTCACAATGACTAAAGTTCTGATTTGATCTTTAAAAATGTGTCATTCATCATAGTTTCCCGAAAATTTGGGCAAGGGAATTATCGATAAATGTAATGTCATAGGTTATTTCTCCATAAATGAAATTTTCTCTTTGTTTTGGTTCAATTTTAGACGTCTAAGGATTACCTTTAATTCTTGCATTTGTTCATAGAATTCTTGAGACGATTCTTCAAACCCGTCTAATTCTTTACCTACCAGGTTCTCATAAAAACTGTTCTTGAGTTTTCCAAAGCTCTGTTCCATTTTTTTACATTTTCCAGTTCGTTTTCAATGTCCGTGATGTCTAATAATTCGTTTTTTTCTTCAACTGCTCCTACCAGTCTTTTGAGCTGAATTTCCAAATTGCTTTTTCTGCAGTTCAGTACTTTCAAATCTCCCATTTTGGCTTGCTTTATGACCTTTGATTTTCATAACCTTACACAACTTCTTTTTCCAGGCTCTAAGTGACCAAAGGTTGATCACTACTTTATAGTTTCTTTCCTTTGGCGGCTCAACGTGACCAATGGTTAGTCCAGGGTGATTGGCTTCTATGTCGGTTGGTTCAAACCGAAGCGCAATTTGTTACTATTAAGATACATTGGCAGTAATGACTGTTGTTGGCATCACTGCACTGAGGTTGTGAATGATGAAACGAAAAGCGTGGACTGTATACATTTTTGATAACTTTAATTAGAAAATAAACTATTGAAGAAATTTTGGTTCGTACATACATACGGCTACGAACCCTTAATCAAAGACATGCAACGGAGAAAAGAAAGATACTAACGAAGGCAAAAACTTAACTAGTGAAAAAGAACGTCCGCAGTGTTTGTGGTGGTTTCTTTGTCTCTGACAACAATGCCGTTGCCACTTAGATTTCAACATGTAACAAAGTAATAATTAAAAAAAAACTACAATTTAATGCCGTTGCAACTAAGATTTAACGTGTAACAAAGTAATAATTAAAAGGCTACATTTTTCCTATTCTATTGCAATGTCAATGCCAACTTTTCCTTGACTTTAACAAACTCTCTTAATGTAATAGAAGGCGCATTATATCGTACCGGCATAATCATACTGCCCTGAGTTCCAGGTTAGATTTGCCGCGAGTATTGGAATCTCCTCAGCGGTCAACGGTAAACATGTTATCACTGTACCACCACGGCTGTGTCATATCGCATCCTATACCTAAAGAAGTCCCTTGAGCATGCGACGCGTTAGCAGTCGTCCTGATGGTAGCGATACGCAGAGAGATGATGCTGATAGCAATGGTTCAAAAAGGGTACATACACTTATCGTGAAGGGTCTGGGAGTCCGAGGCAAATATGCTAAATGAGATCATGTTATCCCGAAAGCAGCTATAACGACACTAACGGGGTCCCCGTCTTCAATCCAAAGACATTTATTTACTTCTCTGTCAAGAGGCATCATTTTAAGATGCTATTTGGTAGACGATTGCATTGATTTTCAGCGTCGCTTAAGACGTCTACCATTGATTACTCAACATAAGTAATAACGTATAAAAAGGTTTCGAGTTCAAGAAACCTGGACGATTGCAGTCACGTTATATTTAGTGACGAATCCATGAACAATGATCAAATTCTCCAATTTTTAATTATACAAAAGAAATATGCGAAATTACAAATAAACAGTAATTAACCATTTAATTTTATTTAATATATATAAAACAAGGAACAGATCCTACATTATTTATGCCATTTGGAAAGGTATAAAAAATACTTCTTTTAAAATATAAATTAGCCAGCAGTTTTGTATAAGAAGGCTATAGTTATAAAACTTCTATTTAAAACAGCCTTGTCGTTTCCACTTTCAAATTTGACGTTAATGTTCAAAAAATGTAAGTTTACACACTAAAAAACTTGAGGAAAAACATTCTAGGAGATTCCCTCGAGAAGTTAATCAAAAACCACGAAGCGTTATAAAAATAAGAACATTTTGTTCCAAAAAAACATCGTAGCTTCTTGCGGTATACAGTCTTTTTACTCTAGCAACCGCAACTAAGTTTTTCCTTCATAAAAAACACTATAAGACATTACCACGTGATTCTAAAAGTTGTTTGTATAAAAAAACAATATTTACAAAAGAAGTTTAACCGGAACACAAACCTAGGATAAGAAAATACCTGTTTACAATTGTCTATCTTATATTGATTGCATAGTTTCCGCAAAATCGAACGCCAGGTTTCATACAAAACGAATGCCCACTTTCTTCGCTTAATCTTCCTTTTAGGGGTTTTGCCGCTCTGCCGTTACACATTCCTCCTTATATCTCCTCCTATACAGATACATTCCGCAGTTTCTCCCCTCGCCTTGTATTCTTTCTTTTTCAATTCATTTTTATCTTACTACCAGAACGCAGATTCTTCACGCCAAATAAGTGAGAACAAAAATTAAGTGGCTTTGTTTGAAATGTACCTTATATTTACTTCGCATATGCTGCATTTCAATGCCAACGTTGCCCTGTCAAGCCACTATCCCTCCTCCTTCATAACCTCTCGCTTACTGCTTGAAATTGTTTTTTTTTTCTTTTAATACGATCACTTATATACCGTATATATTTTGAACATTGCAATTTCCAATTCGCAACAACATCTATCAAAAGAAGAAAGTTTTTGTGCCCATGTTATCAAATATTATAATTTTCAAAACTTTTCCAACCTCTTCCTCTAGAATTAGGTTTAGCCTGATCATCTCTTCCTGCAGTTCTTCTTCTGCCTTTTCATCTTAATGACTTTGGTCCCAAGCCTATCTTTGAATATGAAACTGACTAAATGCGGTTAAACTTTCCAATGAAGTCAGGCACGTAACAGAATAATATCTCTATTGCAAAAGTAGATTTGGTGAATTTGTTTAACTTAAAATATTATTTTACTAGCAGTCAGGTATCCATTTGTTTATTACACAAGATTTTACCTATAACAGTGCGCTCGGTATTTATAAGATAACTTAAGTATGAACGTGAAAAATTCAGCTTGGTAAAATTTAGTTTGTACTTTTTATTGTGTATTCAAATAAGATGCACACTGAATATACTCATAAATCTAAGAATATAAGATACATATAAATTTTTACATTCGCATTACCCAAAACCGCTTTTAAAATAAAGCGTTGCCTAATATATCTACACTTGTTCATTCCGGAAACGCTTGTAAAATTATTTTTTCTACCTTATTTGCTCTATCTTAAAATATACAGAATGAGTTTTTGTTTTCGAGTCTTTTGTGGCATCTCCTATATAAAGTCTTAACGTTATTTCGTAGTATCACATGTTACTCTCTTGCAAACAAAGGTAAAATTGCTTTTCGTTTATACGGGTATACTTTTCAGGAATTTTGATGATAGAATTGCAATATTTCGTGAACAAATAGCTCATTTTACCCACGTTACTGAAAGTAATATCCTTATTTTGTTTGAATGCTTAAAAGGAAAAAAAAAGATGGCCTTCAATTATTTCACTTTCAAGACTTTAAATAAAAACGGAAGAAAAATGCGAAACATGTATAAAAACGAAACAAAAAGCAGAAATGAGGAAAAATAATTCAGTCATCAAAAAACTCGATGCGATTTTAAGTATCATATTTATTTTTCGAGAAAAGGAATTACCGATCGAACCAAAATTAAGGCTATTACATAATGTTTATTAAGCGGGCACATACCCCTTAAGTGTTACGAAATGCCTTCTGATAGGCTGAAGTTCAACATTCTATAACTTTTAAAATAACACATATCCAAAAATAAAAATTTGCACATAGGATTATTGTATTATGAGCTTACTAAAATCATTAACAAAATGTATTTACATATTGCTATTTTTTTATAATAAATCAAAATATTATACTAGATTTTGCTCGTTAAAATTTTTAATACCATTTTGCGCGCATAATATAATTGGTTGTTATTATCTAATTACCAAAAGTAATGTGCTAAATGATAAATAATGAGTATAGCATTCAACTAACGAAAAATCTTAAGAAAATAATGATACTTAATATTTTTTAAAACAATAAAAAATAAAACTTTTAAAATTTGCCATTTTTTCAATATTAAAATGCATCTAGATAAAAATATTATTACTTAATCTCTTATCTTTTTCGTCATTTTATTAATTATGCATGGCTACAAGAGTGTGCTAATTTTTATTATACTAGTGTAAAAAGTTTTTTAAATATCTTGCGCGCAAGGATAAAATTTACTGTTTTGAGAAAAACGCGTTTAAAGAAAAATATTTGTCAACATTGGAGTTATTCTCTATTTGCATCAACCTACCTTCATAAACTTGTTTAGAATACAACAGACGAGTATGTAGAACCTTCCTTGGATGTTATAGTTTTAAGTTTTTTGCAACTTCTGTTAGCTTTCCACCTAATTATAAGTTTTCGCAGCGGTCTTGGAGCGGCGATCCAAATACGATATTTGTTTTTTGTCCATTATTTTTTTAATATATATAAAAATGTTTAATTTCTTGCAATTTTTACCATGTATTATTACAAGAGCATGACAAATTTCATTACAGCAGCACAAATGAAGTTGTAAATATCTTGGGCACAAGGGTGAAATATACAGTCTTGAGAGAAACACGTAGGGAGCACATATCCCTGGCCTCAAAAATGTCCCAAAATAGCCCAGATTTCAACAATTTATATTAAAATAACACAAACTCAGGTATGAAAAATTGCATGCAACATCATTATACAGTTTCCCTTCATAAAATGCTAGCAAAATATATCTGTTGCCATTTGTTTTAAATCAATGACAACGTCATCACCCATTCATCAATTCAAAATGCTATATTAATTCCTTGCGCGCATGATAAAATTGATTGTTGTTGCTAAAAACTAAAAGCAAAGTTTTTTATTACAAACCTGTTTTGATGAAGCTTCTTCAAAAAGCACCAGACAAGTATGAGGGTCCTTCGGCATGCTTCACAGCTTCAGCTGCACCTAATTTTTGGCGTCTTTTCACTTGATGTCGGCATTTTGTGACATTGGTTGCACGACATAGGGAGTGTGAAATTCGTCGTCCATCAGCTTTTATTAAAATACGACTTGCCTGCACTCCAGGTTGGATGTCAAAAGCCTTCATAGTGTGGAGACGTCCTTTACCCCCTTCATTGAACTGAATTATGGCTTCATTTGTAGCGATGTCTACAATTCGACGTCCTGACCCGGACGTTTTGGGGCAAAACTTCCAAATCATTGAGTTGAGAGACTCATTTGGATTTTGAGTCCTCCCTCCTAAGCAACAACTCAGTAATTTGGGATGGGACAGGTCGTTGAAAATCAGTTTTATAAACTTCATGATAGCCTGAGGTAAAGATTGTTTATGGCGAAATATCCCAGTTGCTTTTTTTGTAATAGCTCGCTGGTAAGCACACCACGATATGTTTCCTTTGGGGCAAAAATGGTGCAGTGGATCAGCATCACTTGATCCTTTATGGAAGAAGACAGCCCATACTGCTTTCCTCATCGCACTTAAATTGTCCTTATGCTCCTTGATTGCATTCCCATAGTAGGAACTGAGTTGGTCTATCTCTTTATCAGTGAACCGGCCTTTTCCTCCAAGACACTTGCCATCTTCTAATTTCTTTCCAGACATATGTTGTTTCATTTTCCTTAGCCTGGCTCCCATGCGCTTCTGAATGTGACCAACACATTCAATTTTTTTAATGTCTACATCATCGTATGGCTGTAAATTCCTTATGGATAAAAATGTTTTTGAATCCCCGTCTCCTATATATCCACTGTATTTAACATCTCTTAGTGCCCCTGATCGTTCAAATATACGGCACATGCCTACCGCCTCCATACTTCCCGATGAACCCGTATGGTTCTTCAAACATTCAAGTTCGTGTAAGGCCTTCCATTTATCGAAGTTTGGACCACGTCGAATACCTTTATATGCATCACACCCCTTGCAAAAAGTTGACATTACTTCTTTATCGATAACTTTCACACACTGTTCACCAATAACAGTACACACACCTACCAAAGACATATACCCTTTGGTTTTCCAGGTACCGTCCCCACTAATGATGATGTTCGATGACCCTGTAAGTAGTGCCTCATCTTCCGCAGCCTTCTTCATGGATTTTGTGGCAACTTTCGAGGTGGCTAATTCAAGGTGTTTGATTTGTCGATTATACGACCCTTCTGCATTTGGCTGTGGCAAATCCATTACAGCACAAAACATATTCATCCCCGACAATCCCTGACCCAGACATCTCATGGAATATAAAAACCGACGGTTTATTTCTGCAACAGCATTCTTCGGGCCAATAAATTTACTGCTGAGAAAAGAACCGATTTGTCCACAGCTTGAGCAATTCAAAATAAATTTAGATGCTAGTCCACTGGTAATTAATTCACTGATGGTAATGCTGCAACCACATACCTTGCAAGAAAGGAGTTGTTCCAGGGCCTCAAACATCAGACCCTTATCCAATATTCGGTACCCTTCAAAAGTTTGATCTACAGGAGAATCTTCTTCAAAGCACAGCTTTAATTTTTTGCTCGATGTGCTTTCGTCCAGCATTTTATGATTTCGTGTATGTACATTTCCGGTAAATTTTCTTTTTTTTTGGCCGTGTTCCGGATGCACGTTTTTTAGTGGGAATAACATTCGCCATAACACTGATAATATATAGATAATATATAGAGTAAGAGAAACGATCAAATATAAATATATGTATTAAAAAAGAAAGAAAATAGGATTTCAAAACCTGGATCGCAAAAACGAGGTCAAAAAACCAAACGTGGAACAAGCAGTAGGCAATCGCAAAAGCGTGGTTTGTTTTAGGGAACACTGGTTTGTTTACAAACATAAAGTGCGTAGAGTAGTTTACTTCATTTGTCCTGCATCTGTTGATAAAATAAGAAAGTATGTATGTAGACACGTCTCCTACAATGCGCATAAAATTCTTAAACGAATACATGAATACGAAAACATCGAAACTAAATGTAAACAAACTCTGCGTCCCTTTAAAATGGCATCCTTGAAGATTCAGTACTCTTTAGATTTTTTTTCATAACTCAACTTCTAATGTAGATATTTTTGTTTGTTTGTTTGTTTTGGCTTTTTATGGCGCAAGAGCATCTGGACTATACTGCGCCAATAGATATTTTTAAATGGTTGGTGTTAAAATATTCAAAAATATTTGGGCTTTCTGATAAAAAAAAAAAACCCTTTATGGGGTATGTGCCCCCTTAATAGACTATAAATGCCAATTAATAGCCCAGTTTCTGATTACATACAGAAATATATTGCTTTTTGCTCAAAAAGTTATCGTATTTTATTTTCCAACGACGTTGATGTTACCGTGATATGATAACCTTTCATAACAAGTTTTTAAACTAAAATTTAAATCTTACATACCTTTTTCTACTCTTTTATTTACACTGAAGGCGGTTTATTGGATGAAATGATTTCTCAGGCATGATTAATAACTGATAATGAATTGATAGTTTACACTGAAAGCTAAATTGCAAAATGCATATAAAAGCAGACTTTATTTTAATGGTTAATAAAATAGAATTATATAGAATTTAAATCAACTAATTAATAATTTAATTATAAAATAAAGAATTAATTA
>QLNU02014802.1:118292129-118324386 GCA_006491805.2 Dysdera silvatica | reverse complement strand
GCTCGTATCATCCAACTTACCACAAAGCTTCTGTTGTGAGGTCTCTAACACGTTGGGCCCTCACACGCAGCAGCAGTGTTGAGTTGAAAGATGCTGAGGTACGGACGATAAGGAGAGCGCTTGTAGATAATGGCTACCCGAGCAAGTTTATCGCTCGAAGATCTAATAATGGACATAGAGAACTTGTTGAGGAGAGACAGACTAGAGGGACGGTTGTTTTGCCATATGTGGAGAGGACTTCTGAGGAGATTGCGCGTATTCTTAGGAAATCTGACATCAGGACTTACTATAAACCTACATCGACTTTACGTGACCTGTTGGTGAGAGTGAAAGATCGAGTTCCAATGGATGAATTGACTGGAACAATTTACCAGATACCCTGCAAAGACTGCGAAAAAGTATACACTGGCGAGACGGGAAGAACTGTTTGTACTCGTAAAAAAGAACATCATCGTGCTGTGGAGAAAGGTGAGATGACTAATCTTCTGGCAGAACATGCCTGGGAGAAAGGTCATGTTCCTGATTGGAAAAGTACAAAAGTTCTTCATAAAAATGTAACTTCTCGCTATTGTAGACTTTTTCTGGAGTCTTGGGAGACTTTTCGAATGCGAAGTAAGGCGATGAACATCGCAAAATCGATGCCTGAACCTTACCGCATTTTTGCTAGGAGATGGGGGAAAACCAGTTTCAGACAGGGGGGAAAACCCGAGTGCGGGATAGCTTTGGGGAAAACCAAAGTTGGGGTATAAATACCGAACACCTACACTTCCTTGACACTTTCGCTTGATGAAGGGAACAGTAGTTCTCGAAACGTTGCGAATATTTTTGCAGATGGTAAATATCTTTTACCTTCTTCATTTGTATTTCGTATATTCCGACCAGTGTCAAATTTTATCAGTTAAGGTTTAATGTATCCACACTTTTGTCCCTGCACCAATTCTGGAATTTTGATGTAACTTTTAATTAAATAAACTTTTGAAAATGAAATTTATCGTAATTTATATCTAATTAATCCATGCCTATAGTGCAGTTTGTTTGATTGCAAATAGCCAATCAAAACGGGGTTAAACAGGCCCTCTTTTATAAAATTAAATAAAAAATACAAGTATTCCATACTTCTGTTCACGGATTGTGGAACAAAACTCTTTTCCTTCACCAACGGATATTTTGTGGATACGAAAATGGAGGAACATCGCAGCAAAATCAAGATGGTCGTCTGCTAAGCCCAAGAACCATGCATATTTTTTTCGTTCTACTTAAACGCTAAAGGTACAGTAGAAGTATATATATTACTATAACTATACTACTTATTGACTTCAATATTTCTTGATAAATATTATTTCCTATTTACACTGTCTAACATAAAATGCATAAGCATAATACTATTAAGTGATAGTTCGGAAGACACAATGCTTTTAGTTTGAAAACTATACGTAGTATACATTGTTTTCAAATTGTATCGCATTTTAACATAAACGAAAATGTTCCTCTGATAATCCGACCTTTTGCATTCAGACAACGCTCCCAGTCCCATAGGTGACGGATTAGCGGGGTTCTACTGTATTATGTTTGTTACATTAATTATGTATATTGTATTAATTATGTTTATTATAATTATTATGTATTATTATTAACAACCATTAGTAGAATACTGCAATGTGTGTGGCCACGTTGAAATATAAAAGCGTTGGAAACATTTGGTATAAAATTCCTTATAAAAATAATTGCAACTAAAAATAGTTGCGGCGACCCACAGAAACCCCAGGTTGGGAATCACGGACATAGGGTTTAAGAATCAATCCCAAGCTTTTCCTATTAACTATTGAGAGGGCAATAGCAAATAACCTCTCACCATTAAATTTGCAGGCAAATTAAAATAAGCAGCGTATATGGTGATGGGCCTGTTCTTTGTGTATATCAAAGAAAAGGCCCATCAGATCAATTATTGAAGAAATGGCTCTCTTCCTCTTGGAGAAAATACTGAGAATGCCAGATTGCCTTACGCTTTGGAAATGAGCTTTTGTGGCACGTGATCGTCATCTCATCACTCAACATGGTTTTCTACAAAAAGTACTGACGCTGAAAGAGCAATTTAACCTTCATTTTATACCAGAACAATTTACCCTGGAAATAAATCCAATCGAAGCTAAATGCTTCAGAGTCAGAACCAGACTTACTCAAGGAGTTCTCAAAAAAGGATATCAGTGAAGGAACTCTCAAATCATTTTCTTACGAGACAATTAACTCTGGGAATTTTGTTGACCATATTTGGCAATTGTGTTATCCCTGCGGAGGGTAATAATACCTTAACACCTTTACATACGGAGAAAGAGAGCGTTGTTTCCTGTCCTCATTCGTCTAGCGGTCCAAGACACTCCGGGCTAAACGGAGGGACCCTGGTTCGAATCCAGGATGGGGAAAGCGTCTCTTTTTCTCCAAAATTACATAAGCTCTAGTTTGAGCTGTAATTAATACGTGGGTGGCATTGTACGACTCATTTTACCCTGAACTAGAGTGGCTCCGAATCTACACAGACAGTTTCCAAACAGATGGCTGTATCAATGCAGGAGCAGGTATCTTTTGCAACCTAATTGCTATCTATACTACTGCGGGGAAACACAGACCCACGTTTGGCGAAGAGATTGAGGCCATACGAATAGTCCTTCTTCAACTGCAGTGCCACCTAAATCAGTTTGGAAGAGCAGTCATTCCGACTCAAAGGCTGACTTAATGGCTGTTGACAATATCAATACCTTTCAGTCCTCAAAAATTAGAAAATGCCAGTCTCTCCTATCCCTTCTATCCAATAACAACAAAGAGGTTATCTTGCCGTGGATCCCTGGCCACTGCGGGATAGATATCAACGAAAAATCTGATTCTCTAGCCAAAAGAGGTGTAACGATCCTTCAAATTTCAAATAACAAAGCTCCTTCCAATACTATAAAATCAATGGTTCGAAGAAGTTTTAAAGACTACCTTTCTGGAGAAATATCTTAAAAAATTCAAATAAACCGTGGTTTCCTATTATAGCTGATATCCCTGAATGGCCCAGAAACAGGGTCGTCGCTGAATTCCGTCTGGCCACGGACCACGGCCGTCTTGTAAAGCGCCTCCATCGCATTGGCATTTATTCCAACCCTGTTTGTGCACTATGCGATCTGCATGAAGAAATGGACTTGACCCACCTTTTCCATTGCCCTACGCTCACTTCAGTTCCATCGTAGGAAAGGTATTGGGAAGCAAGGAACCGAATGTACACACAGATTTCTCCTGTAGCCACCTCCGGTTGGCTTCAGATGTCCTCTACCAGCCATTTGAAAAAAACATAGGGTTATAGTCATATGGTGATAACAAATTATTTCCATCCTGAAATGTAGAAGTGTTTTGTATTGAACTTGTTTCAAACCGGTTGTGACTAACCGGTTCCGACTAGTTGTTGATTTTGTCTGGATGAATTTGAGAGTGGCCGCATCCTGGCGCCATTGTGGGTACACAACGGTAGTCGAATTGTGGGAAGCTTTATATTATGAAGAATAGAGCTATTAGAAAAAGAATGTAAAGAGAGACAGAGAGAGAGAGAAGCCAGTAAAAGCTTCCAAAGCGCCAAGTAGGTGACTATGTTATATATTGTGTTCTAATTTTGAATTGAGCAAGAAAGTAACTGACTAAACGCCGAAATCATAACTTCCATAGAGCAGAGGACCTTTAGATTGTATGATGAATGATATTCCAACTATAGATATACACAGGGCCGAGTTATAGCTTAGACAAAAGAGAAATGTCCAGTGCCTGCTTTTTTGAGCGTCCCGTGCTCGGCGAAGATCGAAGGCTATTTCAAAATTGCCACCATCGCGCAATGTTAAAATTTTGTTGGGTATTTATTTAACATCACCTATTTTCACTGCAAATGAAGAAAGATCATTTTCATCTTTACACCAAGTTGAAAATTATTTACAGAATCCCTTAAGTCAGACAAAATAAAGTTGTCTATCTGTATTGTAAGTAGAAAAAGTGCTCCAGATAATATTAATTATGAGGTAATAAATGATAATTTTGATATAAAAGAATAAGGAAAAAGAATTTTTATATAAATTTTATAATCTGTATACAGTGGAATACCAATAACTTGAAACTCAAGGGACTTCACTTCGAGTCACTGGCTTAAATAGAAAATTCATAGGTGAGGCTAAAGGGCTACAATTCCATATATTCTAATATATACAAAAAATAGCATATAGTTATACTCAATGGGGGTTACGACCCCATCAACCCCCCAGCTTTAAATACGTCAGTGATTCAAGTTACCTACTTTTCAAATTATTACCGTTTAATGGAAGTTCAAGGTGTATTTCAAGGAGAATGCGGATCACTTCAGTTTACAGAGAACTTTGAGATTTACTAAGGTTTAACTCTATTATAAACAGAAGTTTCATATTATCGCTAAATTTTTAGAAATGTATACATTATATAATATCTTAATTCAATGAAGAATTCATATAATAAAAGTTCCTTTTTTTACTTATTTTCTTAAATTACGCTATAAAGTGTCATGGAAAAATTATGTCCAGGGCCCACAAAACCTTAATCCGGCCCTGGATATACAAATAAAGAATTAGACGAAAGTTTAAAAGGGATGATAGTTATGATTAAAATAACGCTTAAACAAATAATATTTAGTCTTGTGGGCCTATTTGGCCTAAACGTAAATCTGGTACAGAACACTTCTGTTCACTTCGCTTAGCTGGGTAACCCAATACGCTGGGCAACCAGGCTCTGTCAGCCCCCCACTTGCACGGGCAATGATTTTGGGAAGTATGATGTCACACGCAGAAGGTCAGTTATCGAAATAACTACTCTGTTGAATACATATAGAGCCGCTAAAAATGGATTTCTTGGTACTTCCACTATATTCCTTTGGCGGCCTTAAATTTTAGAGGCCCTGAGAGGCCGCACAGCTTGCCCCCCCCCCAAGCGCGGTCCTAAATAAGTTTATCACTCATAATCTGTATATCCTTTTAATTAGCGTAACGCTCATTCTTATGAGTTCTAATTTCTGGCTTACCATATATATCACAATTTTTTCACTCGTTGGTTATTCAGTTTTAAAATGTCATATGGTGGTCTGCAGCTTCAAATGAGCGGTCTTTAGATTTCCTGGTTTGTTAGTCTATACGTTACGATATAGAAAAAAAAAACTTTCTGTGCTTTCAAAGGTTCAACAGTTTTCCGAGGGTTGCAAATTTCTGTTGCTCACGAAATTAAACCTCGAGCTAGATTATGTAGAAAAACCATTACACGATCACATTGGGAGCCAAATCCTGGTTGACACCACATACAAAAATGAGATAACACCTCCATAAGACAAGATTTCATGGTTAGCTGCTTTTTGCTCACAACAATACTGCTGCTACAAGGAGAAACAGATTACTAGACATCGTCAAGCTGCGAAAGTGTGGTATTGGCTAAAGTTATGCCTTATTCAGTATTTGAACTAGAGAAAAAATAAATACTTTGTTGGAAACATGGATTTAATTATTCTTGCCCACACAAATGTTGTTTTTGGATAATTCAGGTAATAACGTAAATTAATAGAAATGTATTTACAAGGTAAAAGTAGAATTGGCCGTATGGAATACAAAAGCAATTTCAAATGCCTGAGAGCTACAACATACCTGGAAATGTAAACGCAAAGATTATTTTCCAATCTTCAATGGTCCAATCCAAGTATAGAAAGACGCGAAATATTTTCAACAGACACCTGTGATACGCAATATGAAAATCTGTAATCGCTAATTCGTATTCGAAGATTAATTGTATTTTAAATAGCGTTTAATAATTCAGAAAAATAGAGATACGCATCATAACAGAAACTGATAAAATACAGAAGATATATTTTAATACATGAGAGACTCAATGTAGGAGATATATTTTAAATAGAATCAGAAAGCAGGAAACGGAAATTTTAGGATGCAACATAATTTATCATCTTTGTCAGGAAGTTTCGTGAAAATTTTTAAATTAAATTCTTACAGACGGCAATTAAATTTATCTGCTCATATACCTTCCTGATTTCTAATGCAGATTAATCTAATATTATTTAATTAAAAAGTCCAGTCCCATCTTACCCAGCTTAAAACTGATTGATTCCTTTAATTAATCCAAATTTCAATCACGAACATGCATAAACATCGGCGTATGTAACATTTAAATTTGCTTTAAACTTTAATATTGTATAAAATTAAATGAAAGAGGAATGATTTATTTTATAATAAATTAAAATATTTAACCTATCCTAAAATTTGAAGTGAAAATCTGCCCAAACGCTCTATGCTTAGCAAATATTTTAGTTATTAAAATAAGCTATGGTGAATATACTCGTCACTGATGAGTTATGACGTTTAAGAATAAATGAAATACAATTGTTGTCATTTGAATAAAAATAAATAAAAATGTAACGTTACTTTTATATTGCTAGGATTTTTATATTTTCAGATCGCAACAATATTCTTAATATTATGGTATAACGACTTGCAGAGAGAAAATAAATTTTGAAAACCTGCTGGGGTATGCCCCCAAATCTTCTGTTTGTCATAAAGGTTCTCTAACCACTAAGCTACAGGTAACCTGTCACTACTCTTCCTGCGAGTTTTAACTCTGAACCGATTGTCCTTAAGAAGCTTAAATGCACTCGCGGGATGAGGAATGACAGGTCGAGCTGAGTGGTAAGAGCACTTGTCTGGCAAACAAGAGACTTGGGGTCGTGCCTTATCAGATTTCAGAAAATTCCCTTCCTTACTGTGAGTCTTTGTACCATACTTATTATACATTCATGGTTAGGATAAAAGAAAAAATCATCCCGTCCTTAATATTGTTTTATTAGCACATTATTTATATATTATTCATTACATTTTAATCCAAAGCCAAATATCAATATGTGCACATACTTCACATGTATAAATTTTATTTACCAAGTGTAGAATTTTAAATTCCAAAGAAGATTTAACAAGCATATTTGTTGGCTTTATGCTCCTCGTTACGTATAGCTTTTACTCCATTAAAATAACTAATGAAATGGTCATGATCGAAGCAAATTTACATGTCATTTGTTTGACAAGAACGTGCAAATGTATTTAAAAGCGAAAATTATCAATTCGAAATTTGAATATATTTATCTGTAAAAATATTTAAGTGAACGAATTTCAAAAGGCCATTTCTGAAGGAAATTCTTACCTTTTGTTAAAGATATATTTTCAACTTTAAAAGAAAACACATTCAATCTTTCCGAAATATTATATGAATTTTCTTCCCAGCTGCTACACGAAGATTCAATTCTAAAGATTTTATTCAGGAAACATACAGTAAATGTTGTAAGCAGAACAAACAAAAGATGGCTTTTAAAATAATATTTTTACTCGCATTTTAAACTGTAAAGGATTTCTTGAATCCAAATGTAATATATTTTGATATTTAAGAGGCATATTTTTATAAAATATTAAATATCTTAAATGATTATTTTAAATCTTGAAACAAATTTAACAGTTGCAATGTGGATGGGAATTAGAAAATACGAAAGATAAAGTGATTTGCATATATACATCCTAATTTGTTCTAACGCATTTAATATATTGAAGATAAAAGAATGTGTTTGGATTATAAATAGTAATGTCAAAATATATCCAAATGTTAAACTTCACTGACTTATTATTCTTTAGCTAAAAATATTATGAAATATGTACGCTTAACGTAAATTGTTGATTTCCTTTAAAATACTTGGCAATTTCTTCGCCAATTATTCCATTTTGCATAAGGATAAGATGCAAATAAATTAAAACGTATCAATTTTAACATCCATTCTTTGATTTTGCTTTTATCTGTGGTTTACGTCGAAACGACAACAAATGGTTTGCTTACGTTTTTATGGCGCAAGAAAACACATGACAAAGGTCATGTTGCGGCTGGATTTACGTTTGGCCCGAGGAAACAGTACTCGGATTTCAGCGAGCGGATAATCGGATGACTGTAATTGAGATAATGATATAAATACTGATTGAAATATGGATTAAAATATATTGATTATAATAATCAGTGGTTTATTGAGATAATCGGTAAGCGTTCTATATTTTTTTTACCTTTGGACAGAAAATTCCTTCTTTGCCAGAGACAATGGTTTTCTGAGGAAACGGAACTTATGCAGCAAAAGAAACCAAACGTCAGACTACGGTGGGTATACGGTGGTTATACGATACCAATAGGGATCGAATGAGGGTTAATGCGAATATATATGCCTACCGTAGGTAAGTTTATTTGCTTTGTTTTCCGTGTCTTAATCTCTTAATATCTTGCATATATATATATATACACAGTGGTGCCTAATTCTCTCTAAAGTGACCAGCTCTAGGACTGGATCACAGTGGCCACAATAGAAAGGTGATCATACACGATAGAATTCGGTATAAGCATGACTAGGTTTTTGCTGGTTAGCCCTTACGAAAAGTGGTCACCTTATTCAGATGGTGACTTTGCTAAGTTTCACTGTATGTAGTTATATACACTCTATAACAAAAAAATCGACGCACCAAGAAGGAGTTGTCCGATTGCGATAAAAATTGGTGGATGTGAAGAACATACATAGAAAAAGAAACGATTAAAATTTCAGAACAATTGAATGATTTATTGCAGAGTTTGACCGTTACAAAGGGAGGAAGTCAATAAGGCGTTGGTCCACCTCTGGCCTGGATGCAAGCTGTCACCCGGCGTGGCATAGACTGATAAAGATCCCGGATGGTGTCCTGCGGAATTTCTTGCCAAATTGTCTCCAACTGTCGGGCTAAATCGTCAACATTCCGGGATGGTTGCAATCGCCTTCCCATAGCGTCCCAAATGTGCTCTATGGGAGAGAGATCAGGAGACCTAGCTTGCCAAGGAAGTGTTGGGCAAGCTTGAAGACAATTCATAGCAACACGTGCCGTGTGCGGCCGGACATTGTCTTGTTGAAACGTAAGTCCAGGGTGTCGCAAAAGGAACGGTAACACAACCGGTCGTAGAATGTCGTCTACGTACCGCTGTGCTGTAAGTGTGCCAGAAATGACCACCAAAGGGGTCCGGCTATCAAAGGAGATGGCACCCCAGACCATAACGCCCTGTTGTGGGCATGTGTGGCGTGCGATAGTAAGGGCAGGATCCCCACGCTGCCCTGGACGTCTCCAGACACGTCTGCGGTTGTCGTCAGGACACAGTTGGAAACGGGACTCGTCACTAAAGACTATACGTCCCCAGTCAGCGCAGTTCCAAGTTGATCGAGCCCGGCACCACTGTAATCGGACTTGACGGTGTAAAGGCGTGAGAGGTAAGCGGCGTAACGGTCGGCGCGAGCGTAAATTCCGCTCTCTCAGTCGTCTGCAGAGGGTCATGTTGGACACATGTGTGCGGGCCACACGTTGGATAGTTGATAACGACGAATCCGGTGCTGTGACAGCTGCTCTGACAATCGCTCTGTCTTCCCGTTCTGTTGTGGCCCTAGGTCGACCGCTGCCGTCCCGACGCTGACATCTGCCGTTGTTGACCCACTCTTGCCAGCACCGTCCAATCGCCGCATCGCTTCGACCCACATGTCCAGCGATTCTTCGATTCGTCCAACCAGCCTCTTTCAATCCGATAGCACGACCTCTTTCAAACTCTGACATATGCTCGTAATGAGCACGAATCTTTCGGCGAGGCATTGTTACAGTCGACGTAAGATATCCGCAGTCAAAATGCAACAGAAATTTTGACCACATATTGAGAATCGCTCCTTATATACACCTGCTGAATGCGCAGTTCCGATGCACTGGAGTTCCCGCTATTCATTCATTGGACACCAAATTTTAATCATTTGCATGTTCGGTCAAAATGTCTTTGCATACGAAATTTCATTACAATCGAAAAAATCTTTCTTTTCCCAGGTGCATGGCCAGTTATGTGGTAAGGAAAGGGTTCTGTGAAACACAGTTTTGGATTCACGGCGTAGACAACACTTAGATACCTTAGAGAATACGGTTATATCGTAATTGTATGGCCGATGTGAAGACTGTGGTAATACAATATATTCCTAATCATATACCATATGTACATTTGTTACCAAGCTTCGTCCCCCCCCTCTCTCTCAGAGGTCCCCTCGACGTAGGTTCCTGCACGTGGTGAGGGTGCCACCCAGAGATAATATTGTTTTCTACAGGTCAGTATCTCTGGGTCTTGGATGCCTACAATCCAACCCAAACCAAAGTCAGATCATGCAGAGGGCTAAATGGCACTTGCGTTATATAGTGTCGTGAACAACCACCTCAGGGGGTACAGGCGAAACCTTGTTGTAATTAGCCTTCTGGCTGAGATGGAGGTAACGCCGCTGGTGATCGTATAATTCTCTCCAGTTCTTTAATATCGCATGCATCCTACTAAAAACAGAAAACAACGAATGACGGACCAGCTAATAAAAATCTAAAAATGGAGATGAAAATGAACGACAAAACAAAATCCTCCCGACTTTTATTACTGTTACAACAAATAATCCTGATTTTAAAAAAACAATCATCATTCGCTATTTCAAAAGCAATAAAAGGCATTTGTGGAGATGTGAAAAATGTAAAAAGAACTAAGATCTGGTGACCTGTTAATCGAAGTCAATAGCCTACAACAATCTGCTTCCTTATTAAAATGTCCATAAATGCTCAATATCAAAATCAAATTTACTCCCTATTCTGCATTAAATAGCTGCAAATGAGTAATATCAAAAATAGACTTAAATTATACAGAAGAAGAAAAAATAGTTTCAGAACTTGCCGAACACAAGGTGTAATAGCTGCCAAAAGAATTACAATCCGCAGAGAAGGCCAAATCATCAAAACTAAACATACCATTTTAACTGTTAATAAACCTCAGTTACCTAAATCAATTATACAGCCGGTTACCTTTCTTGTCAAATATGTCCATACATCCCTAATCCGACAAGATGCTTTTAGTGCCAGCGTTATCGACATCCCAAAACCATATGCCGTGGTAAGGCCATATGTTCAAAATGTGGCTTTGTAGGTCACGGCGACGAGGACTATCCATCCACTACCTTTAACTACATAAACTACAAAGGGGATTACGCGTCACACTCAAGATTTTGTCCGAAATGGAAGGAATTAAAATCGAAGTTATTAATCACATTCTATACCCTGATGCCAGAAAACAATACCAACTAAACCAAACCACTCGCGGAAAATCACGTGCCTCAGGTATTAGCCAATCTACCACCAAACAAAAAAAAACAATAAACGCTTCAACCCAAATAATAATACCAAATTTAGACCGGCCAATAAACACAGAAAGTAAAATAGCCAAACTACCAATACGAAAAACTAACACAAAGAAAAAAAAGGCAAATTAAAACAAATATTAAAGAAGATACAACTCAAACGGGAGGAGTTTCTTAAAAAAGGCCCTAAAAAATTACAAAGAAAATAAAAAATTGGGAAGATATCTCTCCCGAAGATGGAAAAGATGCTTCTGAAATGGAGGACAGGACGAAATCATATCCTCCTTTTCTACAAAAGCACATTCTCAACGATTAGCAAACAAGCGGATTCGGGTAGCAAAACTGGGGATGGGCAAACAATCACCTATCCACAATGGCTCTGCGCTCTGTTCCACAACGGAACTGTCGTGGTTTCCGTTGCAACATCGAGGATATTAAGCACCTTGTTAATACCTATCAACCCATCTGAATTGCTGTTCAAGAAACTTTGCTTAAAAATAATCATACGGCTTCCACAAGAAATTATACTGTCATTCGAAAGGACAATACATACAATAATAGAAATAAAATACAGGGTACCAGGGAGGAAATTTACATACAAAAGGTTAAACACTGGTAAAATAGCAATGTTCATTGCTATTTTACCAGTGTTTAACCTTTTATATGTGAATACAATAATAAAGCTTGTAGAGGAGTTACGGTTGCTATCAATAACCAATTTCCCTTCACAAGCATTAACCTTAATACACCACTACAAGCAATAGATATTTGCCTTTCAATAGCAGCTGAAATTACAATATGTTCCTTATATCTTCCACCAAATCAAAATATTAATTTGAACTTCCTCTCTGATTTGGTTAATCAGCTACCAACCCCATTCCTCTTTCTTGGGGATTTTAAGTAACACAGCACTTTATAGGGTCGTGAGAATACCAATCAAAAAGGACACATAACAGAAGCCTTCATTTACAACCAATCACTTACAATAATGAATACCGGAACACCCATACAAATATATTCTGCAAACCAAAGTTTTTCATCAATAGACCTTTCAATTTGTTCACCATCTCTTCTCCCGGCATGGGAAGCCAAGCAAGATCCGCTTGACAGTAGTAATTTCCGCATTGTCCTGAAATATACTGTGCGGTGTTCTTGTACACCATCACCGAACCCAAGATGCATAATTGAAAAGACTAACTGTGAAATTTCTTATTGTCTAACAAGCATCAATACACTATGGTTAACACACCTAATATTAACGACGCAATGCACATTGTCACCGATCACATTCTGCAGGCAGAAAAACGTTCAATTCCAAAAACCTCGACACATTTTCCAAAAATACCAAAACCTTGGTGAAACCACAATTGTAAAATTGCATACAAAGAAAAAAAAAGGCATGGGGGTATATTTCGTCAACATCCCGCTCAAACAAATATATCCTTTTCAAAATAGCCAGAGCTAAGACGAGATCCATCCTACAATAGGCAAAGAAAGATTCTTGGGAAAGGTATATAACATTTGCAACAAATTAAAAGGTGATTTGGGATAAAATTAAAAAAAAATGAATGGAAATTACACCTCACATCCACTCTCTGTCTTAGAGAGTAATGGGATCAATATCAGCGATATCCAGGGAATTGCCAATACAATGGCTACCGCTTTTTCGGACATCTCAACCGGTATCCACTACATTCCTTCATTCCAAGCCATAAAAAGACATCAAGAAAAACAAATACTGAATTTCCGGGAAAACACGACATCTTCCTTTAATATCCCATTTACGTTTTCTGAATTAAAATGCGCATTGCATCCGTTCAAAAACACTGCCCCTGGACCTGATCCAATGCATTATGTAATGTTCAGGAATCTGTCTGAAAATGTTCTATTCAATAGGATTTGGACAGAGCAGTTATTCCCAGAGGCATGGCTCAAAGCTATTATTATACCTTTTCCTAAACCATGCAAAGGTCCAAAGAATCCTTCAAATTACCGACCTATTGTCTTAGGTATTTGCTTTTGCAAACTATTAGAAAGGGTTGTCTCCAATAGGTTGAAGTATTGCTTAGAAAGTAGAAACCATTTACCACCATGCCAAAGTGGTTTCCGTCGGATGAGATCAGCAGATAATCTTTAAAGCCTAGAAATCTCTATAAGTGAGGCTTTTGTTAAAAGTGAACACTTTGTTTCTGTCTTTTTCGACATAGAAAAGGCATAAGATTGTACTTTGAAACATGACTTCCTCAGAGACCTTCAACAATGTGGCCTTAGGGGCAATATGCCAACTTTCATAAAAAATATTCTGGACAACAGAATTTTCCAAGTACGTATGGGAAACACTGTTTCTCATACTGTCCCGCAAGAACAAGGTGTTCCACAGGGCTATGTTTTAAGTCCTGTTCTCTTTATATTGAGGCTCAGTGGTGTGGTTAAAAACATCCCCACCACAGTAAGAAGTTCATTATACGTTGATGACTTACAAATTTCTTACATAGCAGGAAATATGAACCAGGTTGAGAGACGAATTCAGTTGAAACTAAACAAAATAATGGAATTGACAGCTAATAAAGATTTAATTTCTCTGCACAAAAAACCGTTTGCATACATTTTTGTCGCAAACGTGGCTTACAATTAGATCCGGAGCTCCGAATGGGAAATGATATTATCCGAGTGGTTCAGGAGATAAAAGTCCTTTCGATACTTTTTGACCACTCTCTAAAATTTCGATCCCATATCAGACATATGCGGGATAAACGTTTTAAAGCCCTCAACATCTCGAAAGTTCTGTCTCACACACATCCTGCGGGTCAGACCGATGATTACTGCTGAGAGCCTACAAGGCATTAATCCTTTCTAAATTAGATTATGGCTGTCCGATCTGCGGCTGAACATGCTTGTCGTTACTCAAACAACTTGACGCCGTACATCATGAGGGTCTATGACTGTGCACTGGGCCCTTTTGGACTTCCCCAGTCACTAGTTGATATGCTGAAGCCGTAGGATCTCCATTATTTTTATGACGCCAACGTCTATCTCTCAATTATTGCATTATAATTCTATCACTAGAACACCATCCTGCACCGCAATCACTTCATCAACCACGTTTCATTTCACTTTTCAATACTCGTCCTTCGTGTATTCCAGACTTTTGACATGAGGATGGAAAATGCTGCAAACTAATTGAGCATTACAAAAACCATGATTGCGGAATCTATGCCAAACATCATTCCTCCATGGTTTGATATTGGCACAGACATCTGTTTGAATCTATCCAAAAGACAATACCCCAGACATTGCCTATCGGCAGGCATTCGCTGATCTGTCTAGTATATGTGAAGGGTACTACTTCGTTTATATAGATGGATCAAAAGCGGATGATTATGTCGATGTAGAATTTGTCTGTGGAAATGTCATACAGAGTCAACAACTTCCACAATTCTACTCCATTTTTACGGCAGAAGTCCATGCCATAGGAAAAGCTATACAGTACGTTTTGGATAATTCCTTATCTCCAACTGTTATCTGTACAGATTCACTCAGCGTTCTGCAAAGCCTGACTTCATTCAACGTCTCGCATCACGCTGGAATCCACAGAGTTCGTGAAAACAACTTGTGGATATAAAGCACTATCAGTATATTGTGAAATTCTGTGGGTTCCAGGTCATGTCGGAATTTCCAGCAATCAACAGCCTGACATTGCTGCGAGAGCAGCAACTACAGTGGCTTAGTATAAAACTATTCCATTTCAAGATCTTAAAATTCATGTCTCATCCCATTTTTACAGAAAATGTCAATTGGTTTGAGATGGGCTAGTTTTTAATAAGCTTCACCACATTAAACTTCTTATTGAGGTGTGGAAATCTAGCTATAGAAGTGACCGTCGTAACGAGGTCACTCTGGCTAGATTTCGCATCAGGCATATACGCTTCTTCCATCAACATCTCTTAAAAGGGGAAGATGCCCATATATGGGCCACATGTGGTGAAGCATTAAATGTCTTACGTATTTTATCTATTTTTCCCAATTTCAACTGGAAACGCTGATTAAGTTTTAACCACAATAATTATAACCTTAATGACATTTTAGGCGATTGATTTAATCATGAACTAATTTTTAACTTTTTATCTAATATTGGCTATTCCCATCTCATATGATTTTTTATATCGTTTCGTTTGTTAAATTTATTGCATTATATCAAATATATTTTTACCATTTTAGATTTAATTTATACTTGTTTTACACTGTATGTACGATCTCACCTCGATTGGCGCAAAATGCTCATTACTGTCATTGCGCCACAAAACTACAACTAACCAACTATCCCAGAGGTTACTTCAAAGCAGTCGGTTATATAGGTTTAATTGATAATTGCATCAGTGTTGTGTTGCACGCGCTCATGTCTAAGTTCCAACTAATCATAAAATTCGAGTAACACGAAATGTTAGAGTTTCTAAAACTCAGAAACCTGGACATCGAAGTGCCAGAATGAATTAAGGATAGGGAATTAAAAGAAACGTTCCCTTGAATTACTCTGCGGAGAACGCGTCTGCAACAGCATCATTAACCCTCAGGTTTCGCACGTGTAAATCAACAGTTTAGATGTGAAAGTGCAAGCTGTTACAGAAACCTAATTAGATCTCAACGACATTGTCAGTGTAAGAAGGTGTCTTGAACACGCGAATTGCTGCCCTTTAAATTTCAGTTCCTCCGATCGTCTCAACAATATATTCCGCATTAAAATGATATCTAATCCATTTAAGTATGGCAGCAAGTACATTAAATGTATTTATAAACCTAAATCAAAAGAGTGAACCTATTTTGTAATATTATATTTATTACATATTTTCTGATATTATATTTATTACATATTTCGTAATACTGTATTTATTATATATTTTGAAATATTATATTTATTACATATTTTGCAATATCATACACATTACGTATTTTGTAACATTGAGTTTATTATATATTTTACGCTATTGAATTTATTACATATTTTGTAACATTGAGTTTATTATATATTTTACGCTATTGAATTTATTACATATTTTGTAAGGTTCAAATTTGAAATATAATAAAGGTGAATTTGATACTTGCCTAGATTTGTTCAGTTAGTAATTTAATGATAGAATTAACGCAATTTTTTTTTTGTGTGTGTGTGTATAAATCAAACACTGTCACATTTAAGTAAAAGAAAACTGCAATCAATTACGATTGTTTCTTGCAAAATTTTTTTCTATGGCGCAAGGGTAAAAAAAGGTACAGCCTGTTCGAGAAAAATTGATCACTGGTGCCGTTTGAATACATGGAAGCTGACGTCACAAAATGGTTGGTCCATTACATTAGAGGGAAGGGCATCATTTCATAACTGGTTTTTCGCGCACGCGCACGTTTGTGCGAAAAGTCAGTTATGAAATGACGCCCTTCCCTCTACTGTAATGAACCAACCCGTTTGTGACGTCAGCTCCCGTGAATTCAAACGGGACTAGTGGTCAATTTCATGTGAACGAACTATAATGTGACGCCGGAATCTGCATTTTTCCGAGAAATTTAAATCTCTTGAGGTACATGCATACATTGGATAAATTGAAACTCTTAAAATTTCATTTTTTTTTAAATTTATTTTGTTCCACAAATTTGAAGCCTTCAGGATCTGCAATTGTTTTTGTTTTTGTCTTCGTTTTGCAATTTTATTTATTTTTTCAATTACGTATTATTTTAAGAATACGCGTTTTCACTGAAACATCACAGAGTTATTTCTTGCAAATTACTCCACATTTATCATTGTATTCATGAAGAGTAGTTCAATAGTACCGTCAGAGGGAGCAGACGTCACAGTCGACCTAGCCAATTACAGAAGAGGGCAGAACGTCATTTCAGAACTGGTTTTTAGCGAACGTTTGCCTGCGTCAAAAATCAGTTCGGAAATGACGTCCTCCCCTCTGCTGTAATCGGCTAGCCCGTTTGTGACTTCAGCTCCCGTTATTTCTAACGGTACCATCGGACTACTTTTCGTGAACGAACTACGTATGGCTCGATTACTTTAAAATTTATGCTTTTTGCTGTCTTCTTTTATTTCGTACGTTGTAAATTATTTATGTTAACAGAATATAATAAACCACTCAATTCTGTATCTCATTAACATTTCATATGTTGGCCAAAACGTAAGAGATTGGGTTGACTAAAATGGGGTTTCGTTTTCCAATTTTGAAAATATCAAAAGATAAAGAATCTATTCTCGGAAAGAGAAAAACCGAAAATTTATTCAGAAATTCGAAGCCTCCCTTTGAAACGGTCGATCAAACCCGCGTTTATCTGCTTTAAAATCCTGCACCAAACGTAGGAAAATAAAAGGGAAAGAAACAAGGAAGGTTGACTGAGTCTGTCAACAAAGATAATGTTCGGTTTGCAATGCAAGAACTCCATGCAGAACCATCTCCTAATGCATCATGCATGAACCGCCAAGCAAGCCGAATGCGGTTAACGATCTGGGCTTAGAAATTTAAACCAAACACATTCACAATGATTCCGATTAGTTGTCGGACAGAAATTCGAACTGATTTAAATTTAAACTGAGTTAGTCTCTTCTGCCGAGAGTTTTCAACTGGTTGAAATAAATGTAGGGAATTTGTTTGTTTTTTTATAACAAAGCGGAGGACGAATGTTGGAACCAATTCAAATGCCAACAGAAACGGAGGTTTCAATCCCTGGGTGAAATTCAAATGATCAATTTCGGGAATACTAAGTTGCATTTTACTTGTAGCTTTCTAATTGTTCTTAATAAACCGGGAAAAGGCTCCTGAAATTAAAAATTAAGATTTTAGGTACGACTTCGAAATAATCGATTTTGTACTTGCACAAATCAGCATCTCAGCTATGTTATACTGAACGGGGAGTTAGTTAGCCTAAATAGGAAATAAAAACGCACTTCGTGCAGGACCGAATTCCAGGTCAGCAGATCGATTTGTGTCAATTGCATTAGTGTTCATACCTAAAGAGATTTTAATATAGGAATAGATGGAAACAACTTTTGTCCTTTCTTGAAATGTCCGCCGTTAATTAAATATTGAACCTGAGCCACAAATGTAAAATCTGTGGCTAAATGAGAATTGTTGAAATTAATTTAAATATATTCGTACAGACAAATAATGATTTTCCATTTTTCTTTATATTTCAAGCAACAGAATGAAAGGCTATTTTGCACACGATAATTAAATATTTATTTTTGTTTATTGATTTCATTTCAGACATAATTTTGCCTTTTGTAGCTTATGCTTTTGTCATAGTATTGAATCTGTAAACTTGTATAAAACAAAATAATGCTTTTCTGGGAAATGTTGTGTTCAAATTTGGACTAAGCGTTGCACTAACAGCTAAAATTACTACTGGAAGAGCACCACACGAGAGAGAAAAAAAATGAAAGTGATGATTTGCGTTGTTGTTAACTGGGCAAATTAGCAATTAGCTGGTTGGCCGATCTAGCCGCACTGTTTTTCCAGAAAGGATTGTACGAAGTCCAGGCGTTTTGTGGTCTTACAGAGTGAAGACAGCAAAGTTCATGCTGTGCCGGTACCCATAATTCTCTGAGAAAACAACTTCTGTTGCCAAGGCAACGGAATCCCGGACAAGAGTGAACAAAACAACCCGCCTTCTGTGTAGGCCGGAATTTGTAAATGAGCACGTTAGTCAAGTGCCCAGAGCGCCAAATTTTTGGGTGCGCCAAATTTCAAAAGACGGCCGACATTTTTTTTAAATCTCTCATGGAAATCTAACGTACCTTACTCCCCAAAAAACGCTTTCTGCTTTGTTTTAATTTGCAATTCCGACAAATACACCAACCCTAAACGGAGGAAAATTATACTCCTCCGCCAAATAACTCAGTTCATGGGTTTCTGTGTTTTATAGTGCAGAGACAGCAAGGGTCACGGTGCACAGCGACCTACAATTTTTCGAGGAATCCGAACGTCTTAAGGTCTAATGAATCATCCCAAGAATTATAGCTAAAAGGTCAGTCAGTAAGCACTTTTTTCATCTTTAATACCGCTGAACAGCCAAAGTTATACCTCGCCGGAAACTTAATACCTACGGCCAAGGAAGGCAGTAGCCAGATTACGGTAGGCGATCAGTAAACACATGTATTCAAAAACCTATTTAGTCTTACAATAAACAGGGTAATTGCCAATGTGTCCACCACGTACTCCGCGATTTTCCTTCGCAATTAAGGGGCAAATGGACAGAATTCGGAGGAGGGGTCCCAAAATGTCTCCGTGCTGAACATTGGCCTAAGCAGAAAGTTCATAAGGGGGGGTTACAAAGCTACAACTCACATATTCCTATGTTAAATATACAAAATTTCATTGCAATGGGGGTTACAACCCCATGAACACCCTCTTGGGTACGCCAGTGGTGCGAAGGACACTTCGCACTCGGGCCTTGCCCTATGGTGCCATTAAACGTCGTCGAACCTGTGTTAGTGTCACAATAAACAAACGCGTTAACATTTAGCAAACGTAGTTTTGTGGACTTACGCTTTTCCGATGAATCCGAACCTCTGAAAGTCGAGGGCGGACACAGAGGGGGGGTCACAGGGTCCATGACACCTCCCAAAACATATTTTTTCACTGTAAAAAATTCCAACTTTCATGATAAATGAAGGGTGTTATTCCAAGACCATGGCAAATTCTGTCCTTGACTCCCCCCAAAATGAAAGCCTGTGTCCGCCATTGCTGAAAGCCTAGGCTAGCAATCGGCGTATAAAGAAACAGTGTCAGTAAACATAGATAAATTAATTTTAAAGATTCTCTTAATTAGAAGGCGATCTTTGTCCGCTGGTGTTTTTTCTCAACCCTCATTAAAATATACTTAAAATAATAAAAAAAGTTAAAGCGGATAATTACTTGCTCATTAATTGCAGATTAACGGTGACTGAAGTCTCTTTATTTTGTTATTTTGGCTTCATAAAACTCTAATTATAAATTTTAATATTTTCCCCAAATACGTTGATTCGTTGTTTCTTCAAATATATTTATTTTCCAAGTCGGGCGTTAAATCTATGCAAATAAAATGTAACACTAGGTAACTAAATAATAATTAACGAATTATTTATTCGAAAATATCTAGATTGCTTGTTTGGAACGGCTTGTCGAAAGTTCTTTAAAACTGTTGCACAGATGCAAATGACAACGACATACTCTTTTAATCAGAGTATGAGCTTACAGTCGTTTCCTCGAGAATTCTAATATTAAAACAATTTGATATAGATCAACTTTAGCTTTCGCCATTTTCTTATTTCGCGATTTCCAGTTCATTTATTTACAATCGAATCGCTCTTTGCTGATTTCAGCGAAAATAGTTTGCTTTACCCAACAGCCTTTCTGATATTGTTGCAGAGTATCAGAAAAACAATTTCAAGATAAACGTTTATTGCTTTATTTCGTAACTTCTTGTTCGGTTATCCTAAGATGGAAGTTATTTCCTGCAGTAGTTTCCTTTTTTATTTAAATACTCTATGAAATACCAAGAAAATTTGTCATATGTCAGGGAATAGAGATGCTCACATCCAAAGTTTTGGTTAATATTTTAAAAATCAATGCTTTAATAGTTTAGGACGTCATTTAATTCTGTATACCAAATTAATTTTATATATTAAAAGTTTGCGTTTTACGACGTTTGAACAGCAAAAGTTAATTAATGCAGGGCTTACAGATTTTTAAGATATTTGAACCAGCGGCAGCTCGTAGCGGGAATTTAGTGGAGCAAGAGTTAAGCCAATTCACGAAAATACATTAACCTACCTATTCTCTCTGTTAGTGGAAACGATTTCTTGGTTAGTATAGACCGCAATGCAACTTACGTTTGTGAATTAGCCTAGATCTGCCCCACTAAAATAGCACCACGAGCTGTTACTGATTCGAACCTATTCAAGTATGAAGGACTAACCCTTGAAATAAGGTGGGAAGTCAGCAGGCACCCCTTTGTTTTTCGCGCGGTTGGATACCGAAACTGAAATAGTGACACTCTAAATGAGCGCGTTACCACTGCACCACCTCAACGTTTAATCTTCATATATATATAAGTCGATGTATATTTTATAGATATAACATGTGCTATGCAATTGCGTATTCCATACAATTAGCATAACGATATAAGACAATTTCATTAGCCGATGAAGGCGGACCCATTATGCTACATTAATCGCAAAGAAACGAATTATTTTTTGGCGCCCAGTGGGAACTGAACCCACAATCTATTGATAACCAGACAAGTGCTCTTACACATTGAGCTGCACAAGTCGAGTTGATCAAGCTTCCTTCTGCCAGCTAATGGCTTCCCTAGGGACAATTTGTCCCTAGGAAAGCTCTATGTTCGCTCTATGGGAGCTAATGCCATGTAATGGGCTGGGATTCCACTGGGATTTTGAATATTTAAATTTGACCAGAAACTGAAGTTTTTTTTATTAGAAAATTATATTTTGCATATTATTATATCGACATGACTACATAACGATATCAACAGAATTTATGTATTACATTTCAATAAACATAATAAGACACCTTACCTTCCATTTTTTTAAAACATTCAAAAGGTTTAATTTTCTGGAGGTTGTAATTAAGGTATAGTTTTATGATAGAGAGACGACAAAATTTGGGAAGAAGCTTTTAAAAATTGCGTTACTTCGGCTGATGATCGTCGGTACAAGTGGTTTCACCATTAACTAACAATAAAAAACAATTCAAAGTAGAATTATTATAACTTGCTTATATAATTCTATTCTCTACGATGCAAAAAATGCAAACGTCATGCTATCTTACCTGCAATATGCGGATAGATTCAAACCCTTTTTTTAGGCGTTCAATCTTGGGAATTAAACCTTTGATTACGGTTCAGCTGAGGGAAGAGCAAGTATTCGGTACTATTTGAATTTAAATCTCTATTTTTTGTGTAACACACAAGCGCACTACTACTATGGTTCAGGTTGACGTCACAACTGGTCTGCTGATATGTATGTATTCTGCCACTAATTTCTCAGGAGACTAAAAAAAAACGAGTGTGGCAGAGGGAAGTTTTAGATAAAGAATGGAAATCATCAGGGACTCTGGCGCCAGAATAAGAAATCCTTACTACGCTTCTACCCAGTTATATACAGGAATAGTATAGATTCAGGTACTCCTCGCTTCAATACGAATGTTTATTTATGTGCTGAATGTAAGGCATTACCTTCACCGTTTCCATAAGACATACGTATATAAATTTTCGGTAGGAAGATATATGCGACATTATGTAAACAAATATAAATCTAAGCAGACAAATAATTTAAAGCAGTGGTTCTTCACCAGTGGTCGGATGACCACTGGGGGTCCGCGAAACCTCATCAGGGGGTCCGTGAGGTGCACCCTGTATTCCCCAAAAGTTCGGGAAAGTACTAAGGCAAGAGCATTTACTCTTTAATGCTAAGAATAAATTATGAGGGAACGAAAAATTCTTTCCTTAAATAGTGAAAATAAGTGATGAAATACTAGAAAGAAATATTCATGATAAAAATTCCGAGCTCTAAAATCTGAGTTAACCTTTGGGGGTCCACGAAAGCGAGTGATTTTTGAAGGGAGTCCGCGGTCTAGAAAAGTTAAAGAACCACTGATTCAAAGTATTGCGAAAATCTGCACGCTACCTGTTTAGAGCTAAGCTCATGTCAGACAGGTGCGCATCTATCTACTCAAAAGAGAGTGCGGGAATGTTCCATTAATCCCACTGGTTTTATGGGAATAAAGAATAATGTTTTTTTTAATAACTTTGAAGCCGGCTTTCGTTGACTTGATTGCAAAATAGTCATCAGCATAAAATTCCTTAATATAACTAAATGGAACTGCTGCGATACGCTTGCTTTTTTAGTTGCTATTACTATTTTGTATATGGACTATCAATTTTTTTATGCATGTATAGGATATGTTTTATACTCATTACACGCTTAAGAAACGCCTTTTATATCCAAGTCACAAGCTCTAAACGACCATTTTCGATCATAAGCATAAAATCAATATTTCCTTAATAAAATCTAATAAGTATATAAAATCCCTATTTGTCCGTTATTATTCTTATATTGGAATCTGCAAAAAAATCCTTCGGCTTTCATATTAATAATGAAATTAATGGGCATGGATGGACACTAACTTCCAAATTACACTAGAATTCGCATATCATATTCTTTATGACAGCGGTTCTTTATTTTTCCTAGATCGCGGACCCTCTTCAGAAATCATTCGCCCTAGCCGACCCTAAAAACTAACTCAAAGTTTCAGGACCCGACTTAGAAATTCTGGGGCCCAAGGCAGACACACATGAAGGGGCCCCAACCCCTCCTGTACCCACGACAGATTTCTGATTGCTATGTTTATTATAGGTATGAGCGAATGACTTTTATTTATAAGACCAAGGTATAACATTGCCTAGCCAGGCAAGCTTCAGGGTTCCCTGAAGTTTCCAGGTAAGCTTCAGGGGAATTCAAAATATTTTACCCAGGTGCGGACTCGGTTGCCGGCCCACCGGCCAGTGTACCCTCATGGGAGACAGGGCCAGTGCCTTTTAATGAACAAGGACTCGCGTTCTCTGAAAATCCAAGGCACACCCCCTTTGAGAGGACCTAATCCACCCCTGATTTTGCCCTAGATCAGCGCTACCTATGACTAAAAGGGGGCGTTGCCTAGCCTTGACTGATTAGCTTGTTACGTCATCAATAGATTAACCAAAAAAAAATTTTTTTTCATCTCTTATGTGGTTCGTGTAGTTTTTACGAATATCTTGGATTAAATTCAGAATTTAGGGGTCGCTCTGAATCGGGGGCCCAGGGCAGCTGTCCCACGTTCCTCTGTGAAAATTAGGCTCTGCAAAGTTTAAAGCCCGGAATTTTCATCATACATATTTATTTCTAATACTTTATCACAGATTTTCACCTTTTAAGGAAGAAATTGTTTTTTTTCTCATGTAAATTGTTCATAGCATTAAAGGGTAAATGCTCTTGTTTTAGTATTTTCCGAATATTTGTGGAATACTGGGTGGGTCTCGCAAACTCCCGATAGGGTCCGTGGACCACATGGAGAACCGCTGCGTTATGATTGTTTTTAATCTTACCTGCTTTAACGTAAACATCTCTGCTGCCAATAGTGCCGACGATGTTTGTGGCGATACATTTGTAAATAGCCGCGTGGATATCTGGTCTATACTCGTCTCCATGGAACGGTGGAAAGACCAACGAGCCGTCGTGCCGCGTGTGCCTCAGGCCTGGCACATCTACTGCCGTGACACCATCTTGCAAAACCCAAGTCACTGACGGAAGTGGACGTCCGTCTGTCGAACAGGGAATAATGGCTCCTGTAGAATTTGAAAATTCGGATTTGTTGGATGGCTCGATTACGAATCTTGGTCCTCTTTGGCTCATGCTGTTCCCATGAACTGCAAAAAATAAAATTATATTACAGAAAACAATTTCCGACCTTCCATGCTTAAAGATCCGTAATCCTACGCATTTCTTTACTCAAGCATGTATTACAAAACACTAACCAGGCACTTACTAAAAATTTTCAGAATGCGAACTAAATCTCTGAATTTATCTACTATAATAAATACACGACAAGAGACAACTTCGTGTAAACTCATAAATGTTCTAAAACTAATGCATACTAAGCATATTGCATAGCATTACAAGGTTTCAAGAGTTTAGCAGAAAACTGAATTCTTAAAGAAATCGTACACAAATATATACATTTTTATTTTTTTTAAATCTAATTTCGTATTTTGTTTATTTTTTGATTTACCTATGTATTTGTAAAAATCCTTCTCAAAAAAGAAAAAGTCTAAATTTAACCAAGAGTCAGCAAAATTTTACACTGGCAAATGTATGCAAATGTATGCTTTGTTGGCAAATATATAGTAATAGGTTCAAATGGTTGCAGATAATGTCACTTTGATGCCAAATTTATTTACACTTCATCAAATTCCACGTCATTCCGTAGATATCTAAGGTGAAAGTTCTATTACGGAACTTCCGACTTTAATTACATTTTAGCGAATTTTCCGAAGGGTTTATCACTTAAAACATGTCACAAACATGTCACCTAAGATAAATTAGACAATATAACCAGTTATGTGCCGTCAACATATGATTTTTTTATGATTCTGCTACAAAAATGAAATTATGTAAATCATAAATTACGTCCTGAAACAGTACATCATAAAGCATAACTTCTATTCTTTCACATTGACTGCAGAAAAATGCAGAAAAATGAGACTTATCCAGCAAAGGTCGTTTTCAATCCACAAACATTTGTTTCATGAACCCAGCACGCTTTCACTGTGCCATTCTGCTATTGAAAGTGTGTCTCAAATTATTTATATGAAAGGTAATTTTTATAAATCGAATTAGTATAAACTTATTCCAAATATATTTTTAGTGCACAGAAAATTTCCCTAATAAAAAATTAGTTCCCTTAAATTTCTCGACAGGCATAATGCGTGTTTTTTCACAAATTTAGAATAAATTGTTTGTTAGATTCGGAAGACATTGTTATCTAGACAATTACAATATATAAACTAATAAATCTAAGTTAATTGAAGAATTTATCTAAAATTAGACAATTTTTCCTGCAGCATCTTCTATACATATATCGATACTTTTATTGATATTTATTTATTTATCCCAAGAATGTATTTTGGTATGTTAACTTTTTTAAAGCTAGATGTAATAACTGGGATAACATTTACAAAAAATGTTATATTGTGCTATAATATAACATTCTGAATGAAAAATAATACCAGCGGCCTAGCAGGGAGTGGTTTTGATCCACGAACCACTGGGTTATGAGCCCAGCTCTCCACTTCGCCACTCTGCTGAGATAAATACTTATTAAATATTTGTAAAAAATAATTTTTAGTAATCGTTTTTAAATAAGATTATTCCAAGATGTATTTAAATTTTCTCATGAACTTCCTTTCATGAGAAATTTTTTTTTTAATTATTTGGACAGTATATTAAAAGGTTTTTCACAGAACAAATTTACAATTTATTTTGTTCCACATTTATAAGCGAATCACATTCGGAAAACCAATATATATCTTCTAACACATTTAATTTGAGCATTACCCTAGCTTTCGTTAAGTTTTCCTGCAATTTCTACAATTTCAAGTCTTTTTACATCGTTCATATCCAAATAGAACGTATGGATATATTTTCCCAAATATAGGTGTAAATATGTGGATACTTTACAAAATACTTCATAATTATTTTCAATTATTTCACAGCCTGTTAAAAAAAAGCAACTAAAAGAAAATCGTCTAAGGATATTTAAATTTAACGGGTTTCAATTAACATTGAATCTGTTGTGGTTTTGCATTTTCCCATACATTTTGTTGATTTGAAAATTGAAATTTGGCGAGTTCAAAATTGAAGCTGGGGAGTTAAATTCAACGGGTTAGAAGTTGGTGAGTTTTCGTTTACTTCCCGACTTTAAATCGCAAATTTGCAACTCGGCAAAATTTTGACTAATTGGAAATTCAAAGTTGGCGAGTTTGAACTTACCAAGTTGGTACTTAGCAAGCTGTGGTTTACTTTCAAATTATAAATGGCCAATGTCCGATTTTCAAAACTTCATAATTCTAACTCGCCAAAATTTTGGCAAGTTTGAATTTGACTAGTCGTTGTTTTTCCCAATACCAAGTCTCAAATTTCCAACCCTTTAACTCAGTAAATATTGAAACCCGTTAAAAAATGAAACGGTTTCAAAATTTTGAAATGATTTCAATACAAAGTTTGAGAATTCGGCGCTTGGGCGTCTCTCTATCTTCTATCCTCTATTTATATAGTATAGGAATGGTCCTATCTATTTAAAATTCTGTATCTGTATGTAACTCATTGAGATAAATGGATTAAAATTGAAATCCAAGCTACTACAGAAGCGGAACTCGACTTCGCTGCGCAGATAGACTCTAAATCAGGAATGCATGACGAAGATGGCCTTCTGGTCACCTTGTTCAAATTTGAAAATTTTTGTCAGCCAGTAACTAACTATAAGCTATTAGTTCCCAATTTGGCCATTAGGGTATAACTTTTATGAAATTTAATTTAAAATTTCAACTCATTTAAAAAATAGAAACAATTTTAAAATTTTCAGATTTCAATACAAAGTGTTTTTGGAAGACTTTTACCTTACTCTTTACTAGACGGACGGACGGACGGACTGACAGATAGACAGGCAGGTAGACAGACAGACAGACCAAAAACAATAGTGAGTTCAATATTTATTGAAACAAGCTACTCATATATAAACGATACCTGACTGACTGAAAGCAGTGGCGTATATTCCAGGGTTTCTAGGTAACCTCAGATGGACCAACTAGTTTTTTTATTTTTAAAAATTTTTGATAGCAATTGTTTTCCTTTTCATGCACGTTTCATAGTTATGCAAAAAAAGTAAAATTCTTTACTAAAAATTTTAATCCAAAGGAAAGTGACCTTCTCTATCAATTCGAAGCCATTTGTGAGAGTAATTGCCAAAAACGGAAGTTCTTTGACAAGTTTTGGCAACTGAGAGTATAAAATATAAGCTAGTGATGCGAGATGTTTTTGTCGATTGTCTCGAATTATTTGAACATCTCGAAACCTCTCGATGCTTTTAAATTTGACTCGATGTATCGCGTCACCCTGCACAATGGAACCTGCTATTTATGGTTTGTTGTTGTAAGTTCAGTAAAAAAAATCTAGACTTCGGACTTTTCAAATGACAATCGCAGCATTTTAATGAAAATATAATAATAATTAATTATGAAAACAATGCTTCTTACATAGATGTAAATGCACAGATGGAAGTCGATTTGCCTCTGTTTGTTAGAAGTTACGATATCTTCCGATCACAGACCTCTGAAAATAAAGGGCCGTGCAACCGTTAGTAACCGTTAGTAATAACTAGATGACCCGCGATTCGATTATTTCACTTATTAACGATGACTCGATTTTTTCCATCATAAAAACATCTCGCGTTCGCGCTTCTCTAATATGCAACCATCTCAAAAAATTAATAGTTAAACGTTCTTATGCTAAGTCTTCATATTCAACAACATTACATTATATATGCACAAAAATTTATAAAATATTTTGACTAGGATTTCTACTTATTGCATACGGTATTTGTCCAGTGTTTGTTTTGAAAGAAAAGAAAATTGTAATCGTATCTTGATCAGATTGCTTTTGAACATAAATTCTATGCTGTATACTATATTTACCGTGCATTTGTTATAACGACAAAAAACAATTTAAGTGCTTTTATAAATTACTTTAAGAATAAATACTACTTAAAATACAAGAGGGTCTATTTTTGAGTTATTCGATTCGATGCTGTGTACTGCAATTTACATCATTTTCTATTATTTTCACACAAAATCGACACAAAAGTAATAAGCAGATAAATTTTAGTTATACACGTACAATGAATTCAAATATGAAGCTTTTGTATATGTATACCAATAAAAAGTAAATAGAATAAAAAATAAAATTTCGTATAAATAAACGAAATAAGTACCTTTCATTTGGATTTCGCTAAATCGAGATTCTACTCTATCTACGGCTATATCTATATGGCTCTCTAAAACCTATATACAGATTCTATAAACAAATACTTGAATGAAACCCCGAACTACAGTGAGTAGTTTGACGGCGAGCGTTCTATTTTAGTGCCGTTGAATACCGAAATCCATACAGAGGACATGAATTAGTATTTAAAATGCGAAACGCTATATATTTCTAAGAATACTCTCGTGCCCTAAAGCATACATTAAGCACACAATTCTCAAAATTTTGGTTGCTAACATTCTCACAGTCTAAATGAATAATCTTTTAAATTTCTTTCAGATATTGTAGAATTGCGTGTGCACACAGCATTTTACGAAATAATAATCTCTTCGTTATGGAATAAGGTTTCTATTGTAATGGTAACTAAGAAAATTTAGAGAATTTCTAATCAGCTAGCTCTGCTTGACTGCACACATTCACTGTAATACCATTTCGTGACAAGCCCTAAATTTATTTAATCTTCGGACCATAATTTATGCAGAGAAGTAATTTCAAATTCGAAAATAATCCTGTCGTAAAATTGTTCTCCTACAATTAAACTGGATGGCTCTCTCCATTTGGCATTTAGGATCGAAGACCCTATTTAACACTGAGTGATTTTTATCTTATCTGCTTAAAATACAATTGTTCTTTGTACCGGTTGGTTTGTAAAACTTTTATAACACATGGAAAATAAGGATTATTCTTCACCAAATAATGTGAGATTATGCATGTAGATTTAAACTAAAGACAGGTTAAACTTTACAGAAATTGTGTATCAGTATTTAAATGGATATTTATAATTGGTTAATCTATTATTCAACCAATAAATAACACACGACTTCATGTGACATGTCCACGGATTACAATTATTATATTTGTTGTGGAAGGATACATTCCGCAGTTTTACACAACCATGAGAAGTATATTATGCGCATGCACAAACGTAACAAGGCACCACTGCGTATTTAAAGTATGTGTGTTTTCTTCTCTCTGTCACTTTCTTCTTTTCTTACACGTACCTGGTTTCCGATGATGTTAATTGCACGATATTATTTTGTACGTCACGTTATATTTTTATTTCATTTCGTATTATATTAAGTTTTGAAAATAAAGTTTATATTCGTTATGGGTTCAGATCGATTGTTGTGCAATAGGGAGTGCAATCAGTAGCTAACTCACACACAGCTGAAGTCAAGAATCTTCCATACCCCACTAAATGGGTATTTCTCATGAGCGCTAATATGAATACTTCGATAGGGACTGCGAAAAATTATTACCTCCTTCTTAAGGCTGTCAAACATTTTAATGTATGTACAAGATACTGAAATACTGCAAAAATAATTGATACTGCTTGACAATTAGTAATGAGCTAAAAAGTACCTTATTTTAAAATGTGACTGTAATTTTTTTAAAGTAAATACTTATAAGAATCGGGAAAACGAAATGTTTAAACAGCTAGGGCTTTCGAGCCCCCATGGCAAATTATATGAGTGTCTATAGTATTCCTCGACTTATTTTAGAACCCAGAAATCTGATAGTTCTATTTATTTAGACGTAATGTTTCTATTTATGACCCATACATGTTATGCAGATTGAATGAATGCAAAAATTACTAGGGCTGACTTTCTATAACGAAGCTTAAAGAATCAATAATAATATTAATAATATATTATTACCAGGACTCCATAAATATGATCATCCGGTCACTATCGTCATGCAGAAAATTATGTAGTGTTTAAGTTTCTCTTTTTTATGGGGGTCCGGCAGTAATAAATATTCTTGTTTGGCGAGCACAAATCGTTGTTATCTGTCGAGTTCTGGTCATTATCACCAAAGCTCTTGCTTCATTCTTAATTTTTGTTCTTCTATCATTTTTCAACTTTACACGTCGTCTGACAAGATGAGTTGTAATTATCAAGGAAGTTGAAAAACAACGATGGATCAATGCGCAAGATTTTAAGTCGTAATGACTTAACAGGAAATGACATTATTATTCATATTGTACGGCTGCCTTAGGTTCAAAATACATTTAATTACATTAAGGATACTTCCAGCCCACGAGATGTGCTGTCCAATATTTAAACACTCGGTTTTGTGTTGATTAGGCAAAACCTAGGTCAGAAAAAACGTAACTCATATTATGTAATTCAGAGGTCTTTTCTTCCCCGGTACAAATGGAGTAATGATAAATCTCAATCTAAATGCTTAAAGAATTGAGTAACGTATATAAATTCAGGAAGAACTATTCTATGTAAGATCATAAAAACATATACTTAAACCACTAGTTAGACCACACAGTTAGAAAAACGCCTTAGCTTAGGATTATAACCACATCCAGAAAGTATATCTTGTACCTGTTCATACATTCTTATGTTAATAACATCCGTCAGTCGATTTAAGCTGGTCAAAATATTTCGTGATTCACCCATTCTAAAAGATAAACTCTAAACGTGACTTTTTCAAATTTTCGAAAGTATCTTCAACTTATCACATATCTTTTAGCCATATTTTCTACTGATTCCAGCTCGATATCATATCTAGAAATATATAAAATGTAACCGTCCATCTGTGAAGTCTTCGAAGTTCTTGTTTAGATTACAAATCAAGATAGTAGTCAAGATCGATATATGTGGCCCACATAGGTGTGAGTCGGGAATGTTTCCATTGTTATTGCTCCAGCGGCATCTGCGATCATACTGGTAGCAATATTGCAGGCGAGGATTGCTAAAATGGCAGAATCTTGCATTTATGGCAGCAATAAAATGGATACAATCTGCTGTCGGGGAAGGTCGTAAAAAGGGCAAGCGTTTCTGGAGGGCTGGCAACTGTATTGACAAGAAAAGATGAATGGAAACACAGCGGCGCGTAAAAGTAGGTTGATAATGCTAAACTTGTACAAAAATGGATAAATAAGAAGGTAAGAGAAAGAGAGAGGGGAGAGAGATTGGTTTCCAATTTTATCCATCAGTTGCTGAATAATCAATTCCGCTTGCGTTTTATCGACATTTAAGCCATTCCGCTAGACTCGTTTTAATCAAGATACTCACCATTAACTAATAAACACCGAAGATCTTTTTATGCATCTTTTGTTTCGCTTTAGAAGAAACGTGTGAATATTAATTAACGATTATAATCTAGAACAACAATAGATCAATTTCAATAAAATACTAAAGCGGGGTTCGTCCTTACGTACTCCTTCTTTAAAAAATTTAAGTTTAAATCAGGTACAACATATATATGAATATAGCGTATGTGCATTTTGGAATTTAATATTATATTGTAAAATTTCTCTCAAGACTACTTTTAAATATTAAAGTACAGAGTATTTTCAAATATTTAACTACATACTATTTTCAAATATTTAACTACAGACCATTTTCAAA
>QLNU02014802.1:118267164-118292029 GCA_006491805.2 Dysdera silvatica | reverse complement strand
CTGCAATCTTCAATAATTGATTTCTTGTTTGCCAGTATATAGTCAATTTCGCTGGTTCCTCCATTGGGGTGTTTCCATGTCCATTTTCTTTGCGGTTTCTTCTTAAAAAATGAATTCATGATGCTAAGATTTTCAGCTTCTGCAAATTCGATGAGTTGATCGCCACGTTCATTCCTTTCCCCGTATCCGTATTTACCAACCGATGTCTCTCCTTGTTCCTGTTGTCCAATTCTTGCATTAAAATCTCCCATGATGAGTTTGATGTGTTGTTTCCCCTTGGTATGTAGCTGTTTGATTTCTTCATAGAATTCCTCAACCTCCTCGTCGGTATGGCTTGATGTTGGTGCATATGCCTGTACTATCTGAAGTTGGTATCGCTGGGTTAGTTGAACAACGAGCCTCGCTGCTCGATCTGACGTGCTTTCGACTTCAAGAAGGTAGTCTTTAATTCTTTTGTTGATTAAGAAGCCAACACCACTTGTTCTTCCAGTTTCCGTTCCTCTATAATAAAACAAATGTCCACTTTTAAGTTCCACCAACTCTTCACCTTTTCTTCTAACTTCACTGAGTCCTACAATGTCCCATTTGATCTTGTCAAGTTCTTCTTCCAATTCTTGAAGTTTTGCTTCAGAAGCAAGGGATCGTCCATTAAACGTAGCCAGTAGGGCAGCTAGTAAGAAAACCATTAGAAAGAGCCTTGGGGTTGTTAAAGGAAGTTTATCTGTTGGGAAGAAACACATCATTGCATTAAAAGGAGAGGATGGCACCGTAACAAGAAATAGGGAAGAAATACTTAGAAGAGTTGAAGAATTCTACAAAAAACTATATGAAAGTAACAGTGGATTAAACGAAGACGCCGAAATAGTCGAAGGAACAGCTCCTAAAATCTTAAAAGAAGAAGTTTCATTTGCAATAAAAAATATGAAGAAAGGAAGAGCCCCTGGTGATGATGGTATTACATTAGATATCCTAAAAGAAGCTGGAGAATATGTAGAAGACATACTTGCAAAATTCTTTACCAAATGCCTCAACAGTGGTAACATACCAAACCAATGGGATTCTGCAACAGTAATTCTTTTGCATAAAAAAGGTGATAAAGAGGATTTAAAAAATTACCGACCAATTGGCTTGTTACCTGCTATTTATAAAATATAATTAATGTGTTGCATTTATTGACTATGAGAAGGCCTTTGACTCTATTAAAACATCAGCAGTCATCAACTCTTTAAGATCAGCAGACATCGAGGATGTGTACATTGACATGGTGAAACGTGTGTATAAAAATGCAAGTGCAAAATTTCGGTTACATAAAGATACCGAAGCTATCAAAATTGGTAAAGGTGTGAGGCAGGGAGATACCATTTCTCCAAAACTTTTTACTTCAGCTTTACAGATGATTTTTCAGCAGATAAATTGGAATAACAGGGGAATAAAAATAAATGGTGAATATTTAAATCATTTGCGGTTTGCTGATGACATTGTTATTTTTTCAACGAACCCATCAGAACTCCAAGACATGGTACAGGAGCTCTCAACTAGAAGTAAAGAAGTTGGACTCAAGATGAACCTACAAAAAACTAAGATCATGTTCAATAATTTCGTAGAGGAAACAAAAATACAAGTTGACAACATTGAGCTAGAAATTGCTGATTCATATATTTACCTTGGCCAGCTGATTTCAATGGATGGCAACATTATGAAAGAACTCAACAGACGTATTAAACTTGGCTGGAGTGCATTTGGAAGAAACAGTTTTATCCTGAAGGGGAAATTGCCTTTGTGTCTAAAAAGAAAGGTCTTCAACCAGTGTGTATTGCCAGTCCTCTCTTATGGATCAGAGACATGGAGTCTAACAGTTGGAGCAATACGAAAGTTACAGACAACGCAAAGGAGCATGGAGAGGTGCATGCTTGGAATAACTAGGAGAGATCGAAAAAGAAACACTTGGGTGAGAGAGCAAACTAGAGTAGAGGACATCATTGTTAAAGTAAAAGGGCTGAAATGGCGATGGGCTGGGCATATTGCAAGAAGAACTGATCAACGATGGACAACAGAAATTCTGAACTGGATTCCAAGAGACCACCGAAGACCTAGAAAACGTCCTCAAACTAGATGGGTGGATGAAATAAGAAAACAGGTTGGGGTGACGTGGAAGCGAATTGCTCAGGATAGACTTGTGTGGAAAGCATTTGGAGAGACCTTCATCCAGCAGTGGATAGATAATGGTTGAATATGATGATGATGATATGCAATATCCCCTGCCCATCGCCATTTCAGCATTTCTATTTTAACAATGATGTCCTCTAATCTAGTTTACTCCCTCATCCAAGGGTTTCTTTTTCGATCCCTCCTAGTTATTCAAAGCATGCATCTGTCTATGCTCCTTTGGGTTATCTGTAACTTCCGTATTGCTCAAACTGTTAGACTCTATGTCCCTGATCCATAAGTGAGAAATGGCAATGTACACTGGTTGAAGATTTTCTTTTTAGACACGAAGGAAATTTTCCCCGCAGTATAAAACGGTTTCTTCGAAATGCAGTCCAGACAAGTTTAGTACCTCTATTGAGTTTTTTCATAACGTGCCCTTACATTGAAATTGCTTTTCGAGGTAAATATATGAATCAGCAATTTCTAGCTCCATGTTGTCAACTTGTATATTTGATTTTCCACCAAATCATTGAACATGATTTTAGTCTTTCGTAGGATCATCTTGAATCCAACTTCTCCACTTCTAGTTGAGAGCTCCTGCAGCAGGTCTTTGAGTTCTAATGGGGTCGTTAAACAAATAACAATGTCATCAGCACACGGCAGATAATTTAAATATTCACTATTTATTCCCTTTTTATTCCAATTTATTAGCTGAAAAATCATCTGCAAAGCTGAAGTAAAAAGCGTTGGAGGAATGATATCTCCCTCCTCATACCTTTATCAATTTTGATAATTTTGGTATCTTTATGTAAGCGAAATTTTGCGCTGACGTTTTAATAGAATCAAAGGCCTTCTCATAATCAATAAATGTCACACGTAGTGGAAGTTCATATTCATGTGTCCTTTCAATTAGTTCTCTTAATACTTGAATATGGTCTACTATGCTGAATCCTCTTCAAAGTTCAGCTTGTTCTCTTGGTTGGGCTGCATGTATTTTGCTGTAGACGATGCGTTAGTACTTTTGTGAAGATTTTATAAATAGTTGGTAACAAGCTAATTGGTCGGTAATTTTTCAACACCACTTTGTCCCCTTTTTTATGCAAAAGAATTACTGTTTCAGAATCCAATTTGTTACATATGTTACCACTGTTAAGACATTTGGTAAAGAATATTTCAGGTATTTCTTCTACGTGTTCTCCGGCTTCTTTTAGGGTATCTAATGTGATGCCATCATCACCAGGGGCGCTGTCTTCTCTTACAAATTTTGTTGTAAGTGCTACATCCTCTTTAAAAATTTTAGGAGCTGTTCCTTCGACCATTTCATTGTCTTCGTTTATTCGACTGTTTCCTTCATAAAGTTTGCTGTAGAATTCTTCAATTTCCCGTTTCCTCCCTATTTCTTGTTACGGTGCCATTCTCTTCTTTTAATGCGATGATGTGTTTCTTCCCAACAGATAATCTCCCCTTAAAAACCTTAAGCTCTTGTTTTTTCAATGGCCTTCCTTGCTAACTCACACTTGTATTTCCTTATTTCTTCTTACATACCCACTTCCTATATACACATATACATACACCTTAATCATTTCCTCATGAATTCCCTCAAATTGTACACCCGTCTTAAAGAATGTTACATTTGTGAAGGTCTGCATATATAAAAACAACATAAAAAAAAAGAGACGAAATAACATTGGAATGGCTGTTTACCATCTTAAAGTACAGTAGATTCTCCCCATAACTAATACTGACATAACGAAAAGTTCGAGACAATGGATCTATGAAGATCCCCCCCCCGCATTTTAAATGGTATTAAGACAATGTACAAAATTTCTGATTTAACGAAGCATGTTTTTGGAAATTCCGGTATAACCTAAAATTTATTCAAGGTTATTATTAAAATTCGAGGCTAACATGTGAGAGAGTGAGAGGGCGGTTCAGTTCTATTATATTGTCATCTGTGACCGGCATTAATTGCGATTGTTTCTTTACAAATTCTTTGGCAGCTATATGAATAAAGCGAAACGACATCAATTATTTTCTGGTGGAAAAGAAATGCACAATTTCTGTTTTCAAAAACCACGGATTTCCAGCAATAATGTAAGTAAAGTTTAGTGTTTAATTTTCGAATTTATTTTCACTAAATCATTCTAGGTTTATTTATTTTAACTCAAAATTACATGCATGCATGCCTGCCTGCCTGCCTGTCAGCCCGGTCTATCTACCTGCCCACCCCCACTCGTCCATCCATCCACACACACACATACATTTTGTTTGTTTGTTTGTTTTGTGGTTTTACGGCTCAAAGACTACAATGGTCATGCTGCGCCGGGACCTACTGTTTTCCGAGGAATCCGAACCTCTTATGGCCTAGGGAACCAAACCCCGGACTACAGTGAGCAGTGCGATCTTTTTATGAGATCTCTGAGTAAGCGTTCTTTGTACACTGTTGGGAGTCGAACCCGGATTAACGGCGTACTAGGCGAACGCGTTACCACACTGCGCCACCGCAGGGCCCCACATACATACATAAATACGCATACATACATACAAACATAAAAAATATTGTGTAATATTAATAAGTTAATATGAATTCCATTATAACGAGAATCAACTGTACATGGGACTAGGGTTAATTATATTCACCCGTGGGTCCCCAAATCACCCTCAATAATTTTAAAATTACATTGCGTTTATAGATGTTAAAATATATAAATCTTCTATAAAGTATGATTTAATCCCGTCACTAATTTTTAAAAACTTATTATGCGTACAGGCGAATAAAGATTATAGGAAACATTGATTCTAATAGGTATACACATGGATAGTCCAACACTCTTTGGGCAGCGGGCCAGTTAAAAGGTACATAGATCTCGCGGGCCAGCAGCTTCAGGGAGTTTCGTAAAAAAAAAAAACTTCATTACAAATGACCTCTCTTCAGAATTTCTTCTGGTTATTTATTTGTCCACTTACGATATGGGAAGGGGTTACATGCGGTTTTTCCCGATTTCTGAAGAAAAAATCCAAGATTTTTGGATACTTTTATTTCAAACGGTTGTCAGCGGGCCCTATGTTCGATAACCCTGGTATGCCCCCTATATTTCGGCCGCACCCTCCTCCTTCATTCCAAAACTGAAAAGTATTCATTATTATTTTTAATCTCTAATATAAATTACAAATTATAACCTACTTTACCAAACTTCTTATTTATTATAGTACTTGAATAGATGAAGATTTGAAACAAATTTCCGCTTCTTTATAATGCATTCTAATATTAATCTTACCCCCAGAGGCCGTTTGTAAACAGAAAAGGTTTTTTTTGTTAGAGAATAATTTCAAATGTTCGTCGTCATTATGCTCATTTTCTCATACTGATTATACGCTAATGATTATTCTAATCCAATTATTTTCTCTAAATGAGATTTTGTACTGTACACGCAACGCTTATGTTTCGTTTCATGAAATGAATTTTTTTTCTGCTTTCAAATCTGTTATGTCATTCCTTCAACTTCCGCTAATGCAGTAAAGGACACGATCTTCATTGAACGAAGATATGGAACGCAATTTCCGCGAGAAAACGGTTCTTCATTCAAATTTGCATTTTCTCTTGTCAGATATGGGAATTCAAAAGCTTATATTGTCATATGGCGAGACATTCATTAATTAAATCCACCTCGTTCATTTGCAAACTGGATGACGTAGAACATTTGCATTTTATACCAGCTGTCAAATCGTATGGAAAGGGTTGCTACTTGATTACCATACATTACTCTACAAAACGTAATTAAAGATGAAAATTTATTGAAATGAGCGAAACTTCAGAAGACTAAGACTTTATCAAATTTGTCACAGATCTGAAGGAAGTTTAAAGAAGCAAAGTAGTAAATAGCAGTAATTCCAGAATTACTGTCCACATAAATATGTAGATAATTAGGCTTTACGTATAGCATGCTTTAAATTTCGTCTATTTCAATTTAGCGTATTAATTTCACTTGGAATTGCTGCATATACAGGCCCTATAAAAACTCGTGTTCAAAATTAAGTTTGCACAAAGCTATTGAAATAGGACAGGAAAATATTTTGCTCTTTAATTCTCGATGTGAATTATTCATAAAAATCATTTTAAAGAAAAAGAACAATAGACACTTAAGAGGAAAACAACCAATCAAATTTTTTCGTGCAAACTATGAAGAAGAATCCACGACTAAAATTGATGCAATGATTTAAAGTCGAAAATTAAAATTCATAAAAAAAATGATTCAGAATAACAAATTTTCTCATATAAACATGTAGAATCATTATAAAATGATCGCCGATATTTATGTGAGTAAATTTTTTTAATTAAGTCTATTTTTCACGAATTTTTGTACCTTTTTGATCGTGGATTTCCTTCATAGGACATTTAAAAAAAATTGATTTGTTTTATTTCTGTTAAGTGTTTACAGCTCTTTAATTTTCTGTGAGAGGATTTTTTATAGGTAAAGCACATAGAGAATTAAAGAGCAAAATATGTACCCCTCCCATTGAAATAACATTGAATGTAACCTTAATTTTGGACACTAATTTATGTGTACTATATATAAAATTAATTTTGTATTCCCTATAGACACACGTAACTTTAGAACGAAAGCAGCTACGGTTATGGAAGTAAGATTCAGCTATATTAAAACGCCAGGACTGCGGTGGCGCAGTGTGGTAACGCGTTCTCCTATTGCGCGGCTAATCCGGGTTCGACTCCCAGCAGTGCAAAAAGAACGCTTACTCAGAGATCTCATAAAAGATCGCACTGCTCACTGTAGTCCGGGGTTTGGTTCCCCAGGCCTTAAGAGGTTCGGATTCCTCGGAAAACTGTAGGTCCCGGCGCAGCATGACCACTGTAGTCTTTGAGCCCAAAAAACAAACAAAATGCCTATGAGTTACCATATGACATAGACAGCAGCGCCCCTGGTGAAAATATTTGGAACTTACGAAGTCTACCTCAAGAATTACGAGGGATATGAGGAAAAGTCAATTAGAAAGTTGTAGAACTACCATCAATTAGCAAGAAATAAGATCTCACATAAATAATGCATTTAGACCTACACTGGCAACGCGTTAACGTAGTGTGCGGTTATCCCGTGTTCGACTCCAGATGTTGCCAAACATTTAAAACGCTTATTGATCAACTACTTGCCGGTAGTTTGAGGGTTGGTTGCCATGGCATTAAGAGTTCTGCATTCCTCGAAGAAATATAGGTCGCGAAGCAATATGACCCTCACTATACTTACACTATAAAAGTCTCACAAACAAATACCGTATTTATAAATAACAAAGAACTATAAACATTATTATGAGAATGACGTGGATATCACCCCAATAAACACATAGGGGAATTATATACATTTGAAAAACATATTTGCTCTAGCATGGCGTTTCTCAATATGGGGCTGCGGAATTAGCCGCCAATTTTACACGAAAACAATAATGAAACCATTTTATGAGAAAAACTCATTTATTATAAACATTTTACTTTCAGTTATCACTACGTGTGTAAAGAAAATAAATTAATGAGATGGTTGCTTTCGTTTTTCATTTAAAAATTTACCAATACGTGAATCTATGTTAGAAACACACAAAAATAAATTGTTTGCAAAAATAAAAGACGATTCCGATATTTGCATATCAAGGTGAAACCTGTAAATATCTCATGCATGTAAATTTCATGAATGCATGTGCATGCCCGTCGCTATCAGCGCAGCTAAATGGCTTAAACTATGTTGGGTTGGGGAGTCGCGAAATATTGAATATATATTTTTTTTTTTTTACTTTTGAGGAGTCGTGGGGGGTAAAGATATTTAGAATTCCTGCTTTAACATATAATATGCAAATGCATCACGTAATACATTATAAGCAAGAATGTCTGTATATTTTCATATACAGAAAAAAAGGGATTGATTCTTAAATGTGAGTGGTTTCACAAACTTCAGAAATAACTATTCTTATTATTCATATGTCCCTTTGATGGGCCCATTTTATTTTTCAATCCTTTTATCCCTTTTTTTACTTACTCAAAACAAACTCGTTTCAAATTAAAAGTTCTTTTACCTTCTTCTCTTTTAATTCGTGTTCATAAATTCTACCTCAGACGGACACAATTTGCAATTATAGTTAAATAAAATACTAGAGTAATTCTGCCCCTTTTCTGGTATGCACTGGATTGGACTAGTTCTATGCTTTCAGCGAAGACATAGAATATTGCTGCAAAAACTAGCGCATTTGTTCAGAATTCGGGTCATAGCAATATTTTTTAAGAATACCACGCCCTTGACTTATTCAGTAGACGTAATGAAAGGTAGATAATACTGAAAAAGTTCAAGTGGATAAAATGCATTCGTTTGCAATTCAAATAGCAAAATACTTCGCTTAATTTAAAGGTGGCGTGCACGTCGAAAATGAGAGAATTGTTGTGACATACAGATTGTAGATGTCTTTTAGGATATGCGACGAACAGGAATATGTGTAAATATTCTGTAGGTGTATTAATATACAAAAGAGAGTATTGTTTAGGTTTGTTTGTTTGTTGTATTTGTATTTTTTATGGTGCAAGAGCATCTGGGCTATATTGAGCAAAACATGATCAAATAGGTTTGTTTGTAACTTACGGTTCTGGATGGAAACATGTAATAAAAGCTGACTTATTACTGGAGCATGAATGACGTGCAAACAACAACGAGCAAATGCAAATAAGAGGGACATAACGGAAGCAACAAAAGGTATTTTTTAGAAAACACAAAATACCCCTATAAAATTCCTTTTTTGTTCTATTAATGTGTAAATAAAATGAAGACTATAAAAAATGTTGCCTAAAATTTAGTTTATGTAAACTAGATCGAAGAAATAAAAAAATAATATTGTCGTAATGAAAAGATGTTGGTCGTAAAAGATTACCTCAATAGCTAACAATTAAATTAAAACAAGGTTGAGCTATTACTTTGCCTAAAGAAGAATACTTTGCATAAACATAATATACAAAATTGAACATCACCAAAACAAAAAATAAAATCACATGTAGGAAAATAAAATTGAGGAAAATTGTGATGAAATGTCTTGGAGAGCTTTTTTGATCAAAAGTGAAGACTTCAACTTTGCTTTCCTGAAATTCACATTATTCGCATATCTCTATTTGCAAGAGTAAGCCAGCCAAATACAAATACTTAATATGCAGATTTGGACTGTGCGCTGAGAAATCAAGTTTCGTCGTGTTTGGCCCATGGGGAGATGTTGTAATGAAAGTCTCTGTCTCAAACTTTCTCGAATTCTCGGGAAATTCTCAGGGGTTATTTGATTTAAGCGTTGCATTATGGATGTTTTCGCTGCAACCGGATATTAATTTCAGATATTGTTGCCGCGCGCCAGAGTTTCCAGACATCTGAACAAAGTGACACTATAATTTCAATATATGCATTTATTCTGATTACGCTTGGGATACTATCGGCAAGCAGGTATTGCCAGGGCTGCAACAATAACATTCCTTAGAGACAAGTTCGAATCTCGGAGTCTATTGTGAAGCTTCTGCAAACAATGCATTTCAATTCCTAGCATATAATGGGTTGGCCAAAATATTCACCTTTTTCAACAGAAATTTAAAATTAATTTAACATCACCAAATTCTTTTTAAACCAGAATAACTTGAAGTATTTTTAACTGTTTCGTTCTGAAGTCTCGTATTGTTGAGAATTTGCGGTGTGACCTTGAAATTAAATTTAACCTTTTAAATTCAAGAAAATATATAAGTTTTACTTTCTACATATCGTGTTACTTTGGTTTCAAAAGGAAAAGATTGCTGTAGTTTAGTGCCTTAGTAAAGAGAGGGCTCATGGGTGTCATGCCCCCACTGGACATCGAAACACATTTTCTCATAGGCTGTACCACAAAATCCTCTTTAAAGGCGCTTGATCATCCCCATATGAGCCCCCTTGAGCCCACTATGAGATTTGAAATACTACACTTCTGCTGTGGTTACATTAAAAAGTTATTTATGGTTTTGGTATAGATTTATTGCTGAAGTCATAACAATATAAAAGTAATATATCAGAGATTTTTACACGAGTAGTTTTTTAAAACTGGAGATAAATTTTACCCAGCAACATACAGATGTTGCAATGAATAACTGACTCGTTCATTTTCTCTTACACACACACACATACTGCCTGTTCATGAAGAGAAGTCGGATGATACAGTTAAAAGTTACGGGAGGTGACGTAAGGCCCATAGCTACACGCTTGTTACAGAGGGGGCCCTGAAAATTACAGGGGGCTTAAAATTCGTTAATGTTTTGATGTATTTTATTAATATATTTAATAATACTAAATATATAAGTAGACTAATATATTTAAAATTAATAAATAAATTTCTTAAAATAAATTTTGCATTAAGAAATAAATTTTAGTATACCTCTCTATAATTTCCCCAATCCTTATTATAAAGTATATGAAGATTCAAACGTATATAAAAAAACACGTTATATACACAAAATCTACCGTAGAAAGCTATTTTGAATACATTTTTAACGTCAAAGAACAATTCCCATTGTTATGTACAATTTCGTACAAAACAAAAAATTTAAAATAAAATTCTACAATATTTTATTTTGAGAAAAAAATATTTTCCAGGTGGGGGCTGACTACATTCCCAGGGGCCTATAGCTCCAGCCTGTCTACAGCCCTGGCTGACGTCACATGCTGGCTGGACACTTACAGCACAATAGGACCCCAAGTTCTACACTCGTTTTTAACGACCGCTAAAAACAAGTTCTTAGATTAGAGTCCTACTTTACTGTAAGCAGGTAGATGGATTGTGACGTCACGCCCCATTATTTCTAATTTTACTAAATTATTTCTAACTGTACCATCGGACTTCTTTTTGTGAACAGACAGTTCACACACGCTCGCACTCACATACTGTTCGTTCACGAAAAGAAGTCCGATAGAACAGTTAGAAATAACGTGAGTTGACGTCATGAAAAGGCTAGTTCATTACAGCAGAGGAGGCCGACTCCAATTTCAGAACTTGTTTTTAGTGAACGTTTGTCAGCGCCAAAATCAAGGTCTGAAATGTGAGTCCTCCTCTTCTGTAATGGGATAGTCCGTTTGTAACGTCACCTCCCGTTATTTCTAACTGTTCCATCGGACTTCTTTTCGTGAACAAACAGTACATACTCGTGGTGAAATCAACTCAATTTAGGTTTAAGCATGCCATGGTAGATTACTGGACCAAAAGTTTAATTAATAATCCGGACCTCGGCCCCACCGCCAAGAAAAAGTCCAATACAGGACTCGTCATGTCAACATCCCTGATAATGTCCAAATAGTTGCCTGCTGCAACTTCAGGGACGGAACAAAACTGGCATTGTAAGCAAACGATAGCTGTGGTCTACACTCATTTCCTTCGACTGTTTTTTCCTATAGAACTTTTAAATCCTACTCCGAATTTCTCTTTACATTATAGAGCTGCACAAACGCTCTATATAGAATTTTACAATGCAGTAACTTTTTTCCAAATGTATTTCACTGACCAGGAAAATAAAATGCAATATCATTTTACGAAAGTTCTTTATATAAGAACTTTTGTAGTTTTCCTTTTATGAGACGAAACAAATCATTACTTAAATGTCAAGTTGCACTTGAGAAAAGAAACGGCTTTAACGGAAAGTCGAGTAACGAAAATAATGTTGCCGGATGCAATTGCTGAAAATGTTGTTCGATTGAAAGAATGGGATAAAAGGCTTCGAAAGTTAACATTTTCAGAAAAGTAAAATGGACAGTTACGGGCTTTCTCTCCGAAGCTAAATCTGATATATTCCAACTGTTAGATTTTACTTGGCGAAAAAGTAATGGTAGACGATTTCCAATTTAAATTTCAAGTAAAAGAGCTCATAAGTTATTTAGTTTGAGGTCAAACTTTTAAAAAAAGCGTTTAGGAATTTCTTTGCTAAATTGTGTTTATGTCTGAAAGCTTATAAAATCAAATACCCTTTTGAGTTTACATGTTGCTATTTTTTTGAATATTTCTGTTTGATGTGCTTTCTAATTTTATGAATATTTCATGAACATTTTAATGTTAATTTAAAGATTATATTCTTACAAGCAAAGCTCTAATCTAAAGAGGTATCTGAAAGATTTATCGTATCAAGTAAATAAATTTTTATTGTAGATATGTGCCCTTCATTAGCAATGAGATTAGAAAGTAGTTTTTAGAGGTGCAATAGTTTCTTCGCAATTATCACTTTCCGGTTTATTAATTCATTTATAATATATTAAATTAATATTAATAAATAAATATTTCAATTCATGTAAAATAGTATATAATTATTCTGTACGAACAATCGCCATTTATATATACATCAGTTTATGCTTTTAAACAACAAATGAATTTAACACGGCCTTTATCAAAAAAGAAAGTTCGTAACAAACAAACCTACTTAAGTTTCGTTTCACATAGTAAATTTAGTTTGACCTAACATACAATTATTATGATTAAATTTCCACATTCAAGGCTTGTGCGTCCTTATGGACGATAGTTGTTGCTTTTTTTTATGGTTTTTCGGCTCAAGGAGTATGGTGTTCAGGCTGAGCTGGGATTTACTGTTCTCCGAGGAATATAATTTTCAGAGGAATCCGAACCTCTTAGACCAACAGTTTTCCGAGGAATCCGAACCTCTTAAGGCCTAGGGAACCAAACCCCAGACTACAGTGAGCAGTGCAATCTTTATGAGATCTTTAAGTAAGCCTTCTTTCCACCGTTGGGAGTCCAACTCGGGTTAACTAGGTGAACGCATTACAATACTGCGCTATCGCAGAGCCATGGGAATAGGACCCGCGCCTTGTGAATGGGCAAAGACACGGTCCGTCAAAAAAAATAAGGCATGCGACCTTAGAAAAGACTAAGTCCGCCCCGATTCAAGGCTCCACAGGAGTTCCCCCCCACCTCCTTTCTCTCTCTCTTTCTCTTTTAACCCAGTATTAAAAATCAAGGGTCCCGCCGTGATGCAGTAGTAACGAACGTATCTGCCCAGCACACCGTTATTCCGGGTTTGACTCCTAAAAACGCCAAAACAAAATGAACCCTTAAAAACGCCTTGTAGTCCGGGAGTTGGTTCCGTAGGACACAAGATATGCGAATTCCTCAGAAAGCTGTGTGGACCGACGCAGCACGACCTTGCTATCCTTGCTACACAAAAACTCATAAACAAATAAATCACTATTGCCCTTCCAGAAAATATCGAGTCAGATTCAAGCAAAGCTTCAGACTGTTTTTTTTTCTTTTAGAACGCCCCCTTTCTACGATAAAAAGGAAAATTTTGAGGTTTGAAGGCCCCATATGTCAACCATTTTGATGGCAATGGCTTCGCCCCTAAAAAAGATAATTCTATCTCGAATTCTATTATGGTTTACTAGTTTTACGGACCAAAGACATCAAGAGTGATGCTGAATAGGGATTAGCACTTTTCCGAGAAATGCAAGCTCTTTAACACCTAGGGAATCAACTTCTTGATCTTCTTTGTAATAATGGGTCAAAAGGCTTTAGTAAGAGCCATAGAACGCAGGTCTTCGAAGACTCAATCTTACTAATCCCTCCGTGAGTCTCCGGTGTAGAAATCGGTGCAAATTTGAAAGTACGAGTACGGAAACGGCAGCTGTGCCTTAGTGACTCAGTCGCTAGAAGGCTTATGCCTTAATTAAGACACCGTCAGATCGAGTCCAGCCTAGACAGATGCCAATGCTTTTAGGATACCAAACAAATTGGAGCTTTGAAACCTCTTGTGTCGACTTCGTTGATGGCAATTATGTCGTCACTGAGAAGGGTAATAGAAACTTGAGTTGTCATAACGGCGAAAGGAACCCTGGTGAGAACCCCAGAATATGGGTTCTTCAGCAAAAAACAATTTATAGTATAAGACTATTAAAGACAATTTATAGTGTGAAGTGTATAAAACAATTTATAGTGTAAAGTGTATAAAACAATTTATAGCGTAAAGTGTATAAAACAATTTATAGTGTAAAGTGTATAAAACAATTTATAGTGTAAAGTGTATAAAACAATTTATAGTGTAAAGACAGTAAAGGTCATGCTGAGTCGGCACCTATAAGTTTTCCAAGATAACCGGATTAATTAAGGACTAGGTAACCACCTCTCTGACTATGGTTAGCGGTTAGTCGGTAATTGATTATTTTCGTATATTTCGGCTACTGTCGGGGAGAGGGGGGCAGATTCGGATTAACGACGCTCCAGGTAGACGCGTTACCAATGCACCACTGCAGAGCCTTGGGACATTTTGTTTTTAATTTACGAATATATAGTATTGTTATAGAAATACAAATGTTATTAATATACGTTGATTATCGTATATTATAATATAGAGTCCATAACGTTAATTAATTAAACAAAACATAGAATTAAAATAAAACGCGCAAAATGATATAAAAATAGGCGAAGAACATAAACTTGAATATCGACAGTAATGTGTACAGGGTGTATCAAATGTGATGATCACAACTTTTAGAGGGGGATAGTGCCCATCGGGACAAGCAATATTTTCAATGGAACCTAGGGTCGCAATCTACCTGCAGCGCTAGAAAAGAGCAACTTTGAAAACCGTATAACATGCGCAAGTATGTTACACGGATTATGTGCAAGTATTTACAATCAATGCATGAGAAGGTCAAAATACAATTCGGGTTAGCAGGTCAAATACATAGATGATTGGGGCATCGCATCTGGTGTTTCTTATGCGCTGGTTGTAAATACTCGTGTATGCTGGACGGCTTTCGACTTATTCTTTTCTGGCGCTGTGAGTGGATTGCGACCCAAGGCTCCATGCAAATTTTGTTCGTCTTCAAGGGTACCACCATCCCATAAATTTGCGACCATCAGTTTTGGTATACCCTGTATATGAATCGAAGCAGGGTGCAAATCTTTAAGATGAAAAGGCAAGTTGTCAGAAAGCGAGTATTGTCTGAATATCAATCTCACGAATTTTGGCCAAACTAAAAACTTTATCTTTGTATTAGGCAAAATTCTTGGGATTAATCCGTTATCGAGCGAGTCGAGTCATGTACTAACCAACTTATTCGCATCCCTCAATAACGGCTTTTTAAGAGAAAATATTTACTGTGAAGTGAATTGATATACAGAATGATTTGTTTGTTTGTTTGGATTTTTATGGCGCAAGAGCATCTGGGCTATACTGTTCCATATACACAGAATGAAAAATGTATGTTTGAAAAATAAAAGATTTGTTTTTTGTTGAACTGCAAATGTTATACTGCGCCGAGTTATACAGTTTTCGAGAAATCCTGATCTCCTTCACCATTGAGACCAAACCCCGAACTACGGTGAGTAGAAAAGCAGAAGGGGATCTTTAATACTATTGGGAGTGTGATCCGGGATAATGACGCGTTAAAAACGAATGCGCTAACGTGCCCCTGTGAAGCATTGAAACTAGATCCGCCCCCCCGATGACGCATAATGATCTTTGCTGTCCTTGCGCCATAACCAACAATACCTACACACACACACACACACACATACGTACATACATACATACGCACGCACGCAGACAGATAGATAGATAGATAGGTAGATAGATAGATAGATAGATAGCAACCAACTATCGCCAAAGAATCTGAACCTAATGAGGTCTTTGGAACTAAAGCTCAATCTACAATTAATAGTCAGACGGTTATCTCTTTCTTTCTTTCTTTCTTTCTCTTTCTTTATTTTTTTTTGGGGGGGAAGGGCGGGGGCACTGCTTAAAATAGTCTGAACGAACAATATGCTAAGTAAACGCATTTCGACTGCGCCATTTAGTATTGTGCGCAGAAAATTCGTATGGGGAAGGCGTACGGAGCTACAACTCCATGTATACAAAATTATATCGCAATGAACCCCACTAGCAATGCCACCCTAACGCGATGTTATTTATTGTTCTACGTGATATGACTAATGGGTAAGAGAAAGCTTTAAAAACAGGCATGTCCAATTTTATTTAGAAATTAAAACCATCAATAATATTTTAGAATTTCCGCCTTCAAGGGCCAGAATCTTTGTCAATGCACACAACTTTAACAAATTTTTACATTGTGTTTCAGACAGTTTCGTACGGTTACCCAGAGGCGTACTGGGTCCTTTTAAAGGGCGCGTACCTTGGATTTTATGAGGGCAAGAATCCTTGCCAATCAGAAGCTCGAGTCTTATCGTCCACGAGGGCGCAACGGCCCGAGGGCCGGTGGACCGACGGGCCAGTCCACCTCTGCAGTTATGGTACCTGCGCGCTTATTTTTTACAAGCTGCGTGCTTAAAGGAAGAAACAATTTTTGTGCGGGTTTCAATAGATATTGAACCCGCTATTGCTTTTGGCTTTCCTGTCTGTCTGTCTATACGCAATAAAAAGGACAAGGCAAAGGTCTTCCGTAAATGCAATAATGATGGCTATTGTTAACGTTACAAATCTACCGAGTTATTTGAGAATTAGAGAGTTGATATGAGATATGATAAAGCGATGCGGATTAGAGAGTTGTGGATTAGAGAGTTGAGAAACAATAACTTGAGGATTAGAGAGTTGCGAGTTAATGTTAATTGAAACCCGCTAAATTTAAATATCGACCTTAGGCAATTTTCTTTCACTTGCTTGCCTTTTTTAAGGGATTGAAAATAGTTGTCTAATACATCAATCAACATATTATTAACTTCAAGTAGACAAAGTATTTCAACAAAGAATTTACTGAATGACATACATGTCATAAATAGTTTTGATTTTATAGAATAAGGACACCGGCCAGATCAGGCATTACAGTGCTACGCAGCAGGCCTATAGGCAGGATGGAAGGGCAAATGGGGCAAGGCAAAGAGCATATAGGGCACATAGCATATGCTATATATAAAGTGTTATATAAAAAGTGTAAAGAGCATATGGGGAACTCGAGAATTGTTATATATATAAATAGTTTGATAGGGCAATTGGGGACGCATCCCTATTGGCCCCGGATTGGCTACGGGCCTGCTGCTCAGTATCAGAACTTCTGTCTTTGGGAATACAACACCGGATTACAAGTCGGTAGCAAGAAACGGCTGACGTTCTGAACCAACGAGATCCAAAGCCGGCTTATATGCACGATAAAGAGCCATGCTGCCTTGAGACCACGATACGGTTGCATATTTGCCACTGTGCAGATATAATGCAATAAATTCAATTACATTTTTGCTTATAATAGTGCATTCATGGACAAAGGAGGATACTTTCTGTACCGAGTGTAAACTGAAAGTTCACTGCCATGGCCAAAACTTTTCAGCCACATAATATATATTTGAAAGAAAGCAGATTGCGGACACGTAGTGAGGGGAGAAAAATGCAATCCTCCCCGACTGACACTGGAGGAAATTATCCCAGGGAAGAGACCTAGAGGGGGGAAAAAGAAGAAGATCATGGATAGAGGATTTAAAGGCTTGGACTGGAACTTTGACTTAACCTTGAACTTAGCACAGAAGACGTAATCCATGTGGGTAGAGACAGGGAAATGTGGTTCATATTAACAACCACCCTTCGAATTGAAGAGGGCACTTGATAACGAAGAGTAGTAGTAATCGCGTTATAAACGTAATTTAAGATTAAATTAAAGGAGATGTTTTTTAAAGGTAGAGTTGAATACTCTCCAAAGGTTGGTGATATGAAGGAGATAAATATATTTCTATCTGTTAAATAAGTTGCCGCGATTTTCTCTAGCCGATTTTGAAAAGCCTTTAACGCTGTAAGTTCGAAAATTAGGCCATCCATCTAGCTAGAAATCTTGCTTGTCACTTTAAAAAATACTTTTTTGCTTTTAAAAACACCTATACTAGAACATAGGTGGACGGCTGCCAAGGGAGATATTACCAATAGATGACAAATCATAATATATTAAAATAATACCCATAGAAAACGTAATGCAAGAAATTAAATGTTAGAAAAATGAGCATTACCATAGCTTGTTTAACTAACTGTCTCACAGTGGGGCCAAATACACAAATTGTTGGCAGAAACCCTAAAAAAAAAAGTTAGCAATATGCGGCAAATACCGTCTGGAATTGAGAGTCGAATAGTGGTACGCGTAAGGTATGCAGGAAGCGGGTGGGGAACGAATGACACCCCTACAAAAGTAGGGTACACTTGTCTGTTTTAGCGATTTCACATTATGCATGCAAAAAAAGAGAAACTTATATAGTAGCGTGTTCATTCGAAGCACTCTTTCGTACTTATTGATATTGAATTATTTTAAACATGGCGTCTTTACGCGCAGGTTAGTACATCATTTTTTAATTATGCTTCTTGTGCTATGATTAATAGTATTTTATAAAGCTCATTTAATATTGACGCATTAAAAAAATTTTTTTTTGATTATTTAAGGTGTGTTTGGGGAAATTTAGTTTATATCAGACCATATCATGTCCGTAATTGTAACATATTTATTTCCTTATAAGTTGATCTTGCTGAAACATAAAAAAACCTTGCCCATGTTTGCCCCATTTGGAAATATTCCATTTTATATAAGGTGGCCATAATTTAAGTCTTCCTATTTAGAGTCAACCTGTAACTTGATCTAAGAATGCAAATGTCTCCAAATTTGGCAAATAGCTTAGCTAAACAATGTAGTAATGATTTCGGGAAGAAAAGGTTATACAAAATGGTTATAAAATAAGTTATCCAGTCCTGACAAAATTTCTTCAAGAACAAAAAGTTTAGTAATTTGATCGCTCATGATTTTCGTTAGTATTGGATTGTTTTCAAAATTGCGACATCATTGTTTTTATAAAAACTCTTCAAAATTTTACCAAACATGGTATACATTCTAACAGAAAATTGTCAAGCGCCGTGGAGCCAGTGCCAAGATTTTAAGGGCGCTCATAATTTTTTTATCGCAAAATTAAATACACATGACTTGAATAAGAATAAATTTTATTCAACCTAATTACAATTTTGGTGATACATATTCTGCTATATGAAAAACTTGACGTTACGTAGATATTCTTGACTTGGAGGTTAGAGATGTTAATTGTTGATTAGGTGAGAAATGAAAGGGAGGCATACTCTCACCCATACGATACCCATCTGGGTATTTGTATTATATAAATAATTTTTACAGGTTTGTTGCATTAATAAGTTTAGCTGTATATATATATATATATCATCATCATCATATTCAACCATTATCTATCCACTGCTGGATGAGCTATTTCCAAATGCCTCCACACAAGGTCTACCGGAGCAATTCGACTTCCACGTCACCCCAACCTGTTTTCTTATTTCATCCACCCATCTAGTTTGAGGACGTTTTCTAGGTCTTCGGTGGTCTCTTGGAATCCAGTTCAGAATTTCTGTTGTCCATCGTTGATCAGTTCTTCTTGCAATATGCCCAGCCCATCGCCATTTCAGCCCTTTTACTTTAACAATGATGTCCTCTACTCTAGTTTGCTCTCTCACCCAAGTATTTCTTTTCGATCTCTCCTAGTTATTCCAAGCATGTACCTCTCCATACTCCTTTGCGTTGTCTGTAACTTCGTATTGCTCCAACTCTTAGACTCCATGTCTCTGCTCCATAAGAGAGGACTGGCAATACATACTTGTTGAAGACCTTTCTTTTCAGATACAAAGCCAATTCTCCCTTCAGGGTAAAACTGTTTCTTCCAAATGCACTCCAGCCAAGTTTAATACGTCTGTTGAGTTCTTTCATAATGTTGCCATCCATTGAAATCAGCTGGCCAAGGTAAATATATGAATCAGCAATTTCTAGCTCAATGTTGTCAACTTGTACTTTTGTTTCCTCTACGAAATTATTGAACATGATTTTAGTTTTTTGTAGGTTCATCTTGAGTCCAACTTCTTTACTTCTAGTTGAGAGCTCCTGTACCATGTCTTGGAGTTCTGATGGGTTCGTTGAAAAAATAACAATGTCATCAGCAAACCGCAAATGATTTAAATATTCACCATTTATTTTTATTCCCTTGTTATTCCAATTTATCTGCTGAAAAATCATCTGTAAAGCTGAAGTAAAAAGTTTTGGAGAAATGGTATCTCCCTGCCTCACACCTTTACCAATTTTGATAGTTTTGGTATCTTTATGTAACCGAAATTTTGCACTTGCATTTTTATACACACGTTTCACCATGTCAATGTACACATCCTCAATGTCTGTTGATCTTAAAGAGTTGATGACTGCTGATGTTTTTATAGAGTCAAAGGCCTTCTCATAGTCAATAAATGCAACACACAATGGAAGTTCATATTCATGTGTTCTTTCAATTAATTCTCTTAATACTTGAATATGGTCCACTGTACTGAATCCACTTCGAAATCCAGCTTGTTCTCTTGGTTGAGCTGCATCTAATTTTTTCTGCAGGCGATGTGTTAGCACTTTTGTGAAGATTTTATAAATAGCAGGTAACAAGCTAATTGGTCGGTAATTTTTCAAATCCTCTTTATCACCTTTTTTATGCAAAAGAATTACTGTTGCAGAATCCCATTGGTTTGGTATGTTACCACTGTTGAGGCATTTGGTAAAGAATTTTGCGAGTATGTCTTCTACATGTTCTCCAGCTTCTTTTAAGATATCTAATGTAATGCCATCATCGCCAGGGGCTCTTCCTTTCTTCATACTTTTTATTGCAAATGAAACTTCTTCTTTTAAGATTTTAGGAGCTGTTCCTTCGACTATTTCAATGTCTTCGTTTAATTCACTGTTACTTTCGTATAGATTTTTGTAGAATTCTTCAACTCTTCTAAGTATTTCTTCCCTATTTCTTGTTACGGTGCCATCCTCTCCTTTTAATGCAATGATGTGTTTCTTCCCAACAGATAAACTTCCTTTAACAACCCTAAGGCTCTTGTTATTTTCAATGGCCTTCCTTACTAACTCACAATTGAATTTTCTTATATCTTCTTTCATGTTTTTGCGCAAAGTTTTGCAAAGTTCTACATACTCGATCCTGCAACTGGTATTTTGATTGTCCACCTTCATAAGTCTTCGCCTTTTCATGAGTTGTTTCGTCTTCTCAGATAATTTGCTATTGTGCTTTTTACAGGTTACACCACCAATTTCCCCAGCAGTTTCAACTATTGTCTTAACAATGTTTTCATTTGCTTCTGAGATATCACTTTCATCAATAAGTCCTTCCAGTGCAGAAAAGCGATTTTTTAATTCCAACTTGAATGCCTCGGTATTTACTTTCAGTTTCATTAGATCCACCCTCTTACTTACTTGTTTCCTAATGAGCTTCTGTCGTTCTAATTTAGTATTTAAGTGCACTTTACATCTCACCATTCGATGATCACTTCCAGTATTAAATCTGTTCAGTACGCTGCAATCTTCAATAATTGATTTCTTGTTTGCCAGGATATAGTCAATTTCACTAGTTCCCCCATTTGGGTGTTTCCATGTCCATTTTCTTTGCGGTTTCTTCTTAAAAAATGAATTCATGATGCTAAGGTTTTCAGCTTCTGCAAATTCGATGAGTTGATCGCCACGTTCATTCCTTTCCCCATATCCGTATTTACCAACCGATGTCTCTCCTTGTTCCTGTTGTCCAATTCTTGCATTGAAATCCCCCATGATGAGCTTGATATGTTGTTTCCCTTTGGTGTGTAACTCTTTGATTTCTTCATAAAATTCTTCAACCTCTTCGTCGGTATGGCTTGATGTTGGTGCATATACCTGTACTATTTGAAGTTGGTATCGCTGGGTTAGTTGAACAACAAGCCTCGCTGCTCGATCTGATGTACTTTCAACTTCCAGAAGACAGTCTTTAATTCTTTTGTTGATTAAGAAGCCAACACCACTTGTTCTTCCAGTTTCCGTTCCTCTATAATAAAACAAATGTCCGCTTTTAAGTTCCACCAACTCTTCACCTTTTCTTCTAACTTCACTGAGTCCTACAATGTCCCATTTGATCTTGTCTAGTTCCTCTTCCAATTCCTGAAGTTTTGCTTCAGAAGCAAGGGATCGTCCATTAAACGTAGCCAAGGTCAATAACAAACGGCAGCCTGGGCCATTCCAGTGATTCTTAGCACCCCCTGCTTTCATGCCACACTGACCGCTGCCTTGATCAGGAGCACTCCAGCACCTGGAGACTAGGGGCCATGGTTTCTGGTGTGTCAACATAATGGAGGAATTAGCCATAATTTCACCACGCTGGCTAGACGGGTTGGTGAATTAGCCCTCCCCTTCCGCCTTTCTATCCGTGCAGCAAATATTAATTTGCCACATAAATAGAAAGCTCAGCCTGCACCACTTGAAGGCGGGGTAGGACACTAGGTTACTGGCCTGGCCGGTTCCACACATCGTCACATACGTTCAGCGTGTGGGTCTCCTTCCAGTTAGATACCAGCAACCCTTTTGCAGGCCATATATATATATATATTGAAAGTAGCGTCGCGTGGCTATTTTGGTTGGGTATGCTATACATGTTACAAAATTAACGTTAATGTAAACAGTTGATTACATTGTTATCGATGTTTGAAAGAAGTGGCGGTTCTAGGCTAGGGCAGGGGCGCAATGGGCCCCCTCCAAATATAACCTGATTTTATTTTATTAATTATAAAAAACAAATTTAACGGCTCCGCTGCGAATAGACATGAATTTGTGACTTCCAAATTTTTTTGTTCTGAACCGCCACTGTTCGAAAGGTTTAAATATGCACACCACATCAGGACTCACCTTACTTGGTTCCATATAATTAATTGTAGGATATCATTGAATGCTTTAATTTATTAAATAGCACAATTTCATATATGTTCAATATAATTTCAAATGAACCAACATACGCCATTTATTTGAAAAACGCACAGAATTTGCATTTTGTGGTGTGATTAGGTTATTAAAGAAAGGTTGAATTACCTCATTTTGTTGTTTATTTATACACAAATTCCATTCTCCTATATATATATATATATATAGGGTGAGTTGGGAGGATGAAGATGGACATGCGTGAAAGATGGACACAGTGACGTCATTTCCCATGTACGCAATGCAAAGAACTGATGTTGGTATAATAGTGATGTACTTCAGTTCATGAGTTTGTTTCCGGGAGGAAAAGGCATTTCAACTTCAACTGTCAGGAGAGAAGTATTTTGTAGCTGTTCTAAAAATCAGCGTAAAGAAACGTTTTTTATAATTTTCACTTCGGTAAGCTTCATTTCATATAATTATTCGGAAAACGACATGAAATTTTAGGGGAGATTAATATGGCGTTTAAGTTAATTGCGGTATACAAAGTGAGCGATGGGTCGCAATCAATTTACGGCACGACACCATAACTGAAAATTTCATATTGGGGGTGAGACGAGTACAAAATTTGTGGATTATATGGGCCCCCCCGAAGTAAGAGATTGTAGGCATATTATTTCAAAAACCGTTAGTCCATAGAACTCTATTAAGTTTTCTAAAATGTTATCAGAAAACATCTTCGCATATTGACCATACTTTTGGCTACAAAGAACTTGAAAATATTCGAATTTTGAAAGTGAAAAGTACTTTTCTTTTATCTTCAGACACATGCAATTGACTATTTTCTGGTATAATCGACGCCTCGCGCTCTTCTGCACTTTATGCTCTTCCTTTTAGGCCTCGGTTCATCAATTGCGAGCTTTTCTTTCGATGTCGAAATTCAAATATCTTCAAATTCATGCTTCCTGTCATTTCTGAACTGCTGTATACTGCCATGAACTTTCTTATAATAATACATTATAGGATGAAAGTCGCAATATATTATTCAAGACATTTTACTTTTTAAACAGCATTTTAGCTTTTTGCTGTTGCCCATAGACATGTGCCTTGTGTGCCTCTAAAAGTAGTTTTTATATAACGCATGTTTTCATAATGCGATTTACAACTACAGGAATACTATTCATAAAATGCAAACTTTTGGTAAATGTTTGATGACTGTGATCGACTATAGTGTGATTTTATCTCGAACATTAAAACTTTTTTTTTTTTGAAATCCTTCCCAAGCAAATGCAACAGAGATCGGAGACTCTTCTATTTTATTTATATTTATGCGTTTTCGTTTTATTTGCCAAGTTTCATTTCGTAGTTTTGGCGCAGTATAGCCCAGATGCTCTTGCGCCATAAAAAAGCCAAACAAACAAACAAATTCATTTCGTTTTATTTGTATCGTTTTGATGTTTTAAAGATGTAGCTTATCATTGCATGTAATGTTACGAATTTCGCGCATCATCTTAATTTTTCTGCAATTCCTGGTATTATTATATACACTTAATTTATTTTATTTTTATTTGTTAATTTAATTATTACTTGATTTAATAATCATACTATTTAATAATCATGCAATTAAATACTCATATGAATTTAATAATCATATTATTTAATAATCATACGATTTAATAATCACTTAATTTAATTATATTATTTCAATTTCTTATTTTTGTTCAACTTATTAATAATTTTTAATGTAAATAGTTCACTATAAAATAAATATTTTCGAGCCTCTTTATTAATATTTTTTATCAAATAACCCAAATAATAGGAGTTGGCTGAATTCCGGCCAACTTAACGCCAATGACGTAAATTCCACTTCTATTCAATTCAATTTATTTGGCAAACTTACAAAATAACACACACACACACACACACACACACACACATATATATATATATATATTCTACATAGATGATATACAGTATTAAAGAATGCAGTA
>QLNU02014802.1:118239187-118267064 GCA_006491805.2 Dysdera silvatica | reverse complement strand
TGCAATATGCCCAGCCCATCGCCATTTCAGCCCCTTTACTTTAACAATGATGTCATCTACTCTAGTTTGCTCTCTCACCCAAGTGTTCCTTTTTCGATCTCTTCTAGTTATTCCAAGCATGCACCTCTCCATCTTGTTATTTTCAATGGCTTCCTTTACTAGCTCACAGTTGAATTTTCTTATGTCTTCTTTCATGCTTTTGCGCAGAGTTTTACAAAGTTCTATGTACTCAATCCTGGAACTGGTATTTTGATTGTCCACCTTCATATCTCTTCGCCTTTTCATGAGCTGCTTCGTCTTCTCAGATAATTTGCTATTCTGCTTTTTACAGGTTACACCACCAATTTCCCCAGCAGTTTCAATTATTGTCTTAACAATGTTTTCATTTGCTTCTGAGATATCAATTTCTTCAATAAGTCCTTCCAGTGCAGAAAAGCGATTTTTTAATTCCAACTTGAATGCCTCGGTATTTGCTTTCAGTTTCATTAAATCCACCCTCTTACTTACTTGTTTCCTAATGAGCTTCTGCCTTTCTAATTTAGTATTTAAGCGCACTTTACATCTCACCATTCGATGATCACTTCCAGTATTAAATCTGTTCAGTACGCTGCAATCTTCAATAATTGATTTCTTGTTTGCCAGTATATAGTCAATTTCGCTGGTTCCTCCATTGGGGTGTTTCCATGTCCATTTTCTTTGTAGTTTCTTCTTAAAAAATGAATTCATGATGCTAAGATTTTCAGCTTCGGCAAATTCTATGAGTTGATCGCCACGTTCATTCCTTTCCCCGTATCCGTATTTACCAACCGATGTCTCTCCTTGTTCCTGTTGTCCAATTCTTGCATTAAAATCTCCCATGATGAGCTTGATGTGTTGTTTCCCCTCTGTGTGTAACTGTTTGATTTCTTCATAGAATTCCTCAACCTCTTTATCAGGATGGCTTGATGTTAGTGTATATGCCTGTGCTATTTGAAGTTTGTATTGCTAGGTTAGTTGAACAACGAGCCTCGCTGCTCGATCTGATGTACTTTCAACTTCCAGAAGACAGTCTTTTAATTTTTTGTTGATTAAGAAGCCAACACCACTTGTTCTTCCAGTTTCCGTTCCTCTATAATAAAACAAATGTCCACTTTTAAGTTCCACCAACTCTTCACCTTTTCTTCTAACTTCACTGAGTCCTACAATGTCCCATTTGATCTTGTCAAGTTCTTCTTCCAATTCTTGAAGTTTTGCTTCAGAAGCAAGGGATCGTCCATTATACGTTGCCAAGGTCAATAACAAACGGCAGCCTGGGCCATTCCAGTGATTCTTAGCACCCCCTGCTTTCATGCCACGCTGACCGCTGCCTTGATCAGGAGCACTCCAGCACCTGGAGACTAGGGGCCATGGTTTTTGGTGTATTAGCATATTGGAGGAATTAGCCATCATTTCACCACGCTGGCTAGACGGGTTGGTGAATTAGCCCTCCCCTTCCGCCTTTCTATCCGTGCAGCAAATATTAATTTGCCTCATAAATAGAAAGCCCAGCCTGCACCACTTGAAGGCGGGGTAGGACACTAGGTTACTGGCCTGGCCGGTTCCACACATCGTCACATACGTTCAGCGTGTGGGTCTCCTTCCAGTTAGATACCAGCAACCCTTTTGCAGGCCATATATATATTATATGGATTTGAAAAGTTACCGACCAATTAGCTTCTTACCTGCTACATATAAAATCTTCACAGAAGTACCAACACATCGCCTGCTGAAAAAAATTAGACGCAGCTCAACCAAGAGAACAAGCTGAAATTCGAAGAGGATTCAGTACAGTAGACCATATTCAGGTTTTAAGAGGATTAAATGAAAGAACACATGAATATGAACATCCATTTTGTGTGGTATTTGTTGACTATGAGAAGGCTTTTGGCTCTATTCAAACGTCAACAGTCACCAATTCTTTAAGATCAGCAGACATCCAGGATTTGTACATTCGCATGGTGAAATGGATGTGTACAAATATGCAAGGGCAAAATTTCGGATACATAAAGATACCGAAGTTTTCAAAATTGGTAAAAGTGTGAGGCAGGGAGATACCATTTCCCCAAAACTTTTCTACTTCAGCTTTACAGATGATTTTTCAGGCAAATAAATTGAATGACAAGGGAATAAAAATAAATGGTGACTTTGGTGTGAAAATTTTTTCATAAACCCTCAGAAAAACCCTGGTAAAGAAGTTGGACTGTGAGAAGCGTATTCTTAGATTTTCCAAGTTGGTAAATATAAAGAACTGCTGGCTTGGCAGTTCCTGCTTTTGTGAAAGTTCCGAGGCCATAAGCAATTGCATTGAAGGAATCGACTCATTGCCTGGCGGGCATGTAGTCATGAATCAATCCACTTGAAGGCGGAGTAGGACACTAGGTTACTGGCCTGGCCGGTTCCACACATCGTCACATACGTTCAGCGTGTATGTCTCCTTCCAGTTAGATACCAACGACCCTTTTGCGGGCCATATATATATATATAAATTAATTTGCTGATGAAAAGAACTTATGATTAGAAATTAGTAAGTAATTCGAGTTAACAATTTTTCTTTAAGTTTTACTACAAAAGAAAAACCCTGGATGCTGTGAGAAGCATTCTTAGATTTTCCAAGTTTTATAAAGAATGCTGTTGGCTTCGCTTTTGTGAAAGTTCCGAGGCCATAAGCTTGCATTGAAGAATGACTCATTGCCTGGCGCATGTAGTCATGAATCAATTTGTAGACTTTTCATATTGCCGAGCTTCGTCTTTATCTTGGTCTAGGGTCCTGAGGGCACAGTTTATAGGGGCCCGGTTAAGGTAGCTTTTCTGTTCTTACTTGCCGAATGGAGTGATGAACACAACTGAGGGAAACGTGATATATTCTTTTAAGCTGTACTTATCTATAGTTGTCGTTTGGGTTGTCATTCACTTGAGTGTTTCTTTTGAAGAAACCTATGCTGGGCGCTTCTGTTTGAGTTACAGAAGAGAACAAGTTCCCGAGGTTAGCGGAGGGGGGGAGGAATATTATAGCCCATTTCTACTATGTTAATTACTTTAATCGTGGCAACGAGAGGGCTGTTCCAGTGGCATTTGAGTGAGTGGCTGTCGTTGTTTACCCTGGGAATATTTCAAGAAAATATCAGAGAAAGAAACGTCTTTATCTTTATCTTTTTTTTTTTGTTGTTGGAAATTCATTGTTGAACTGCTTATTTGTGATTCGACTAAATTATGAATTTTAACCCCTTGGGTACAGATTTATTTGAAAAACATTCTTGCGTTTGGAACGGATTTAATTTGCTGATTCGCACTGGAAAAAACGTCCTCTTGCAACTGATATCAATCACTCTTGCCATGAACAAGAATGTACATGTCTAATTTTGTCCTAGTTTGACCGACGAATTAGACTTGTCAACCGTAACTTAGGCAAAACAAGTGCATGACGAGTCTCAGTCGTCAAATATACCCACAGGCTTAGCCTTATCTTCTTTCTATTTAGCACATACTTTTAGACCGTTTTTATCTATTTTTCTTTCATTTTTTGATTCCGTTTTTTATAAGAGCATGTAATTAGGTTTGGGCATTATTGGAAAATAAAGGGTAAAAATAGTAATTGAGTAGATAAATATGTGTATGGGTGTATATACGGGGAAGTCCATAGACCTGAGAATAAGATCTTATGAGATATGATTATTTTTTACATTTAAACTAACATTGAATGTTATAAGTTACACATTCTGCAATTATTGCAGATGTTTCGGATGAAGATTTGACAATATTCTTTTTTAAATTTCGGAAAGGGACTATTTCTTAAGATTTCAGGTATTTCGTTCCATATTTTTATTCCGCTAAATGAGGGGGTGAATATTTTATAGTTGGTGTTAGCTTGCGGAACCGAAATTTTATGTTAGGTGCTGAATCTTGTTTCGTATGTATGTTGTGAATGGTCAAATGTTAGGTTTGTTTTCATATTTTTGATTACGGTGAGATACATCATGTTTGCAATTTTGAAATCAATATGTGAGGGGAAGGGGTAGGAGATCCCATAATTGATAGCGAATAAAGTTGGTTTTGTTCAAATATATTGAGGCGTTCGAAAGTTATTATTTTTTTCTAACTTTTCGGTACAATAGCCCCACTGTGCGTCGTTTAAATAATGTGATTAAAATAAAATAATATACACATGGTCAAACTTAAAAATCTAGAAGTACGTTGGTAAGTTATAAATAATGACATTGTCTGTCGACGACTGCCAGATTTTTCTAACGAGGAAACCTCCCAACGTGCCCGACGGGGATTGGAACCAATGTAGGAGTGTTCGAAATGTCTCAAAAAAGGTATTAGACCCATGTCCAAGCTTTTTCCAGGATGGCCCTATATTTCGGAGATATGTCCCCCCAAATTCCTTGGCAGGAAGGTTTCCGTTGGTCTCACTTTCTGTTCTACAGTATGTTAGTTTTTGCATACGGAGTGGGGGGGTTGAAATGGTCAAAATATTGCTTAGTCAATTGAGAATGGTATATCATTCTATCATATACTGTATGCTTCTATTCCTCGGTTTACCCACATATGGAAAACTATACCTCTGGTCTCGGCGCGAACATAATATTATCTACGTTTTATACACAAAGAATTCAAATATATACACTTTTTATCATGCATTTAGCTTCAGAGGTTTTACAAAACACGAAATTCAGTTTACTGAATTAAACGGCGTGTCTGACTTCTTTTTTTACTGGAACCTGACAGTGTGATTCCAGCGGTTTATTATTTGTATACAAAGGGTGTTCACAGATTTTCAGAACGATTTCGGAGTCATTTTTTTAATGTTTAAATTGTAAAGATTATTTTTTTAAATATTCCATCTGATAACCTTGTTTTTGAACTATAAGTCTGCATCATGTTTTCCATGATAGAAGGGCTTTTTGCAACATTTCCAGAGGTACTGCTTGCCATTCCTGTTCCACAACTTTCCAAAGTCCAACAACGGTAGTGGGTTTGCGCTTAGAGAAAGCTCTTTTCAGCAGACCAAAGGCAGAATTGTCCATATGAGGAACATCAGGAGACTTTGCAAGAATATGTTGGAAAGGTACATATATATGCAACACTTGATTTAATTTTCATTTTTTCAAGGAATGCAGTGGTAGTTTTCGAGGTATGACTGCTGGCTTTGTCTCATTGCAGTTTTATACTCTGAAAATTGTTGGAATAAAAAAAATGGAATTTCTTCTGTAAATATTGGATGCAAAAAATTCTCCTGATAATATCATGAGTTGATTTTAACGTTGTTTTCCAGTTTTTTTTATTTTTAATTTCCCATTGTAAGAGAAACCTGCGACAATCATAAAGCCTTTACTGAAGCTTTCTTTGCATTCTCGGAACCAAGTTTGGACATTTTTTTCTCCGCGCTTGTGATAGTAAATGAACCTTTTTTGTTACAATCATTTAGGTAAACCCATGCTTCATCAAGGGTAACAACGTATTTCCATTTATCTCCTTCTAAGTAATTTTCATACAGGATTCTGCAACATGTCTTGCGTTGAGCCACATGTCTCGACAAAAGACGGTGAAGATTATGTTTTTTAGCTTTTTTAAGTTATAAATCTTGGTTTATTATTTTATTTACTGTTGCTACAGAAGTTCTTAAAGAGTTTGCAATTGATTTCTGCATCGGGGGATTTTCTCTTGTTACCAGTGATCTCACTTTAGAAATATTTGCAACAGTACGTGCCTTGTTCGGATATTCATTTGGAGTCCTCTTTTTATGTAGAAGTTCTGATTGACGGTCTTTCCCTTTTCGATTAATAATGTTGCTTATTTTGCACTTAGAAATCCTTATACCATGCGTTTCGCAATGTTTTTTTAATAATGGAATAAGAATATTTCTAAACGGAAAGCGCGAAAACATCTTTCGATCCACAGCTTGTTTACAGGCGCCATTTTGAATGAAAAATGAATTTGAAAGTAGCAGACGATAATCTTAATTTGAATAATAACGTGTTGTCAGATCCATTTTTTACAAAATATTTTCATTTTTTAATCCTCTATTGAAATCTTAATAATAATGTGTTAAACACACTCCGTATTATCCAGCGTCTATTCTCAGTCTTCTGTAATGTTCTACATTTGGCTTCGTCTCATGTGCAGATTCATAGTCTTAAATCCTTTGTATTCTTCACATTCTAGATTTTAGCTCCAATTTTTTTATAAAAATAAATTCTTAGCCATATATGCAAACTTAGTTTAACTTTTTGTGTTTAAATGCCCTCTTAATATAATCTCTACTTTTTATGAATTTACTATCTTTTTCAAGTATTTTTTAAGGTTTTCATTCTCTTTTTAGTCTTATTATTTTACAGCATTTTTTTCACTTTTACTGGCTTTTGTTGTCTCCCTTTTCAACATTTATTTAGTCCATTTTCTGCTAATTATTAAAATTAAAATTCCCAATTGTATTCTCATTTTTTTTTTTACTTTTGCACATTTCTATCAAAATCTTCAGACTAAGACACCAAAATATACATATTAAAGAACGAAGCTTACTAGCATATTTTTTACAGTCATCATGATGAAACATATGCGAAAAATATTACAATATTTTATATTATGTTTTCCAAAAATGACGCAGTTTTGTCGATACTACCATCATTGCCCTTATCAGATATCAGCAAATGATGAGAAGTTTAAGTTATCTAATTATCGTTGCAACAGATCGATGAAACATTGCTTCAGGGGAAAACAGTTCCCTTCGTCGTTGTCGTTAAATACAATTTTCTGATGCCGCTAATGCTCTCGCTCTGCAACAGCAGCCGTATTTTCAGCACATTCGCAGTGTCATTAAGGCTGGCGTCGACGCATTGTATTCGTTTCCATTTTTTATGCTTCATGTTTGTCCTCGCTTATTTTGCCTGAGGGACCTAAAAAAGTTGCTACAACATTTGCCGAACTATCAACGCGATGTACGACTTACGATACAATTAATCTTCCAGGCCCAAGATGCGTTGTTTCGTATCGCATCGCGAACAATGGAGCTAGTAAATACTCAGAAAGATCGGAAACGCAAATTTGCGATAAAACTTATGCGAAGCAGGTATTTTTACCTGGAAGTAGTTTGGAATTTAATCTTCTAATTACAGCTTGTACGAACTCTTGTCCCGTGAAATTGTGTGTGCACTTTACAGATGATTTTACCGCAAGAAAGAACTTTTCAGGTGAACGATTTCTAAGACGGTTGATTCTTTACAATTTCAATCCATTTCGGAACATTACCCTTATGTTCAAAATATCTGCGGGCTTGGGGCAGGATCCAATTTATTACGTTTGAACATTCCTCGATTCCGTTCCCGTGAAACCAAAATCTAGCGGAATATTTCGAAAGAATTGCACAAACTTGTTTTTCCCGTTTCCTTCCACTGGAAAAGCATTAACCTTTTGCTTCGTTTTTTATTCCAAATAACAGTTAGCCTTCCAAATATTGTTGGACCTAGGAATACAAATCTATTTTTGGAAGTACAAATAAGATATCAATGCGCTCGTATTACAAATATTTTTTTCTAAACTTAAACTATTTTTATTTTAAAATGCTTTAGTGACGTACGTGATATTTGAGTTATCTTTATCTTTTATTGTACTTTGTCGCAATAGTACGTAAAAGTATCCTGGATTTTTCTGTTTGTTTCATTGGTTCTCATTTATCTACAGATCTCAAGATTTCTCGCGCCATTTAACAATAAAGCACGCTAGAAAGATTCTCCATCTAATACATCTTATATGTCTTATCATGGTGAAATCTTCTCAGGTTATCACCTTTCTGTTGCAAATGGTAAATATAGAAAGCGTAGGTTCTTGGGAAGTAAGTTTATGTATATTTAGTTGGAGATGGCTATGATAATCAATATGAACAAAACGATGATAGCTTACGTAAATGTACCCTGAATATAATACCGATTCGTTAGTAATGGGCACTCCAGCTTGGCAGGCGATGTCCATAGCTCCCTGTTGTCTTAGTCATACACGAACCTTGCTAGCGTCGTGTTAAATTTGTGAGGGAACCTTATTTCGTGTGACTAGATTATTTCCATAATTTGGGTTCCAATTACGGTAAATTATTGTAAATCTACTGCTGAATTAATTTCCCAATGCCTACCCTATAGCCAATAGCAGTAAATTACGTGAGAGTTGACTGTTTCATCCGTTTAGAATACTTGTTGTTTTATAAAATGATGAATATAATATTCAATAAGTCATTACTGGAGAGTTGGCTCCCCTCGTAGGCTAATTCCTTGCTTATGGGAACACATATCTATGGCTGAAAGTTGTATTTGATTTTGTATAATTTTTACACATGTGATTATCACATGAAATAATTTTCAGTAATCTAACCATTATACTGAAGCAAGCAACTCTCTTAACACCAGTTCTATACATGCAATGCCCAATTATTTCAAAATTGGCTTTTCAATAACTGCACTGTAAAGAGATTTATTATTTATTTACAGAAAACAGTCAGGATCCATTGTGATAGGTTATGTGGAAAACTGTTACTATTACAATATTAATTTCTCAGTACATACATATTCATTTGTTTGGTAAGGATGATTATAAAACTGGTACATTTTGGATCTTCAGTGTCTTTTCATAGGCTCAGAAACATGGAATGTTCTCTAATAGCCGAGTAAAATCTAAAATGAAGACCCAAAACCATTCAAACACCATGTATACTTGTACAATGGCAACTGTACTCTTTAGGTTCATTACCCGAAAAATATTTTCTTGTTTTTTGAAATATTTAAGCATATTCCAAAACGTGCACAGTAAAGAATCGACGATACTACGGTTTTCCCCAAAGGAAAATTGTGATTTCTTTTGGATAAAACCTTCACACTTTCCTTTTTAAGCTTTTCTGTATTTTTGACTCAGTTCTTCTAATGTTTCAATCTGTATCACTCTATAATTATGTTATTTCATTATTATTATTGTTCATTATTATTATTTCATTTATAACATCTCAGTAGTATAAATAAACTCTTAACGTTTAACATTATTGTATCAAAATTATTAAATTCATATGATGATCCTTGGCATGAATTCTCATGAACAGTTAATTTCAAAAATTTTATCTATGTGAAGAAATTTTCTCCAATGTGGCCCGTCAAATCCTAAAGGGAATTTCTTATTCACTATTTTGCAAGAACGATGTTTAACCTTTTACGATAATAAAATTCTTCTATGGCTCCTTATCAAAGATGGACAACCATACAACTTTTTAAAACAAGCAGAATTTTGAACCATAGGAAAAATTACCCTTTTTCCTGTCAGAATCAAAACACTCAGGAAGAAAATCTCGCAACAGGCTACGGCTTTACATTATTCGCTAATTTTAACTTATTGAAATTATATAATATCTATTTTCTCACAAATTACAGTAACCCTTATATTGCTCACATTATGTGTTACGAAATATGTATATCGGATTGAATAAAATCATTCTTATTATCATCTGCACGCTCGGTTAAATTCTTAAAAGCATTATTTTGATTAATATACCTGTATAAGCCACAGCGGAATTTCTTCCATATGGAATAATATATTCTGATTGGTTGGTGATGTAACGCCACACAGTAAAAATAAATTTAAGAACGACACCATTTTAGGCGTAAAACAAAATTAATCACATTAATCGATGTATGTATCGGACTGGCGTTGTTCGTCCTTCGTCAGGGAATCAGATGATACAAAACTCAGTTTTGAAAATTTCGATTGTTTAATAACAGTTTTGGATAATTCGAATTTTTGACGAGGACGGCTGACGCTCGTCGGCCTGGTGCGATTGGTACTTACTACGCCTAAAACGTTGTTGTTCTTAAAATTTATTTATTTACCTCTGATTAAGTAAGAAGAACTCTATGAAATGAAATATATACAAACTTTAATAATATTAAAATGATACCAAGAACATTTTCTTTATAGATATGTCCATTTCTGAAGAAAAGTTGCATATACATAATATATATATATATATCATCATCATCATATTCAACCATTATCTATCCACTGCTGGATGAAGGTCTCTCCAAATGCTTTCCACACAAGTCTATCCTGGGCCATTCGTTTCCACGTCACCCCAACCTCTTTTCTTATTTCATCCACCCATCTAGTTTGAGGACGTTTTCTAGGTCTTCGGTGGTCTCTTGGAATCCAGTTCAGAATTTCTGTTGTCCATCGTTGATCAGTTCTTCTTGCAATATGCCCAGCCCATCGCCATTTCAGCCCTTTTACTTTAACAATGATGTCCTCCACTCTAGTTTGCTCTCTCACCCAAGTGTTCCTTTTCCGATCTCTCCTAGTTATTCCAAGCATGCACCTCTCCATGCTCCTTTGTGTTGTCTGTAACTTTCGTATTGCTCCAACTGTTAGACTCCATGTCTCTGATCCATAAGAGAGGACTGGCAATACACACTGGTTGAAGACCTTTCTTTTTAGACACAAAGGCAATTTCCCCTTCAGGATAAAACTGTTTCTTCCAAATGCACTCCAGCCAAGTTTAATACGTCTGTTGAGTTCTTTCATAATATTGCCATCCATTGAAATCAGCTGGCCAAGGTAAATATATGAATCAGCAATTTCTAGCTCAATGTTGTCAACTTGTATTTTTGTTTCCTCTACAAAATTATTGAACATGATCTTAGTTTTTTGTAGGTTCATCTTCAGTCCAACTTCTTTACTTCTAGTTGAAAGCTCCTGTACCATGTCTTGGAGTTCTGATGGGTTCGTTGAAAAAATAACAATGTCATCAGCAAACCGCAAATGATTTAAATATTCACCATTTATTTTTATTCCCTTGTTATTCCAATTTATCAGCTGAAAAATCATCTGTAAAGCAGAAGTAAAAAGTTTTGGAGAAATGGTATCTCCCTGCCTCACCCCTTTGCCAAGTTTGATAGTTTTGGTATCTTTATGTAACCGAAATTTTGCACTTGCATTTTTATACACACGTTTCACCATGTCAATGTACACATCCTCAATGTCTGTTGATCTTAAAGAGTTGATGACTGCTGATGTTTTAATAGAGTCAAAGGCCTTCTCATAGTCAATAAATGCCACACACAATGGAAGTTCATATTCATGTGTTCTTTCAATTAATTCTCTTAATACTTGAATATGGTCCACTGTACTGAATCCACTTCGAAATCCAGCTTGTTCTCTTGGTTGAGCTGCATCTAATTTTTTCTGCAGGCGATGTGTTAGCACTTTTGTGAAGATTTTATAAATAGCAGGTAACAAGCTAATTGGTCGGTAATTTTTCAAATCCTCTTTATCACCTTTTTTATGCAAAAGAATTACTGTTGCAGAATCCCATTGGTTTGGTATGTTACCGCTGTTAAGACATTTGGTAAAGAATTTTGCAAGTATGTCTTCTACATATTCTCCAGCTTCTTTTAGGATATCTAATGTAATACCATCATCACCAGGGGCTCTTCCTTTCTTCATATTTTTTATTGCAAATGAAACTTCTTCTTTTAAGATTTTAGGAGCTGTTCCTTCGACTATCTCAGAGTCTTCGTTTAATCCACTGTTACTTTCATATAGTTTTTTGTAGAATTCTTCAACTCTTCTAAGTATTTCTTCCCTATTTCTTGTTACAGTGCCATCCTCTCCTTTTAATGCAATGATGTGTTTCTTCCCAATAGACAAACTCCCTTTAACAACCCTAAGGCTCTTGTTATTTTCAATGGCTTTCCTTACTAGCTCACAGTTGAATTTTCTTATGTCTTCTTTCATGCTTTTGCGCAGAGTTTTACAAAGTTCTATGTACTCAATCCTGGAACTGGTATTTCGATTGTCCACCTTCATATCTCTTCGCCTTTTCATGAGCTGTTTCGTCTTCTCAGATAATTTGCTATTGTGCTTTTTACAGGTTACACCACCAATTTCCCCAGCAGTTTCAACTATTGTCTTAACAATGTTTTCATTTGCTTCTGAGATATCACTTTCATCAATAAGTCCTTCCAGTGCAGAAAAGCGATTTTTTAATTCCAACTTGAATGCCTCGGTATTTTCTTTTAATTTCTTTAAATCCACCCTCTTACATACTTGTTTCCTAATGAGCTTCTGCCTTTCTAGTTTAGTATTTAAGTGCACTTTACATCTCACCATTCGATGATCACTTCCAGTATTAAATCTGTTCAGTACACTGCAATCTTCAATAATTGATTTCTTGTTTGCCAGGATATAGTCAATTTCACTAGTTCCCCCATTTGGGTGTTTCCATGTCCATTTTCTTTGCGGTTTCTTCTTAAAAAATGAATTCATGATGCTAAGGTTTTCAGCTTCTGCAAATTCGATGAGTTGATCGCCACGTTCATTCCTTTCCCCATATCCGTATTTACCAACCGATGTCTCTCCTTGTTCCTGTTGTCCAATTCTTGCATTGAAATCCCCCATGATGAGCTTGATATGTTGTTTCCCTTTGGTGTGTAACTGTTTGATTTCTTCATAAAATTCTTCAACCTCTTCGTCGGTATGGCTTGATGTTGGTGCATATACCTGTACTATCTGAAGTTGGTATCGCTGGGTTAGTTGAACAACGAGCCTCGCTGCTCGATCTGATGTACTTTCAACTTCCAGAAGACAGTCTTTAATTCTTTTGTTGATTAAGAAGCCAACACCACTTGTTCTTCCAGTTTCCGTTCCTCTATAGTAAAACAAATGTCCGCTTTTCAGTTCCACCAACTCTTCACCTTTTCTTCTAATTTCACTGAGTCCTACAATGTCCCATTTGATCTTGTCTAGTTCCTCTTCCAATTCCTGAAGTTTTGCTTCAGAAGCAAGGGATCGTCCATTAAACGTAGCCAAGGTCAATAACAAACGGCAGCCTGGGCCATTCCAGTGATTCTTAGCACCCCCTGCTTTCATGCCACACTGACCGCTGCCTTGATCAGGAGCACTCCAGCACCTGGAGACTAGGGGCCATGGTTTCTGGTGTGTCAACATAATGGAGGAATTAGCCATAATTTCACCACGCTGGCTAGACGGGTTGGTGAATTAGCCCTCCCCTTTCCGCCTTTCTATCCGTGCAGCAAATATTAATTTTGCAAAATAAACTTGAAGGCGGGGTAGGACACTAGGTTACTGGCCTGGCCGTCTCCACACGTCATCACATACGTTCAGCGTGTGGGTCTCCTTCCAGTTAGATACCGGCAACCCATATTGCATATTTTGCAGGCCATATATATATATATATCTGATTAATTACTTTATTTTAGGAAAGTTTTATTGTTAAACCTCTGTGACATTTTAAATATTTTTTATTAAATGCTTATGTACCATATCACTCTAATATGATTTGTTTTATATGTAGAATAATTTTATATTTTTTACTTAAAATGTGATTGACGGCGAAAACGTAAGACATATTATAATATACAGAGGCCTACGGTCTTAAGATGCGTTCGTATCCTAAGCAGGGGCGCCGAATGACAAGGGGCCCCTGGCTCATTTTGATCGGCAACATGACCACTTTTTGGGCCGGGCTCCTCACAACATTGGTTCTTGACAGCGCCGGCCCCAGACTTCATCCGGACTCCCCCCGGACTGCAGCCACTGTTCCTCCCCCCTCGACGGCTCTGATCCTAAGCAACCAATCCCCGGAATGAAATAAGCATTTAATCGGCAAGCGCTGTATTTAGCATAGCTAAGAGTCGAATCCGGGCGAACGACACGCTTGGAAACGCTTTATCGCTGTCGCACCACAGTAATAAAGCGTTTATCACTGCGGTGCGACAGTGTTAAAGCGTTTATCACTGTATCACTGACGCACAACAGGCACTTCTTATAATAAAACTTTTAATAATTTCTAAAAATAATTAAAATTAATAGTCGATCAATACATTGGCTACAAATACAGTCAGCTATCAAATCAGTTTGATAATTCGCCGTAATGTTTGACACAACTGCCATCGAAAATCCAGAAATAATGGAAAAAATACTAAGCAAATATAACAATCTATACCCTTTGTTACTAAAATTAATTGTGTATATTATATGGCAAAATCTGCAGCTGTAAAAAATTAGGATTTTTTTAGAAAGAGTATTTTTCCATTATACAATAATTTTTGCCACCCACGTATATTTAGCTCAAACTAGAGCTTTTTTTATATTTGGAGAAAAAGAGGCGCCGTCCTCATCCTGGATTCGAACCAGGGTCCCCGCGTTGAGCCCGCGGTGTCTTGACCTACTAGACGAATGAGGACAAGAACAAACGCATTTTTCTCCGTATATGAGGATGTAAGATATTATTACCCTTCACAGGGATAACACAATTGCCAAATAATGGTCAACACAGAAAAGCCTCCGGGGCGAGATTTTTGTGAGTTTTTCGTGGGGGAATTTATTATACAATAATTTTTGCCACCCACGTATATTATAGCTCAAACTAGAGCTTTTTATCCCTGTGAAGGGTAATAATATTTTACAGTGTTTTTCTAGCTATCACGAGAACGAATGACATACACAGCAATAGGGAAAATCTTTCCCATATTGATTTCTAATTTTGAAAGACCCGCATACTACACTTTACAATTTAATTTCTGAAAACGGAGTTGGTTTTCTATGAGTCTCTTAAATACGTTTCGTTTCGCTTTTGGGAAGTCTTTGCAAATCGTATAAATGAACCGCAGTTTAAAATAACTTCAAGAATTTGAATAGAATTAAACGTTTTACGCAAGATTTCGAACTCGAGTTTCAGCGTCAAACCAAATCGTTAACTTCTTGTGGTGCACACTTACGTAATTTTCGACGATCAATCACGAATTTTCGTTTTTCGTTTTTAAAGTTTTGAGGGCGGATAATCATGAGTTTATTGTACAGGGTGTTCATAAAAGAAGCATATAAGTTCAAATCTTATTTATATTGCAAGCACTATAGCTTAAAACTGAATTATTAATTAATAATTAATTTTGCGAATTACGTGGCTAACCGTCAAAGCATTTTTCTACATAGTTAGAATGCCTCCAGATCCTCCAAGATGATGGGAGGGACCCGGGCCACTTTCTTTTGAGAGGCCTCTTACATTTGACAGGGTCGGGGACAAGAGTTATAAACCCCTGGAAGGTTTAGCAGATCAGAATGCCCCCCCAAACCCTGTCCATTTCACCCCAGGATAATTTTTCGCGTTGTGTTTAGATGTACTTAATATAATTAAACTTTTAAAAAAGGAAAAACTAAAAAGTTTTGTGGGCACTTGGGCATTTCACCCTTTTCCATGCGTCTTCTCTTTGAGCCAAATGAGAAAAAGTACTAATGACAAATGTCAATAATATACAAGTACTGTAATTTGAACATATAGGGTAATGGCTGAAAATGTATATGATGAAAATATAATAAATGAAGAAAATGTAATTTGTAACGCAAACTACTATTGACTGTTCTTAATTTTTTGACGAAGTAAAAGCTTTCCTAGTTTTTTTTTCTGAGACTGCATTGATAATTGAAGAAAAGTTGAGATTTCGTAGTACATCATAATTTATGTTGAGCATAGCCAGTCCGTTCAATCTATTTTTACTCATCATTTAGCGGGGAAATTTTTTAACACGTTTGAGTACATGAAATGTTCTTTTACCTGAAGCCACTGACACTGAAATGGTTAGAAAAATCCTCAATGAAAAAGTTATAATAGGGAACACCTTTTTAAAGGCAAAATTTGAGGCTCTCCGATAAAGAAAGACCCGGACCAAATTGCCCCGCTGCCCTTCACTTTCGGAGGCCCTGAATGCCTCTATGTGTCAAACAGTGCAGGTGTCGTCATGAAGCGTAACTGACAATTAAAACAAGAGTGACAGAATAGACACAGGAGAAGGCTGCTTGTGTAATATGATTTAATGAAAAGAAATCACTAACACAAATGCAACGGAATTTCAGAAACCTGGACTCGAGCAACGCACACACCTTATTTAAAAAATAAATGTAACTTCCCTTGATATGTTTAAGAGAGCATTATTGAAATCTTCCCCAGAGTAATACCCGATATTTTGCAGCAAGCGTAGATGGATGGAATTAGGCTTTCGTTCCCATACTATCATAGGATGAAAAGGAAGACACGCGGATATGTTCTAATTATACAAAACAAAAAACTTGAACAGTTAAAAATTTAAATAAAGAATTAAGAATTTAGCTATTGTTGTTTCGACGCAAATAAAATTTGATTTGCACTTTTTTATAAACACCCTGTATATTATTTTACAATAACCAACCTGTAATAAAACGTATAGCAACCTTAACATGGCCTTTAGAAATTAACACAGTGGTTCTCCAAGAGTGTGCCCAGGCGCAATATTGTGCCCGGTGGCAATCCTAGGTGCGCCCTAGGAAATCCCAGATAGACAGGTTTAGGGTTATTAATAAAATGATTTTTTTAGTTATATAGTTAAATACAGAGATATAGGAAAGTTGACGCACCTGTTGCATATGTACGCACCTATAAAATTAATATCAATAAAAATAATCTTTGAATCTCACTTATCAGCATTTTGTATATAGTTCGTCTACGACATTTTGTAGGACTTCAAGTGTGCCAAGACTTCAAAAAAGTTTGGGAACCACAGTATAAATATAATATGTAAGATGTTTAATCAGTTCAATTAATCGAATTATATCTATCGTATAAAAGCCGTTTTTAGTATTTTAGGTCTAACCATGTTTCCATTCAAATAATAAAATTACGTGTCATTACTAATATTACATTTACTGATATAATTGACGTAAACGAATAATTCGAATAATATAATTTAATTAATTTTTGAATATGCAACCAAAATATAACCATGCATCAATTGCAGTTCGAATCATGATAACAACATCGGTTGCCCCGACATGTACACCATTTGACAATTATATCAGAATTCAAAAGTCACCATGCAAGTTTGAATATTTTTATTCACTGGTTACAGCGAACAAATTTTGGCTGTGTTTGGGATTTCATTACAACCGATTTCGACATAATTCGTTTATTTTTGTTTCGACAAAATTTGTGACTCAGCGTTTTTATAAATTAATATTGCCGCAATATAGTTTACTATACTTAATTCCATTATTTATGATTATTAACGTTGCATAAATATTTTAATGACAAATATATTTTGAAACCAATATTTTTATGTCATGTAGAATTATATAGCTATTTTCTTTCGTGTTAAATATTATATTCAGACACCAGTTTATTAGAAATTCAAACATATGCGTGTGTCCTTCCCGCCACAATATAACGTTATAATATTATTTATGTAAAATATAAAATAATTGCAATTCAGATTAAAGATTGTGTAATTAATTTTCCCATTTTTCGCTCAGTCTTTTGGTCAAAAATTTATTACAAATTTATATATTTTTTTCTTAAAATTTGCTTCCAAAATTATTCATATTATTAATTCAAAATATAAATTATCATTAAAGATATGCGTGTCCATTGAATAAAAAACCAACTGCTTTTAAAAAGTTACACTTAAGTTGCCCGTAATAGGTATGTCAAATATTGCACACCATACTTCTGGGTCTAATGCCTAGGTTCTAATTTTTTGCGATAGAACGTTACTTTTGTAAAAGGCACAGTTAGGTGAAAATACAAAATTCCTTATATTTCTTTATTCCGAAGAGCTGGAAAAATATTTGTATGGATATAGTATACGTCGAATAACTTTAAAATATATTTTAACTTACCTGGTACAGAATGTAAATCTACGAGCAAGCACCAAACGAAGAACCGCGTGATACCCATCGTCGGAGGCATTCAAAAACGTGTGAAATAAAGTACCTTCTTTCGCTTGCTGAAAATAGGAAATGCGAGTTTGTCTTTGTTTTCGCTTCGAAAAACAAAGCTGGGAAACGAAGCCTTTAAATTCGAGTCAGGAGTATACACCCAGTGTGGAAAAAGGCAGACAAAGCTCACTAGAAGCATGTAAAACCCGTTTGGTCCTCATCTCACGTAACGGGCCGAAGCACGACTGGAAAATAAACTCCTTCCTATCTTCTTGCTTTCCAACGACACTGGTACTGATCGACGGATTTCTTTTCGCTGTACTTCTTCTTTATTTTTCTAATACACCAGTATCACGTCTTCCTCGTCTGCGCTGAGAATCCGTTCAACTTATTTTCTTCTTTTTCATCCACTGTCGGAGTGTTCCAGCACACTTAATCGTTCAAAGCAACAGCGGACAGCACCTTAAGAAATTGTGATGCTCAAACATATATGGCATAATATAGTTAGAAGATACGTGGAGGTTTTTCAAACGATTCTGCTAACTTTATAAGAAAAAACTGAATTGGATAGCCAGAGTCTGGCGTGTAGAATTCTTAACAGCACAACATCGTTATAATATTGGAAATTATAAGTTATTAAACGTTTTCTTAGAAGAAGAAGGCCGTTAAAGGTATTCACTGACTCAAACACAGCACGAATAACGATCCATCATGGAGAATTTACTGATAATATTGCTCTAATTGGGAAAAGCATGACTTGTTGACGATCATAGCTAAGGATGGAAGGAAGCCTCTCAGACTAAGTCTGATCAAGTCGGCAGTCCCGCCGATTCTGTTCTGAGAACTTTAGATTTCGCCGAAACTACGACTAGCCAACAGCAGTCAGTGCGCATGCGTCAAAAAGATGCGAGAAAGATTCCCGCTTTCATCTCTCGCTTCAAGATCATGCCTTTAAATGTATTTATAGTTTTGAGAAAAAATCTAAGTTAAAACTGACTTGTTGTGCAAATTTGCTTTAATTAGTGACAAGATTGATTGAAAATTAAAGGAATTTTAATGACTTGGAAAAAAGACAAAATAATCTAAAAAATTGAGTATAAACTGATAGCTTTAAAATAACAAGTTTCCAAATTAAGGAAATTCATTTTGTTTTAAAATTTCGGCTACTGTCTTTAAAGGAACATAGGTGTTTCAAAATTTAAAAAATCATTTTTTTAAATTACTAAAAAATTCTGCTATTTTTTATGAATGATTTAAGATAAAAATTTTGTTTTTACCTAAAGTATTTCAGAAGTTACGTTTGAATTTGTGAAATGGATGTGCCTTAACTTTGCCTTAATTTCAATTTTTAATCGCGTTTTCTCATTTCGCTGATTTTAGAATTCGTCCGTAAGATTTAAAAAACTATGTGATATATAAACATGAAACTTTCCACATACATTTAGGACCTCAATAGCTATAAAATGAATTAAGCTTAGCTCATTTAATTAAAAATTTCTAGTATTTGGTCCCAAGTATATATGTATATTTATGGCATTTTTGGGTATTTCATATTTAGTAATTTAAAAAAAGGTATAATTAAACTTTAATTATGGCAATAATGTAAATTTATTTTACAGACATACTTATTGTTATCAATTTTATTTAATAAATTAATATATACATTGTTTCCTTTTCAAGTTATCTTACGGATAGTATTAAGGTGTGTTTTTCAAAAAGAATTTCTTGGTGATATATATAAGTTAATATGAAAAAATATATAAAATATAAGCAATAGTAAATGCATTTTATACTAACAGTAAGTATATATATTAGGTAATAAAATTTTTTACGGTACTCTAAGTAATTTTTTGTAATCGATGATGTAATAAAGGATAAATTTTACGTTAAATTAGAAGTTTATAACGCCCATGTTCCATCAATTTCTCTACTCAGAAGATGATTTTAAAAACATATAAATACAAAACATGTTAGGTCAGAAAACTTCTATTATTCATAAAATATAACGAAAGTATTATTAATTAAATTACGGATGAAAAACTTGTTTAATATATGAATGTATTCGGATAAAACTACGCAAAGTTAAATAATATAAATTTTTTAAGAACGTTATATTTGCGTATAAATCGTTTTATACACAAATATTACGTTGTTAAAAAACTTCTAATATTTAATACATGTAAATAAATTTCACTTTAAAGGAAAAAAAATTGTACATTGAATTTTCTAACATTTTAATTTATAAAAGTTACAACATACACTTCCTTACTTTAACCAATTACAATTTTATGGAATCCGCCATTATATATTTTAATATAACTACTATATATATTCTAATATAAATGCCAATATTTTTGTGTATAGTTTATATTGTGCTTAATTATCCTTTTCATAGCCTTTATCAAAATAGCAACAAAATTGCCGTAAACCATAGAACGAACCTTTAGATCTTATAACAGAAATTGAAATTAATTTCCCTCCCGTTATAATCTACAATCTAATTTCTTGACATACTATAATAATTTCTACTTAAATTACAGGTGCATTAATAAAAACATTAATAAAGGTTCCATAAAAACTTTTCCAAATAATTGTAAATTCTTGTCATAGCCAAACTACGTCAATTCGTTTTAATGCTTTAATTATTATTAAATAATGAAATTGGTTGTCCTGCGCATGGGTGATATGGATAGAAATACACATCCAGAATGTAGGAAATGTCTGTTGCCTAGAATAAGAACAGAGACGTGTCGCGACAATATTAATCAAAAAGTTTGCCTTCTGGCACCTATGGAAACCTATGGAATTAAGAAAAAATAATCCAAGGCTTTTGAAGCAAAAATTAAAGAAACCAATATCTGGAGGGATTGCAATTATTATATGATATTTTTGATTGTATGCGTCATCTGATGTTTTGGAGGTAATTGCTATGGATTCTAACTTATAACTGATATTGTAACATTGATATTTTGTATTTAAGTTTGATGATTTATAATCCTGGTGGACTTGATTATTTGTATAGCATTTTAATTTTCTTTTTTGCAAAGGTTTACAGCTGGTAATGCCATTATATCATATTTTCTTTAAGCCTGCCAATGTATATGTGACATAACACCATAGGCCTATGTGGAAAATAAATACATATATATATTATATATATTGCCGCAAAATATGGTAAAATATTTGATTTTGCTTCGAAGTAAATATCATTATTAATTCGACCCAATGCTATCTCAAGCGATGAAAATTGCTAGTAGGTAAGGCTGATTATAAAAAGCTTGTCACGTACTCCTAATAATTCTCACACAGTTTGAGCGTTATTACATGCTCTGTTATCGTTTACAAAGTGTTCGTTGGCTTTGACCGAGAACTCCGTAAATTCTCAGAGAACAAATTCCAAACAGAGATAAGTTCCATTAAGAGTGGATATTTATCTTATAGACTAGAGTATACATAGAGGATGCGCTAAAAGCTGTAAAAACTTTAAAAAATCATTAAAAAGGAACAAATAATGATAAAGAAGTGCGGTTTACACGGAAAATTTTATACCAAAATCGGATTTTTTTAGTAAAAAACAAAAACAGTTTATTTTAAAAAATCACCTACAAACGACGCTGACAACTTCAAAAGACAATGGACAAGACAACTGTGCTTTCTGTTGGTTTATTATTGTAACGGCCATTGTTTGTGTGGCCATTTTTTGTCTTCAGTTGTTTCACTGTACGAAATTTTCGCAACGCAGTGGCTTCTAATTCAACATTCAGGTAGAAGAACTTCATAAGCAACGCTTGATCTGGCAACGATGACATTCGCAAATTATGCAGTACTGTTGGATTCAAATGAACAGTCCACGTTCATCCAAATCTTATATTGCAAGCCTACATTGCATACTTTTGCCGAATACCTTTCTAATCAGCGCCGTCTGCAGGTGTCTTACAGACTAAAATTTTTTCAACTAAAAAAATACGACTTTTTTTCTAGAAATCTTTTCGTACAAACTGTACTTTATCATTATTTGTTCTTTTTTTATGATTTTTAAAATTTTTACGAATTTTTGACGCACCCTGTACTTTACGCTGATCAGTCTCGAAGTCTATAGACCATGACGTAATGCTACTCGCAAAGCATTCCCTTGTAATTTTCGTGTTTTTAGGGAGCTAAATTTCCCTAAAGGAAGCTTAGTTAACACTATCCATAGTTTCTCCATAGGGAGTGCACTTCATAATTTCATAAGCAGGTACTTTCAAATCCAAAACCGTTTTAATGCAACGTTTCATAATTTTTTAACATGTACACTTATTCCCTGAGGCAGTAGCATGTTCTAGCTGATACTTTCCCTCATACGTTGAAAGTCTTGACATTTTATTCATAAAGTTGAATTTATAGGCATTTCATTGAAAATGAATCGTAGAAGAGAGTTACTTGTTATGATGCATAATATATGTTCGTTTTTTCTGTAAACGTGAATAATTTCTCACAAGTATCTAGTCGAAAAAAGAGAATAATTGGAAGCAGAAGGAAATTACGCGTGCAATAGTTTAATTGTTAAACAAATATTTAATTAATTCAGGTGAACATTCTTTCGTCCGAATAAATAAATAACGAAGCGCAAATCCAGTATCCGATTAAGTAACTTCTGCTCCTACCCAGTTTCGTTTATTATTTTAAGTCCAACGTCATTCACTCGAAGGCGTCAGACGCAGAGGAGGAATAAAAAATTAATTTGCTTTCCACCGAAGTTTCCAGAAAACGAAAGGCGAAAAATTAATAATTTTTCTTCCTTCGATGAGCACATTATTTATGCGTGAATTTTGTAACAAATGTCATTGCGTAACATTATTAATTCAAGATAGGGCGAAGCATGCCTTACACATATTTCTTTTGACAAGAAATTTAAACGATGTATGTGGTTAAGTTTTTCTTCCTGGCCTCACTTAGTTTTGTTATTTTAATAAGTTAAGTTGTAACTTTGTTAATTTGCTTCGAAACCTGGTGAAAGGTGATTTTGACGATGTGGCCTAAAATTTCCAAAGTTCATCCTTACAGACCGTATACAGGGATTCATCTGTTTTATCATATATGGGTTATGTTATGAGTTGGACTCAAGATGGACCTACAAAAAATTAAGATCATGTTCAATAATTTCGCAGAGGAAACAAAAATACAAGTTGACAACATTGATCTAGAATTTGCTGATTCATACATTTACCTTGGCCAGCTGATTTCAATGGATAGCAGCATTATGAAAGGACTCCACAGACGTATTAATCTTATCTGGAGTGCATTTGGAAGAAACAGTTTTATCCTGAAGGGGAAATTACCTTCGTGTCGAAAAAGAAAGATCTTCAATCATTGTGTATTGCCGTCCTCTCTTATGGATCAGAGACATGGAGTTTAAGAAGTGCAGCAATACGAAAATTACTGACAAAGCAAAGAAGGATGCAGAGGTGCATGCTTGGAATAACTAGGAGAGATCGATAAAGAAACACTTGGGTGAGAGAGCAAACTAGAGTAGAGGACATCATTGTTAAAGTAAAAGGGCTGAAATGGCGATGGGCTGGGCATATTGCAAGAAGAACTGATCAACGATGGACAACAGAAATTCTGAACTGGATTCCAAGAGACCACCGAAGACCTAGAAAACGTCCTCAAACTAGATGGGTGGATGAAATAAGAAAAGAGGTTGGGGTGACGTGGAAACGAATGGCCCAGGATAGACTTGTGTGGAAAGCATTTGGAGAGACCTTCATCCAGCAGTGGATAGATAATGGTTGAATATGATGATGATGATGATGATATATATATATATATATATATATATGGGAAAATAAATATAAAATAAAATTATATTATGAAGAAACACCTCTCGAAGAAAAATTATGCATATTCAGCGAATTTATTAAATTGCACAATATATATTTAGCTAAATAAGCAACAACCTTAAAATTATCAGCGTAAAAACATTTATTTTTTTCATATTGCGATCTAACTATCTATGCAAAACAAACCATTTTTTTTTATATATTACTCTTCTTATCGTTAACGGAATTGCCAAATAGTCGACATACGAAGCACGGACGTTTATTTGTTTTTTAAGTTTTCGTGAGGCATTTGATAAATAATTTCTGACCCCGGCCCTTAGCTCAAACTATAGCTTTCTGCGTATAAGAGAAAAAGAGGCACCGCAATTTGCCCTGATTGAAACCCGCTCTATGGAACTGTATGCTGTAACTTGTTAGGTCTTTCAGACAGAGGAACGATACTGCTTTTCCCTCCGTATAAGGTTTTATAAGATATTATTACCCTTCTCAGGGATAACACAATTGTCAAATGGTGAACATTCAAAGACATCCAGACTTTTTTTTGTAATTTTTCTTATGGAATTATATAATTTACGCTTAAGTGTTGGTGTCAGAAACCACCATCCAAAGTAATTCATCTTAAAGGTTTTATTTCATAAACGATTCAATAATTATGAATAATGATGGAGAAAATATTTATACTGGTTTCGCTTCTTTTATTAATAAAAATGAAAAAATGATGGACATATTCTGCAATAAAATATTGCCTAAACCATTGCAATCCCTTCGCCCGTCTACGACAGTCGCACCATGCTTCTAGGTCAGCCATTTCTTTCTTACATAAACGTAGTCCACAAGTTTATCCGCTCATATTGTGTAACAAAAACTAGATTTGTCTGAACATGAGTCTCTCCTTCTGTCCTCGATGATCCAATATCAAGGAGTACGTACTTATTGTAAGATAATGATCGGCAACCAACGACTGTGAAAATGGGCACACTAATTGGCCAGCGGAAAATGCTATCCAAGAATGAAGGTTATTATTTTCCATTAGGTGCATTGAATTCTTCCTCATGATTGAAATTTTATGGGGAATGTTGGCTATAGTAGCCCATTTGCGGATTTACCACTTTGCCCCCTAGGCTATTTTGCCACCCCAAATCAACCTTTTTGCCGTCCTTTCCTACCCGTCCCCCTCAATCAGTGGTAGGAACATAACTATTCAATATACGCTAAAACTTTTTTATTGACAATAACTTTGTTTAAAAATAAACTCATAAGTTGAAACATAAATATTCAACAATATGAACTTATATTGAAGTATTATTTCTTTTTGGTATATAATAAATCAAATTCAATTTTATTGAAATAAATTTTAATTTTAGCAAAAAATAAAAGACTATTGAACACTGGTATTTAAATGGAAAGCATGACGTCTGGCTTTCTTTTCGGCAAAACATCTGATTATATCACACTCAATACACAAAATTTTGCCGCCCTACTCTATAGCCTAGTTTAGTCTATCGGAAATACGGCGTTGCCGATCGCTGCGGAAAGATGAGTGAACCTGAGCTAACATTTAACATTAATGAAGCGTGATAAACGTTTGCCTTATTGACAACTAACTTCAGGGCCGGATTTAGGGTACGAAGCGCCCTGGGTACAACGATTTTTGGCGCCCCCCCTCTATTAACGTAACTAGGGGAGATTAAGCCCCTAGAAAATTTCTTTTAAGCATTGAGGTATAGGGTTTAGCCCACTAGAAAATGGGTTATTTTTCCTAGAAAAAGAAACAGTTCCACCCTAGACTTGGCAGCTAGTTACGCCCCTAATTCTTTTTACCTTTACAAGGATATTAGATAAGGTATCAGCGAAATATTTTAAGCTAACATTTTTAAGTATCATTTCTGATATCTCACTTTTGATGGTATTTATATTTTGAAAAGGAATGCGATGATGAATATGTTCTTTTGTTTAGCATTTTTTATTTTTAATTACATAAATTTTCGTTCCTCATATTTTCTTTCATGTTAATTTGCAAAACTATTTTTATGCCATCAAAACAAAAGAAGTTCGCGTGACAGAAACAGGATGTCTGTTTTTTTCGATTTATGACATTTAAGATTTCTTTACAAGACCACTGGCAGTGAATTTACTTTTTTTTTGTTCCGGATAGTTGTGGCACGACAAGGCCTCTAATTATTCTCTTGTTCAATTTTTCCATTTCCTAAAAGAAACTTTGTTTTTCTTCAGTTCGCTCCGAACCTCATGTCAACAACAATGTAAAATGCCATTATAATTGGTGGTAAAATCAACCCAGCAAGAAGTTTTTGACTGCAAACAGTAACTAACGACAAATGTAAACTAATTATTTAAATGTTTTTTCAAGAAATATTTTCTTCATTACCGATTTTTTAGAATCTGAATGACTAAATCTTTCAACACGCGAACAATGGAGTTTATTTTATTTGGGCTTTAATTGTAAATATATGAGGGAACTTTACTTTTCTAGTTAGTTCAAAATACATTTAAGATATTTATTGTTTATGTGTGTGTTGGGAGGGGGGTTTAGAGCAAAAGGGCAGTAAAGTTGATACTGCACCTGGATCTACATTTCCCCGAAGATTCTGAACAGCACCTACCAACAGAATTAAAACCCAGGCTTGGGCGGTACGGATAGATGACACATACTCTACGATACTATTAAAAGTCGAACCCACTCTGACGTCAAAATAGATGAACGGGTGAGCACTATGTTACTGTAAGAGCAGTGGGAACTCATTTTTCCGAGGAATGCTAAAGTCTTAACCCCTAAGAAACGAATCCCCGGTGTACATAAGAGTCGATAAGCCATTTTTATAAATACATAGGTTTTTTTAGTAGTGACAACTATTTATTTTTTAGATACACAGCATATATACAAGATTCTGAGTTTGACAGGCCTTCGATATATCCACCAGCCTTGTGTATAACGTATTCCCAGCGAAGGAGAAGCTTTTAGATACTGTTGGCTCCGCATAATCTTTGGATGGTGCGAAGGGAGCAATCGACTGCATAAAGAAAGTATTCAAGTATTTCAAAACCAATCCTATGCAATGGTTTCTTCATCTTAGAGACTCGGTTGAAGTTGCAGAGGCTTAAATTCGTAAAGTATAGAGGGTGGTAGCGCACTTCCCAGCTCCAGCGAATGAAGAAGAAATCAGACATAGCTCTTATTGCATGCTCCCTTCCATTGTCGAGTAGAATAACTGGTGGGTTATGCATAAAGTGTGGTCACTTTCTCCTCAAAGCTACTTGCAAACTGTTTTCCAAAAACTAACAGAAAACAAGACTTTTGCAGTCCTTGGTAGCAATGCCGTGCATTGCGATTTCCAGCACATTTATTTTTAACCAGCAACTTTGCTCTTCCTTGGAAAACACTGCGACTGTATGCCGCGACCGCTCGTTCAAGAATGTTCTCTTCCTGTTAGAACTGTGCACGCGCATGGAGGAGGAGGACGAACGGCGAGCTCATTTGCTCTGTAAGAGAGTAGGCATTTAACTTACCTGCAGTAAAAACGACATCGCCTGGCTCCATTTCACGGTATCACTACGACATTGTTGCAACAACTAAAAAACAACCTCCGTATTTATATATATACATATATCGTCATCATATTCAACAATTATCTATCAGCTGCTGGATGAAGGTCTCTACAAATGCTTTCCACACAAGTCTGTAACGAGCAATTCGCTTCCACGTCACCCCAAACTGTTTTCTTATTTCATCCACCCACCCATCTAGTTTGAGGACGTTTTCTAAGTCATCGGTGGTCCCTTGCAATCCAGTTCAGAATGTCTGTTGTCCATCGTTGATCAGTTATTCTTGCAACATGCCCAATACATCGCCATTTCAGACATTTTAATTTAACAATGATGTCCTCTACGCTAGTTTGCTCTCTCACCCAAGTGTTTCTTTTTCGATCTCTCCTAGTTATTCCAAGCATGAACCTCTCCATGCTCCTTTGTGTTGTCTGTAACTTCCGTATTGCTCCAACAGTTAGACTCCATGTCTCTGATCCATAAGAGAGGACTGGCAATACACACTGGTTGAAGACCTTTCTTTTTAGACACAAAGGCAATTTCCCCTTCAGGATAAAACTGTTTCTTCCAAATGCACTCCAGCCAAATTTAATACGTCTATTGAGTTCTTTTGTAATGCTGATATCCATTGAAATCAGCTGGCCAAGGTAAATATATGAATCAGCAATTTCTAGCTCAGTGTTGTCAACTTGTATTTTTGTTTCCTCTACGAAATTATTGAACATGATCTTAATTTTTTGTAGGTC
>QLNU02014802.1:118171138-118231541 GCA_006491805.2 Dysdera silvatica | reverse complement strand
CTATGGCAGTGGCAAAAATGTACACCTTAGTTGGACGCCCTATAGGTTTTGAGACCCTACGCACAGTATACTAAGAAAATTGACACTGACTGCCATAAATTATCTTGTGGATAGTTTCTATATGCTGGAGAAATAGAAGCTGTCCGTCCATCTTATCCTGCATGTGTCCAATTGGGTTTGGATTCCGACTTCAAGCAGGTGTCATTTACTCGTTTCGAACTCATTCTCAACACGTTGCTTCTACGTACATATAATTGAGTGGCAAGAAGCTTCGTTGCGTTGGGAAAACAAGGAACAGTTTATTCCGCAATATTGCCACAACCTACGAAGGCAAAACCGTGCTCTGTATGCCTTAGTACGGATCCGACTTCATTGCTTAAGGCAAAATATCCAAAGAACGAAGTGAAATCAAGATGAAACCACACCACACCACACAGTGGTAGCGCCAATTGATAGTTGGAAATACCCTATTATATGCTATTTTCCGAGTCTCTTGTACAATGAAATACGTCAATTGAAACAAAAACGTAAATACAAATTAAAGGCAAATACTTATATATATATATCTTCAGAAGAATTTTTTAAATGTAAAATGTTTTTTTCTAACTATTTTTGAAAATAAGGAACGAAAAGAACCATTCCACATTTCAGTTTCATACGATCAATGCGCAGAAAACATATGGCCTGCTTGTTCTAAAAAAAGTAGTGAGTTAAGACTCAAGAATTGGAGGAATTTTTATTAATATATTTACTCCTGTTTCTAATTAGTAAAAGACGTCTGGAAAACGGGAATTTTGTATTTGAAACAAGGACTTTAGAAGTCTGGATGCCTTCTGGTTATAGAGAGGATTAATCTCAGAAAGTCGAGAGCTTTTCGAAAGGTTTCCATTTAGACAATTAGGCCCGCTGATAATATGAAACAAAATAATTACTACCAGTGCGTTAAAATTAAATAATTATTAATTTTGTTTTTACATTTGAATACAAATTTATAGAAGAGGAAATTCGACTTCTTGTACTAAAGTGCACCAAAACATTTTTTGTGAATCAATAATCAGACCACAGGCAAAGCATTTTATGTAAAAATACATTATTTTTTTCATTTCATTAACGAAACATTTTGTTCTCTTTTTAATAAGCATAAAATTAATACTAAATAAGCAATGGTAGTTTGAAGTCAATAATCTACAAAACAGCCTTGGGTGATGGCTATATTTATTCAGTTAATAATTCTTTTATTTTTAATATAAATCACTTTCAGTCTTTCGTTTTTAGGCAATATCCAGCGCAATGTCGAGCACCTGCCTTGGATGTCCGTAAAACAAATTGAACTGTGACATTGCGAGAACCAAACCATGATAAGCAACTTCAAAAAATAACATTAGTCTTAAGGGTATTAAACCAATTTTTCATGTGATAAATGCATCGCTCAGAGGATTACAAAACTTATTACAGATCTCTATCAGTCGGCATTGATCGATTCCACTGGGACAAATTTCCGTATAGGAAATTAAAAACTTTCTTCATTTCTCGAACTACTTCATTCATTTTTCCTATTATAAAACTTACTAGACAATTCTTTTTCTTCTTTCGATATTTTATTCTTCATTACATCGTTTATAGATTTTCTATTTGAATCAATAACGTGACGTCAATAACCAATAACATGATGTATCCAGAAAATATGATATACCAAATTAATTTTTGAATGGTTAAAGATTGTGAGATACTATCAAACTCGAATTCAATATGTATATATTTTTCCTATTGTATAGATCGGTTTAGCTTTCAAAAATGCATAAAAAAAGTAGCTATTTAAACAAGGGTAATGAATGTCTATCACAATAGAGTTCGTTTACAAGGGCATGATATAAAACAGCTGTCCGGTTATATTAAAATATACCGGATAAAACCACTTTGCTGGTAAAGAAATGATTTTATGATAAGCAAACGCGCAAGTATATTTTCCATTTCATTATCGTAAATCAAATGAATTAAAAAATTCCCTTTCAGGAAGTAAAAAGAAGAGCATGGAAAAAGATTTTATATCTCTGAAATTATAAAATCCTGTATTTTCATATTTCTGAAGGTATTTTTACGGAGAAACACTAGCTGCAAGCAATCCTGAATTGGGCAATGATAGAAATGAGTTCTTACCCATACCAATCCACACAAGTAACCTATACAGGATATAGTTTACTTGTAATAGCAACCTATACAGGATATAGGTTACTTGTAATAGCAGCCTATACAGGATATAGGTTACTTGTAATAGCAACCTATACAGGATATAGGTTACTTGTAATAGCAACCTATACAGGATATAGGTTACTTGTAATAGCATTGGAGTGTGGCAAAAGTATGCAGAATTCTAATATTTGAATGCATATACATGGATATGAATGATAATATTCGTTCGCGCTTTTTTCTGTCAATTTTTTTTTTATATGATTTTAATAGAAACATGGTTTTGACTAGAATTCAAATATAACGATTCAAAGTTATATTCGGTTTCGTTAGGCGTTTTGTGCAGCCGACGATGCACCGCTTCAGAAACTGAATTAAAGGAGCTGCTATTGAACATAGAGGATTACCATGTCATATAACTAATCATTTTTTCGCACTGTTTGCTTAAATATTGGAAGTGGGGAGATGGGGGAGAAATTTATATGCGTGTGGCTAGATAGTTAGGGTGTGTTTGTGTGTGTGTGTAGATTGCAATAGAGCATTCCCCATAATACTGAAGGGGAACAGAGGCGTAGGTTTATGATCACTAACGAGGTAGTTTACTGTTCATAGATATGAAGGGATTTCATAAAGTGACTAATTTTCGAAACTTGTAATATCCGCTTGACTGAATTGCAAAAAGTTTTACAACGTTCTTACTGGGGACACGGTTGATCTTCCCAAATTATACTAATTACTAAAACACAATTAATAATAATATAACACACAATAATACTAAAACACAATTAACAGTAGATTTTTATTTAAAAAATATTATAACTTTCGCGGGAACCTCCTCTAATTCATCACTGAACGAAACTATTTACAAACGAACAACAAACAATTTTTATTTATTTGTCACAATGGTTGTAGCAACTTTCCATTTCACTTAGAAAATACATATATAAACAATAACACTGCAATTCAATAAACCACAAATAACCACAATCCATCGTGACGAGTCACCAGTAAAAATCATACGATTTAACAGGCTGAGGACCCTAACAATGTAATGGCGCAAAATCACCTCTTAGCAAATAATCTAATATTTTTTTTTCTAAATAGATTAATATTATTTATGTCGTTAAGAGTGTTTGGTATTTTATTCCAACTCCTTAAGCCCGAATATTCAATGTCCTTGTTATAAAATTCCGTTCTGATTTTTGGTAGTCTATATTGACCTTTTCTCTGGAAGCTCGATTGTTTCCATAATCTATTAATTCAATATTCTCTGTATATTTATTTTCTTTTATTCTTTTGAACATTATTTTTAATATACTATAATCATATATCTTATCTATTGGTAGAATACCATATTTGCTAAACAATATAATTTGATTTAAACTTTTAGTTTTTTCAATTATTTTTATAAATTTAATCTGTAGCGATTTAATTACTCTGGTATTTTTCTTATTTAGATTTTCCCAAATGCTATTACAATAGGTCAAGTGACTGTATATAAATGGATAATATAAACCCAGTAATATATCTCCGGGGACTGTTCGCGACAATTTTCTCAAAATCCCTATTCCCAAACTCACCTCCTTTTCTACTCTTTCTGTCTGCCTATTCCAATTCAAGTCCTTTCTCAATACCACCCCCTAAAAAATCAATTTCCTTAATAATTTCAATTTCTTTTTCATTTAAATAATTTTTTCTGAATCTTCCATTCTATCAGTTTTCTTATTTTTTGTACTAAAAACTAATATTTTTGTTTTAAATTTATTTATTCTCATTTTATTTATTTTAAACCAAATTTCAGATTTTTTAAATACTTCATTACCAGTTCTATTTAACTCACATTTGTCTTTACCCTGAATAAACACACTTGTGTCATCTGCATATAATATTGAATAGCCATTGTTAGATATTTGCTCTATATCCTTTATGTGCAATAAAAACAGGAGGGGACCAAGAATGAACCCCTGGGGAACACCATATTTATTTTTAAGTGAAACATATATTATATAATTAATATGTACTATTTGCTGCCTTCTTTGAAGATAGGCATTTAGAATATTGTTAATTTTGCCTCTCATACCATAATGTGATAATGTGTCTAATAATATGTTCATATTAATTACGTCAAACCCCTTGCTTAAATCGAAAAAAATCCCCATACTAATAAAGCCATTTTCCAGAGATTTTTGTATTTTTGTTATTACATTTATCAAGGCAGTTTATGTGGATCTGCCTTTCAAGAAACCGTGTTGGCTTCTATCCAAAATTCTAAATCTATTTGTGAAATCAATTAATCTGTTATTTAATGAACGCTCAAATATTTTAGCAAATACTGATAAAATTGAGATGGCTCTGTAATTTGTTTTAATATCTTTGTCACCTTCTTTATAAATCGGAACAATTTTTGTAATTTTCATTCCATCTGGTATCTTTTCCTGTTCAATAATGTCATTATAAATTATCAATAATGGTTTTAGAAAAATGTTTGCATTTTATTTGACTAGTTTTGGTTTCATTTTATCTACACCTGCTCCCTTATTTATGTTTAAAGTTCGTAAAATTTTCAGTAATTCTGATTCATTTATTTCTCTGACATACATGGTCTGGTTATTTTCTCTTTTTAAATAATGTCTGTAATCAAGTTCGTTAGTTTTATTTTTATTTAATTTAGTATCTATTTCAGTATCAAAAATATGCACATAATATTCATTCGATAAATTCGCCATTTGACGATCGTGTGTGAATATTTATACACTCATTCATTAGTCCTTCTAAATTTTCTTTTCTTATTTTTGATTTTCCTATTAATTTATTTAATATTTTTCATTTATTCTTAGCATCTATATCCCTAAAACAGTTTTTGTAGTATTCTTGTTTCCTTGTTAGTATTAACTTATTTATTTTGTTTCTCATTTCTCTATATTTACTCAAATAAACAAGTTTCTTCCTTCCAACAAATCTGGAATATAACCTGCTGCTTCTTTTTATTTCGTTTAACAATTTTTTTCTAAGTCCAACCCTTATTGTAACATTTTTCTTTAATTTCTATCCATGGAAATATTTCATTTATTATTTTCTGTATCAATGTTATAAAAATGTAATATTTCTTTTTATCTTTACTTTAATCAATTTTAATTTATTTTTAAATTCGCTCATGTTTCTTGTGCATTAATTTCTAATTCTTATCTTTTTTCATACTTCCTTTCTCTCTTCCCTCTCAAAGTCAACTATTATCATTTTGTGATCACTTAATTGATGGTCATTAACTTCAATAACCACCTCATTAGTATTTGTGAAGCATAAGTCGATTAAAGTTGAAGACTGTGATGCAATACGAGTGTTTTCTTTTACTAAATTTTTCAAACCCATTGATTTCATGTTATTTATTAATAAATTACTATTACTATTCTCTTTTTCTATGTTGATATTGAAATCGCCAATTATAAATATTTTTTAATAGTACTTTCTTCTAGAGCCTTATTTAACCAATTTAATAGTTCCATTCAAATAACTTTCGGGTGTCTATATGCCAAAACTATTGATATTTCATTTTGTTATTTTATTCCTATTATTTCGTAGTTATCACTCATATTGATTACTTCTTCCCATAGCAAATAGCCCTCCATTTTGTCCCTAATATAAACTGATACACCATGTCCTCTTTTGTTATTCCTGAACCTATGGTAACCATATAATCCCTCGAAATGATTCAAGTAATATTCTTCCGTCCAAGTTTCCGCCACCATCAGAAAATTCATCGGCAATTCGTCGTCGTTTAAGAGTATTTCTATTTCTTCTATTTTATTATTTATACTCCTTGCATCAAAATATATCATTCTATCTGTAGTAATATTTTTCTTGGTCCAACTAGTATCAACTAGTTGGTCCAACTTGTTACAACGAGTATATAGACTCTACTTCGTCATTACAAACATTTTCCTCACTATCGCTTACGCCTATTACCTCACATAAATCCATATTCGAATTATTATTTATATTATCATCCTCATTTCCCAGTATTCGGTTATTATCTACGATAACAACATCTAAATATTCCAATTCAATATTTTCATTAGATGTCTTATTATTTTTGTATTTAGCACAAATTATCCGCATTTTGAACGCTAAATGAATTTCTTCCGTTTATGAAACGCCCTAAACTTAAAATAGATCAGGAAATTCGGAATTATGACCTTTAATAAAATTTGGGGTTAATATGCTTTTGATATTTTTTTATTAAACCATCGTAATATAGTGCTTAAAACCCGGAATGAATAAATCAAATCAACATATTAAATGTACGGAGGTATGAGAGTAAAGTAGTCTCAAACATAATGTCATTACTATTTTTTGTAATTAAATTTTAAATATTTAAATAATTCAATTTTCAATAAGCAAATATTTATATACTTCTAATTACATCGATAATTTTGAACTCTCCAGCAGCATAAATAATTCCATAATCCTGTCTAATTAAACAATTTCGTTGTTAATGCATTCAAGGAGAGCGGGAAAGCTTCGTCCTTTTTTCAAATTTATACGAAATTGTAAAATTATAAATTAATATGCTTTCTTTGTTTAATTAGCAGGAGTGTCGAGGAAGATCAAAAGAACTCACAATGGGCTTAGCATGTTTTAAATTTTTACGAAACGAATTTGAATTTTTTTATCCTAAATTTTAAATTTTGATTCCGCTTGCGAAGGAAATTAAGTCAACGCGTTTCATCATCTCATTTATACACTTTGGGGATGGATTAAAATACAGATAAACGAAATAAAAGTAAATAGAAATACAGAAGTCTATATGCATACTATAATTACTGTAAGAAATATGAAAAAATTAATTTTGTGAAATATTATAGGCGAATTGAAAACATAATCTTTAAATTAAGAATCAGAAAGACTGTAATACAACAGGAGTAAAGATAAACCACTATAAAATTATAAGCATATGAATTGTTATCAAAGGCATAGAAAAAACGTTTTAGATCAGAAAGCGCCCTTATGTAATGGAATGGGAATGTAATAATAAAATGGATGGTTAGGTAATAAGTATTAAATAATAATAAGAAAACAAGAGCCTATGAAATAAAATAGACCAAAACTATCAAATATCAAAATATGAAAACAAAAATTAGGTAACAAAAATTAAAACGAAAATTATATAAAAAAACTGAAAATTAAGTAGCAGATGTTAAGTAATAAAATATGAAAATTAGGAAACAAAATTAGGAGATAAAACCTAAAAAGGCCTTGGCAATATTTTAAAACAAATATATGGATAAATTTTTATTAAGCATTAGCGAAAATGACTGAATATAGAGTGCGCGCAATATATTTATATGGAAATATCGCAATGAAATAATACTTTTTATATTTGCTTTTCTCCAAACATCTACCCTTTTCTTAAAGATGTCGATAAATTTTTTGATCTAAACTTTATGTTTATTTCTTGACTAAATTTCTTCTCTCTACTTCCTAATATATTCGATAATAATCCCTAAACTGGAATTTGCAGTTTCTGGGTTTAAAGACGTTATTCCTGATACTCCTCTTCTGTTTTAGTTGGTTTAATAGATTCAGATCTATCTTCTCCTTTCGTGGAATTAATTACTTTTACCTATTAGTTAACATCTGTCTGGAAAAACTTAATTTTATTCCAATCTTCTGTCGGAAACGATCCACTTGAGCGCATCTTTCTTATAGTGTTGCAATTTGCAGCCAATACTGGAGTATGGCTTTGAAAATTAATTGGCATTAAATAATTTTTTGTGTATGGCAATTTTCATCGCATGCATATAGAGACCTATTAGATAAATTTGAAAAACTATTTATAATAATTTATTGCACAATATATTCATTTTAAGCTTTTTTCATTAAAAATGGAATGTAATTTATTTATTTTCTTTATACTCTTATTATATTTTGTAAAATACAAGCAGTTTTATTTGTGTTTCAAGTAAAATACATGCAAACCTAAATGGTTTTAACATTTATATTGACATTTTGTTCCGAAACGTTTATTTGAATCAAAAGAAACGAACTTCAGTAATCGCATGTTTTAGGTTGGGCCCAAATAGTCTACATTCCTAACCATAAGTCAACGCATGAAAATATTTTATGAAGCATTTTTACTGAATAACAAATTATTCATTATCGTTTTGAGTTCTCGGCTCAATAGAAACTTTTTAAGATTTATTTTATTTAAGAACACCTTATATAAAGGATTAAATTGGATATCAATCCTTTCATTCTTTCTATGTTCCTCTGATACGTGTTTTCATTGACACAAAGCAAATTTTAAAATTTATTATTCCGTAGTTTGTTCTTGGAAACAAGCTAGCTGAAACACAACATAAAGGGATTTGACTGTAAAAAAAAATAAAAATGTGTTTAAGCGTGATCTCATTTCTAATTAAATCCATGACCTGTGTTGGTAAAATGTTTACGGTTTGGAATATTGAGAAAATTTTGATACATTTGTAACGATATTTTTGCATTCAGAATATATGTATTATTGTGATATTATTATACATATGAAAATTTGAATATATATAATGAGTTTTGCTTTAAATGTTATATTTTCACGTACAGTGGAACTTGGTTTAGAATTTATGGATTTAACGCATGAACAATTTCGGTTAATCTGATGTAATGTGTAATATATGTGGCATGTAATCGTAAATTTTCTAATGATGTGTAATGAAAATTTTTCCTCTGTAATTCCGTTTTTCTTCTTTATCCGCCAATTTAAAGATTTTGGAATTTTCGTTCATTTAAAAAAATAGGAAAACTTTTACTATGAAACGCTTACTCCAGATTTCAGCAGCACTCAGAATGTACTGGCATTGAAAAATGAATTATTTCCTCAATTGTAACTACGCCCTCTCACTCCTATTCTCGAGATATTGTTGACAACACTAATGGCAGCATTTTTTGGAGTCATTATGCAAGCGGTAGTGTTTTCAATAATTTAAACATTTTTAAGTATATACGGGTTTTTTTTTAAAAAATCAAATCAAACGTTATTTTTCACATTGGAAGTAATTTTGCAATTTATGCAATTTTGTTCTTTCACATTTCAGTTATTATCACAAAAAACTCAATCCACGTCTTTATCTATAGTATAATAGTTATTTAGAAGCCATAACATTTGATCATTTTAATTCAACGCTTATATCAAAAGCTAATGCAACACAAAATGAATGATATTTTATATATAAAAGAAATTAAAATATATTATTCGTGTTAAGTCTTGTCCGTGTAAAATCATTTAAACGGAGACCAGCTATTTATCAAATAATAAAGTAATTTATGCAACGTAGAAATAAGAAACTAAACTCTTTTGAGCAAAATCGTGTTACTGGAATACGATAAGGAATTTGGGCTAATTCATGCATATTTTTATATCGTACATGCTATTAGTTAACGAAAGCAATTAATTTTTAACTGTCTTTCGTTAAAATTTCGTTTCTTTAAAATTCGTTAAAATTCGTTAATTAATCCTTTTTAAAACCTTAAAATTGTTGGTGATATATTGCGTATATTGATTTTGGAATTATGCATATTAACTAACACTCATAATTATACAAAATTACGAATACTCATGAAATGTTATTTTGAAAATAAAGATTAGGGCAAGTAAGGGCTATAACTTAAAGATTTTCTGGGCACTAGTGTTTGTTATAAACGAGCTGCACTGTATTTCGGGAAATTATAGAGCACGTTAGAAACTTGGAGTTAAATTTCGACGGTTTTTCCATTTGTCAAATCTTTTTTTTTTAAAGTTGAGAAAAGTGACAGAATAAATCTGATAAAATATGAGCCAAAGCGGAATTTAATGTAAAACTGCTTTCGGTATTGAGTAAACTGTTTTTCCAGTTCATCACTGAATTTACTTTCAGTGCTTTAGGCTATGCGGTCCATTTAAGTGACGGTAAACACATTCGTATTAAGCAAAATATGGAACTAATACAATTCGAAGAAATTGGTTAAGTTTTATGTTACAACTTAACAAAAAAATAGTACTAATTATTATTAGTACCCGTGATAGAGCTTCCTAAATTCATGCTGTTAACTAATGAAGCTCTTAAAATGAATTTAGATGATTGCAATTACGATTAATCGTAAACAATCCCTATATTTTATATTAAAAAACGCATACTTATATATAGTGTTTTCTTGTTAATTTAGATGAAGATTTATTACACGAAATGAATTCTCACATGATTAGCAAAACGTTTTTGTAAAGAATATTTAGTAAGCCTTTAATGAAGTTAAAGCTCGGTTTTGCATTTCCCTTGACACCAAGAATACAGGTAAAACACACAAGAAGCTGAAGCTTGAACGAAGCGAGGATATTATTCTCGTTCCAGTAATAATTCAGTGAATATTTGTAAATTGAAAAGGAAAATGAAATTGGGACAAACTCTAATGCGGAAATGCAAAATCGGAGTTCCGCTTAAGATACACCGTGTCATCAAATTTCTCAGATATTATTTCCCTTCTGGAGGCTGCTCTCATAAAAAGAGATTTACTGTTTTGCCGTTATTTTAAGGAATTGCAGTTGATCTAACTAATTATGCATAGAAGTAAAACGACTCACTGTGCTGAATATATCACAAAACTTGGTAAAATAACACAATGGGCACAGTTTTTGAAAACCCAAGTCAAAAAACTGTGCCCATTGTGTTATTTTACCAAGTTTTGTAATATCATTATGCATAATTTTATTAAAGGAAAAAATGTTGTGTTTGGCCCCTTTACATGGTTACAATTATTGATTGCGTTTGCAAAATTATTGGGTATGAAAAATATGGTATTATATTTTACAATAAATGCAAAATGCAAATGCTGTTTTCGATTGCTGTATATATTATGCCTATAGCTATTATTTTACTTAATAACTTTCGACACCTACGTAGAAATAAGCTCGAACCAGAGCTTTTTTTGTTCAGGAGAAAAGGAGACGACGTCCTTATCCTGGATTCGAACCATTTTTATAATGATAAATGCGCACAAAAGAACAACAATGGCGGATCCCGGAAATCTTCTTGCTGAGAGGCTGCGATTTAATTCCCCTACTTAGCAAGGCGAAGCATTTTGTACTTTCATAGCATTTCCATGCTATGGCCTCAGACCGTTTTGCATCTGCTCAACCCTTTGGGAATATTCTGGGTGCGCTACTGTAGCTTAAGCAACTTTCAAATATTCTATGAATATGAAAAATTTAACAAAATCTGCTTTCCTTTTCAAATTTTGTTATTGATACATCAAAAAGTGTTCGTAATAAATGATATATTTGTATGAATTATATATATATATATATATACGTATTATTGCATACGTGTGATGTCAGAAGCAATTAATCGGTAAGTAACGTGTGTTACTGACGTTCGTTTATTTTAAGTATAATTTAAATGGCGACCACTGCAAACAATGTATGGTGTGTTCGTAAAATATAGCTTTGTATTCAAATGTACTTCCCATTATAAACATATCTTATTACCATTCTTTTGTTGAAGTACTTTCTCTATGGGCCCTGCGGTGGCGCAGTGTGGTAACGCGTTCTCCTATTGCGCGGCTAATCCGGGTTCGACTCCCAGCAGTGCAAAAAGAACGCTTACTCAGAGATCTCATAAAAGATCGCACTGCTCACTGTAGTCCGGGGTTTGGTTCCCCAGGCCTTAAGAGGTTCGGATTCCTCGGAAAACTGTAGGTCCCGGCGCAGCATGACCACTGTAGTCTTTGAGCCGTAAAACCAAAAAACAAACAAACAAACTTTCTCTATCTGAACTCTTCACTTGGTAGATTACATGACAGAAGTGACTAAAATGAAATGTAAATTGATTTACGGTATATTTCTTGATCGGCACCTGACAGTAATAAAATTTATATCATTAAAATGCAGTAAATTTAAATAAATATGTTTTTGCAAACACAAAGTATATAAAACCATCCGATGTATATTTGAGAGAACACCATTTTTTAAAATAAAGAAAAGAGCTAGTCTATTTCTTGCTAGATGGCGGACATGAAATCTCAAGAGAAATGAGAATGAATGGAAAAAAATTGAAATATGATTCTCAGAAAAGTGCATTTAGTTTGGTGCACCTGGGGATAAATCCTTTGGGGCTCCCTACGCTTCGGGAAGTAGACTCGCAAGGAAGAATTTTGATTGGCGAAACATTCTACCTTCAGCGATCAAATTTCTGACTAGAGATTGACGTTGAAAAAGTTTGAAAGCAAGTAACTTAAAAGATCAATATCTCTAAAGTTCCTCGACTTTCAAAGATCAACACTTCTAAATATGCATACTGAAAATAAGAATATATAATATACTGGTAAAATATAGAAAGAAACCTTCGGATTAAAATCTATTAGCTTTTCAGAGAATTCTATATACCTAATATTTCAAAATTCTCAAGTTAACCTTAAAATTTATCATTTTTTTTATTCCAATGTATTTTAATTATAATGTATTTTATTAAATTTGTTATTAAGATAACCAAACTGGGTGTCTAAATTATTTATCAGATCTTTATTTCCCAATATAAGAGAGCATATTTCCTCAAACATCGATAAGCAAAGCAAGTGCTTACCTGTGCTTACAGATGTAACCATATAAGTAACTGACGGCAGTCGTGTGCATGTTCTGTTAACGATACCGAAAGGATCCTATACCGTTGATCGTTGTAATGAGGAAGACGACTTCAAATCACATTCCGATATGGTCTTTTTTCCCGCAGGATTAGGTGTTAATTGCATTGGAGACAGGGTTTGATAAACATCAGAACGAACCAGAAAAATTTGTCCTACACAGAGGGGAGAATCCTACTTAACGCAAAATCCGACATTACGATTTTGTTTAAATTGCCAGGTACTCCGAAACGATATACATTGTTAGAAGCGAACTTTATCAGAGCTCCTACTTTCGGGCAGAAGAAAGCAAGTCGTAGTGAGAAATCCAATGCCACGTTGAGACATTTTCAACATATATAGCGGAGGTGAAATTTCTTGCGTCCTTACACATTCGTTCAATGTCTCAATTTTGTTTCGTCCTTAAGGCAAAAATACATTTCCCAATTCTTCAGTTCACTAAATAAATATGAGAGAAACGGTTTTTGTAGACTTATTAACAATTCAAGCCCTGCTGTTCCTCGTAACTGATATTATTGTTTTATACAGTGCGTTTGGTATTTTAGTGGACACCTGATATTTTTACGTAAATGCTAAAAAAAATACAAAAACTGCGAATAGAATTTTGAAGAATGTCAAGTAACCATAATGTCTTGTAGAAAAATAAATTTTATATCAATATATCGTCACATAAATGGGGAAAATGCAAATTTATGTAACAAATGTTGTTTGTTAATTTAAGGGACACTATCATTCCTGACTAACAGATGGCAGTGCAGGCGCTAAAAAATTTGCATATTGTATTCTTTCGATGCGTAGGTTCGTATAAATACCCGTGTGAACAGGTTTGAGTCTGCGAAAACAGCGTTTGTAGTCATGTCAGAAAGGAAAATACTTACGGATTTCGAGAAAGAGGAAATTGTGGCTTTTAAACGAAATGGAAAATCCATTTTCAAAATTTGTCAGCTTATTCAGCGTCCAAGGAGTACTATAGGGGCCTTTTCAAAAAGAAACCCCAAAAGGATCCACTCGAAAAACGGGGAGCGAAGCTAAAACTGAGTAAAAGAGATAAGCGGAACATTATTAGAGAGGCCAGTAACACAAGAAAGTCTGCTGCAAAAGTCCGAAACGACCTTAGTTAGCTCCCAGTTAAATGTTGGACAGTATAGAATGTGCTCTCTAATTCCAAAAATTTATCTTTTCGGAAAAAAAAAGGCAAACCATCTCTCACCCAAGTTCACAAACAGGAACACTTAAACTAGGCTCGACGACACATGGAGTGGAACGATAAATGGTTGCAGGTACTTTTCACGGACGAAAAGAAATTCAACTTAGATGGTCCGGATGCTTTTCAACATTATTGGCACGATTTGCGGAAAGCGCCGCAATACTTTTCTCGTAGAGTTCAAGGAGGAGGGTTGATGACCATTTGTAGTGTCTTTGGCTACAACGGTACTACGCCTGGAGCTTTCATCGGCAGTCGTATGAATTCCACCTGCTATCAAGAATTTTTAAAAGAATATGCCCTCCCATATGCCTCATAAATATGTGGGGAAAACTGGATTTTGCAACAGGGCAACGCACCGTGCCATGCATCTATCTCCACCAAAAGATGGATAAATTCAAAAAAGTTTAAAAGTATGATTTGGTCGACACGTAGTCCTGATTTAAATCCTATCGAAAACGTATGGGATTATATTGTTCGTCAAATATATGCAAATGGGAAGCAATTCACGTCGGTTAATGCCTTAAAGGACGCTATTGTGGAAACTTGGTATCAAATCGATCCTAAGTATTTACAAACATTGATAGAATCAATGGATTCACGTGTCTTTAAAGTTATATGCAAAAATGGAGCATCTATCATGTATTAATGTACATAAAACACTCCAATTTCAGTAAGTGTCCATTAAATTTTCAAACAAGATTGAAAGCCTCATCTTGATTTTGTTACATTTATGAATGATTTAATAAAGATTATTAATCTTCCACTTTGCAGAATACTGTTTTATTGTAGTATCTTTATTTTCATTTTCAAATTTGGCATTATTTCTCACGATAGTGCACTGTTATCAAGTGTCCACTAAAATACCAAACGCACTGTATTTTTTATTGTATTAGCTTTTATATTTTTATATTATATTATTTTTTCTAATGTTTTCAAATACTCCTTTGTCTTGAATGCCATACCAGCTGATACCCCAATTTGTAAATGAAAATGTTTGCTTTTTATGTTAATATTTATTTGACATGACCTTTTTTACTGATTTGTTTAAATTACTCTATATTCCACATCAAAATTAGCTTCCGATTGTATTTTGTTTGTTTAGATATATTTTCTTACGGTGTGCAGATTGTCAAGTTGCTATTAGCGCGCCATACAAACCTTGGAATACGTCAAAACCTATGCAAAATAAATTTAGTTTGATTTGATATACCTTCAAATAATTAATCTTCAAAGGTTTCAAATAATTAATATTATTTCAGTAACTGTGACCTAATTTTATTTATTTCAGCAATAATTATTTCCATGATTTTATGAGGTTTGAAAATGTCTTTACGAATCGTATTTATACAAAATGCTTTCTACATAGTTTTATAATATTCTCAGCTATTGTACAATCTCTTTTTAGAATTTAAGCTAAGTAAGTATATAGAGGAAAGCCCCAACTTCTCTCAAAATATTCAGCTATTTTTTTTGTTCAGGTATGTCTGAACTCACCCACCCATACCCTCCTTCCTTCTCTCTGTCCCTCACACTCAATTTTTTTCTTTTGAAACCCAACTCTCTCAAATTTATTACATCTTCAATGCATTTCCGTGTTATTGTTTACTTCAGTATAATTTTCCTTCTTTTATTCTCCTTTTTGTTTCTCATGTACATTTACATATTCTTACAAGATACGAAATCCACCGTGAAGAGAAAAAGGGAGAGATAGAGATAGAGAGAGAGAGAGAGAGAGAGAGCGGGGAATCCTACTTTACGTAATTATCGTTAGCCCCGCTTCAAATATCTATAGTTTCGTCAGTAGATAACCACATCAGAACTCGCTGAATTTGAGACTATATACGCCTTTGGTACCAAAAATTTGAATGGAAATTTTGCTCACTAATTTAAAGTAAAAGGGAAAGCAAATCATAAGTTGGAAAATGAATTACAAGAATTTATTCCACGTAGATTAGACTGAAGCTTTCATTCAGAGACTCCGTAGCAATGCGCACTAGATAAAATGCTACTGACATAAAATACAAACCTTATTTAGGAGAATAAATTACAATTGCAGATATATTGTGCATTTTATATCATAGAATATAACATTGATGCAACTAGACAGCGATGTTTAAAGACCGTTGAGCCTGACAAAGCCCACATTGCCAGAGGTAGAAATTTTTAATATTTTTAAAATGGATAGATATTAATTTAGTAAATATTCAGAAAGATATAATTCTATTCAAAAGGTACAGTTATTATCTAATATAGAATTTGGAAAGGAACCAATATTTGACATAGCAACACGAAGCATGCAAAACACACTTTGGTATCTTAAAGCCTATCTGGCAATTGTAAAATTAGACTACGTTTAATTTACTTCTAACTTGATAATTATATACTGGAATTTTTCGGAGGAGCTGATGTATTTCACGCGCTAAAATACCCGCCTGAGGGATTTTTCCATACAAATTAGATGATCTATCAGACTGAAGTTAAAAACTGTTTTTTAAAGTAACTGATTTAAGTAAAACTGCAGACACGTATTCCAGATGGAATGACATGCGTTTGTTTACTTTGTAAACAATGTATTCTATGAATGTCTGTCCAATACGTGGTATATACAAGATATACATGTATGAGCGCATGTTTCAATGCAAAATATGCTAAAAGCAATATTCTATATTACAGAATTAGTTATATAATGAGTATTAACAAAATCTCATACTAACAATTTAGTTTTTAATTTCGAAACAAACTAGAGCGACTTGTAAAATGATAAAAAGTGACGCGAATAACAAAATTTGTTTATTTTTCGTAAGTTTGAGACACTTATTATCGACAACTTTCAATGGGGGTAGTTTTGTGTGGCCTCATTAGCTAATGCCTGCTATACAAATCAGCAACGAACCAATGCGAACAGGGAATAACTGACTTTTTGCACGGCATGGGAATAAAATACAAATTACACAAAATGATCATTTTAGGATAATGCAGAAGTATTATTCAGTATGCTGTAGAGAGTTTCTGTATTTAATCAATAAGCTTACTTACGCAATCCATGCACATGGTAATGTAATAACAGAACGGCAATCGTTTTCGATTAATATTTCGATAATTAGAAATCGACCTGTACGATGCAGGTGCTTGTTCACTTCTATCCTCTTTTTCCTTTTACAGTATTTTTTGAATTCTAAATCAGTATAACACTGGCTGGTAAACCAATGAGTTTCAAGAGCCTGTGAAACAGATGGGCTTACTGCTGGAAATTACTTATTGGCTTATTGTGCCGACTACATTTGTGCAATGCAAAATTTATTTGATAGCTTCGAAGAAATTCCGAAATAAATTTTCTAGACGTTTGACCGAAAATTACGATCACTAAACCAGAATTGAGACCCAAGGCCTTAAATCCTGAACTCCTTAGAGTATTCAATGTTTGTTGTTAAAATAAAATAAACCACCTTATAACACACCTTCTCATAAAATAATAATATACATTCGATTTACCGATTAATGAAGAATTGTGTAAGAATAATTAGTAATAAAATATAATAACAATAGTAAATTCGCGTGTTCTTAACGAAAGCTCACTAAAACAGAAAAAAATTAGATTACCCAATGGAAGAGCGAGATAAAAAGTTTAACAACAGAAAAAATGATAGGAGGAAACACAAACATAAATAAAGAATAAATATTATGTGTAGCATAATGTACAATATGTGTAGCACTCTGAAGTCAATGCATTACATATTCTTTTGGATCTTTATATATGGAATTATATTATTAGTACTTTGCCTTTTGCACCGTAGTTACTATGAGTAGTCGCAAAGCATATCGATTCAAATAGAGAGATACCTGTTCTTGGATGTTTGATTGTACATTAAGGAGATAATTGAAAAATTTAATGAACATGCAAATTAAAGGAGCACATGTCAGACAGAAGTCAATGCATTGAATTCTCTATCGGATATATCATCATCATCATCATATTCAACCATTATCTATCCACTGCTGGATGAAGGTCTCTCCAACTGCTTTCCACACAAGTCTATCTTAAACACTTCGCTTCCACGTCACCCCAACCTGTTTTCTTATTTCATCCACCCATCTAGTTTGAGGACGTTTTCTAGGTCTTCGGTGGTCTCTTGGAATCCAGTTCAGAATTTCTGTTGTCCATCGTTGATCAGTTCTTCTTGCAATATGCCCAGCCCATCGCCATTTCAGCCCTTTTACTTTAACAATGATGTCCTCCACTCTAGTTTGCTCTCTCACCCAAGTGTTCCTTTTCCGATCTCTCCTAGTTATTCCATATATACTAACTATCTGATATATATATATATATACCAGATAGCAATAATTGTCTTAGGGGCGGCCTGAGGTTGTCCAAAAACTTCCTTCGTACGTCCTAAGGACGATCATGGATATATGGTTATATATTTTTTTATATATTATGAGTTTCTTCATGTCAGCAACTTTGCTACTATAAGTCAAAGCAAAGTAAGTGCCCTCAGTTATGGAACTTCCACAATTTTAGTTAAGTTAAAGAACATAATAATTAATTTCCATAAGCAAAGTCCATTAAAACCTAAAAAAGTCCTTAGATATTTTACACTTGTATTACATCAAACTAAAATCTACATACTTTGGTTATTACTTTTTTGTCCCTTTAAATCCTCAATATACACAGAAACGGTACTCAAATTTGCATTGCAAATATTTGTATATAAGGAACATCACAGTTTTGACACGTTCTGTAACATATAATTAGAAACACGAACACCCTGCTAATCATCTTTTGGAAACATCAATATTTGCACAGCCGAGGGAGTCTGGCATATTTGAAATAATATACTGCTTAACTGCTCAGAGGTATCGCGGAATAAAATCCATACTTCTTCAGAACTTTATTTTCTGATAATAATTTTGGTAACCTTCAGCAAAATTAAACTCGATGAGTTTGGAAAGCTTATAATTTTATAAACTTTTGTTGGAGTAAAGAAATTCTAAAAATTTAACGTTTCACAAGGCTTTATTTTTCTTTTTCTATGAGGCTTTTTTCACACCGAAATCTGTTATTTTGTAGTATGAAAGTTTTGCTTCATAAATATTTCAGGAATATTGTACCAAATCTAACGTTAAATTAAATTGTGCTATTTAAATAGCCTTGTAGATATTTTATAAATATATAAAGAGCATCCCTATAGTCCACGTCCAAAGCACAGAGGACAATAAACCGCTTTGAACGATGGCCAAAGAATAAATTTTCATGGATATATCCTCCATAAAAAAACAGGCTATTTGGCCTTGTTCTTGTTCAGTCGTAACGCTTTCACATAAAGTGTGGCTACCAACCTCGCCCAAGAAAAAACTTACCCACTTACTACTCAAGTTCAGAGGTCTGTACCCCAGGCTTGAAGTGGTTGGAATTCCTCAGAAAACAAACCATAGGTTCCGGTGCAGTGTCTTATGTCCTCGCGCCATTAAAATATAGAAAACGATTTTTCGTTCGAAATGAATTTAAAATTACTAAATTAGTAGATTCATTTACGAAATGAATTTAATGTAACACTTTTTATAGTTATCTAATAAATTATACACGATTAAAAGTCTTGGAAGAAACTGAACTTTCTTAAAATTAACACATAATTTTAAAGAAAAATCATCAAAGAGGACATTTTTTCAAATTTATATAAATCGAACACTACGCAGATTAAATCAAACAACAATATAAATCAACGTTTATTGGCGTAGTGGTGCCTCCGCCCGGCAAGTGGAAGGTCGTGGGTTCAGGTCCCACCGAAGGCAGAAATATTTATTTTCTTTCGAACGTTTCACCATCTAATCACGCCATACCATCGGCGTTGGTATCACTACGCCAATAAACGTTGATTGATATTGTTGTTTGACCTTTTCAAATGTCAATATCTGCAATTAAACAGTTCAATTGTGAGTATTTCTCTGTGTGAAACAAGAGGAACCTCTTAAAAGCTGCGTAGTTTACAGAGAAATGTAATATATAAAGAAATTCTATATAAATAACCGTATTCGTAAGATTTGCTAATAGCCTTCATTTTCTCTATAATAAAATTGATTGTCCATTATTATTGCAATACATGACAACAAAAGCGCTTAATTCGCCTGAATTTAGATTCAGTTTAATAATAAACAATAAAATACGGAGCAGCCGAAAAATATATTCTGTTCATATTAATTTACTTAAAAATCAATTGCTGGAGGGAAAATCTTTTTCATAAGTTTTAGTTCGGAGCCTGTATGCCATCAAGTTGAATGCAAAATATGCGGATCTAATTAGGGTTGTGCTGAGCAATTAGCTGCAGCGATAACGTAGCAAATGCCACAACACAATATTTTATCTGGATACTGTAGTAAATGCACTTTCGGGAGATATATAGCTGACAGCTTATATACACGCCCCGTTGCTCACATGCAAACCGTTGGAGATTCATCTGTAATTTTCCATGGCAAGCCTCCAGTATTTAGCACTACGTGATGCTTAGAACAACGCCGCTGCACTTAGCTCGGTTTGTGCATTTGGTTAATGAATTGTATCAACTCTTCCATTGGAAATTCATTTTTACATATTTTTATAATTATTACTGCTCAATAATTATTACAGCCAATGACTGGAAATTTCAGTGTTTTACTGAAGAAGATTGGGCTGATTTCTTGTAAAAAATATTCATTAATCTATCATTCATTCATTATCTATCCCCTCTTTAGCAAGAGATATATTTTGAATCTTTATCCCACATTGTGTATAAACATACAATAACATATATAAATATAAAAATCCTATATAAAATGTCTAAAATCACATATTGATATAAACTTCGGATATAAAGTTTCTTTTATACAGTGATTTTGGCACGCATATTTGAGATTGAACGTGGGTGTCGAAATTATCATTTAAAAGAAATTCCCCATGAAAAATTATAAAAAAAAATCTAACCAGTGATTTTGTTTATTGACCATTATTTGGCAATTGCGTTAGCCATGAGAAGGGTAATAATACCATGCATAGTTACTTTCAACTAAATAATGCTGTGCATTAACCTCCTTTATTTTCTTGTTAGTATTCCCTATAACGTTATCTTTATTTCTGTATATTAGAAGTTTTTCTATATTTATTTTTTCAAGTTCCTTGGACTTCATTGACTGATATATAGATACTTATAAATTCTCCTTTTCTGATGACGAAGTCCCTATTGAAAATTTTATTCAAACTGTAGAAAATTTCGAAAATTTTGCTGCTGAATTTTTATAAATGATTACCGGCAATGCAATAAATTTTCACAATTTACGGAACTCATTTTCTTACCCTTAGTTTAAAAGATAACCAACTACACTCATATTCCGAAGACAAAAGAATTAGAAGAACCTCTCTCTCTAGCGTTCTGTCCTCGAACCATACAAAAAATTGAATTTCTTTTTGTTCTTTGTTACTTTGTTTCACGTTTCTTTGCTATTCTCCTGGTTATCCCTTCACGTAACAGGAATTAAACATGCTGGTGAAGATATATGAAAAGAAATATTTTTTTACCATATGGACACTTACTATCAAGTGCTGGATAAGAAGCAATACCCAGGAGAATTTAGGCAGTATGCATGCACAAAGGGGACATAACGCACCACTGAATTGACTCACACAATAATATAAGCTTGCAGCGTATATTATGAAAATCAATGCCATAGACACGCCATACGCAATAATTTGCTGCTGTTCCTGTCCTCATTACTGTCACAATACTATTAATGAAAGGATCATAAATTGGAGATCTCAGGTGGCGAACCTAATAGGTAGGATTTGTAACATTCTACAGATATGCCACCATGCAAAGGAAGGCTACTTTATTCCCAAACAAACCTGAGCGAGGCAAAAGGATTTCTACCTAATCTCCGATTTCGATTTCCGAAATTAAGGTTTGAGATTGGAATAATTCTGAAGTTAAAAGTAATCAGTCGACAAAGCTTTGTTCTTCAAATCGCGCGAAAATTCATCCCAAGTGCAGCTGGCTCCTTTTGCTTAAACATGGTTCAGTAATTGAAATTTTCGAAATGGTTAAAGCATTATTAAACTTTCAAAATCGTGCCAAATTACCAAGCAAAACTATTACTTTTGTTGACTTGCAAATCTAAAGTTTATCCGATGCCAGCAATCAGGAAAAACAAATATTAAACTTATCCAATGTCAAATAAATTTCTAAATCCCAATTTTTGCACGGGCTATTCCAATTTCCGAAAGGTGATTAGTTTGTAGAATATTATTAAAGGTGATAAACAGTCACCTTTTTAAAAATAATAAATCGATGACATGAAGAGAAAAAGAAATTTTAGTCATCACCAAATCTAAATTATTTTCGATTGCTTAAATTAAAATTTTAATGAAGGAAGTTAGAAAGGTAATGACAATAAAGTTTTATTCGTTTCTAATGTATCAAAAGTAGTACAGTATTTTCCTGTATATAATCCACAGCAGGGTATTATCCGCAAAGCCTTTTTTCTGAGTAAAAAAATAAAAGTTGCATAATCCGCAGCAATTTTTACGGCGAATAATCCAAAAATATACAGCCGATAATGTAGTATCACATAAAATAAAAAATACACAATATGATTAAAAATATAAGTAATAAATTGCACAGAAAAAAACACTTTTATTATGAAAAACATCTATTTAAACATGTATGATAATATTTTTTTACGATAATCTCAATAAAACAGTAAATTGTTTGCTACTGCCATCTATGTTCATCCCCCCCCCGACAACTACGGATTTTGAAATTTTATTTCTTCAATATATTTAACACAAGCCATAGAAGTAAAAGATTACAAATGTTAGTTAACTTAAAAAATTTGTCATTAAAAAAAAAGGTTAGAAGTTCCAAGCACAATTAAAAAGATACACTTTCAAAATAAAAAATAAAATACTACCTCGAATGATCACTAAATTTATTAATAATAATTAAAAACCTTCAAAATCTGATTCATCAGATTCGGAAATGAATAAATTCATTACATCTTCACTTAACATATTATCCGAGTCACTAGATAACGAGTCTTCATTGTTAGAGTCATTGTTTTTCGTCAACAATATTGCATTTTCGAAACGCGTTTTTTATCGTAGTTTCCGAGACATCATTCCACGCTTTCAAAACCCAGTTGGAGACATTTTCATACGATGCACGCTTCAATTTTCCTGTTTTTGTAAAATTCTTTTCTTCATCGGACATCCATTGTTCCCATAATTTTCTAACTTTCGATTTAAATGATCTGTTAATTCCGACGTCTAAAGGCTGTAATTTCTTTGTCAGTCCTCCAGGTATTATTGCAATTTTTGCAGATGCGGACTTCAGGGCATTTTTAACATTCTCACTGAGATGTGCTTTCATCGAGTCCATAATTAGAAAAGCTTTAGGATGAAAAAATGAATTTTTTCGTTTTCGCCAGATGCTCTGTAGCCATGACATCATGATTTCTTCATTCATCCAGCCTTTCTCGTTTACACGAATTTCAACACCTTTAGGAAAATTTTCTCTTGGGAGCGTTTTTCTTTTAAATATTAGCATCGGCGGCAATTTCAAACCATTTGCAGCACAGCATAAAACTACCGTAAATGAAGTTCTTTCATTTCCTGTAGTATTTATAGGAATACTGCTTGTTCCCTGAACATCGACGGTCCTGGTAGGTGGTATATCAAATGATAATGGAACTTCGTCCATATTAAAAATCAAATCCGCTGTAAAATTATTTTCGAGAATAATTTTTTTACAAAATGTCACGAAGTCATCTGATTTTTTTTCCCAACCATCAGGTAATTTCTGGCCGACCGTTGAACGACTACGAACAGCTAAATTGTTTCTTTTCATAAACTGGTAGCACCACGTGGGCCCACCAGAGAAGTTTCCAATATTCATTTCTCGTGCAATTATTATTTAATTATTGTAAGCTTTTCTGATGGAGAATGTTTTTTATCAGATTATCCGCGGTGGCGTATAATACGCACAACGAAATTTGAAACATTTTTAACACATAATCCGCGGATTATATATAGAAAATTACTATACTATGCGCAAAGAAAAGCATTACCAAAGCTGAAATAAATGTTGTCTTCTTGAGAAAATCAGCTACGATGATTAACGTGAAGGTTTAAATGCTATAGTACTTAAAGCCAAAATGTATGAGACAAATATTCCATTTTAACTTAAAAAATACTTTGAAATTATTGGGAGTTGATGCAGAATCAGTGGCAGAGATTTTAGGAAACGTAATTCTAGCAATTTTTTTCATTTTCGGCGCAATATTCAATAATATGTTTAGCTCTACAAATTGCGGAACACACGTCCAATTAAAGCAAACATTTGGTTTTAATAAACTAGTCAACGCATATGGGTCTTAATCTTTCTTTAATGTTGATTATTTTGACAATTTTTTATCTGGTTTAATTTTAGTTTGTTTAAACGAAATATTTGACATCACAGTTCATTTTACATAAATTCTAGTTTGAATGTTAACATTATAACATGCATATAGTAAGGGTAGTAAGCGATGAAATGTTCTTACGAGGGTGAGTTAGTAAGTTCGAAGAAAGTGTTAATAGAAACAAATTATAAGGAATATGAACTAATTTTTTTTAATTTTTCTATATAATTGCCATCCTTTCAATACACTTATCCCATATTTTTACAAGATTGTGAAATCACGGAGAAAAGAAGGATTGTAATTCTCCCCGTCATTAGTTTTAGGCAAAATTTTCCACCTCTAAATTCGTACAGAATTTTAGGAAGAGAATCTGTTAGGTAAACAGATAAAAGTCACAGGGAGCTAGGTGAACACTATAGGTAGAATGTGCTAACAGTTCTCAATCAAGTTTTCTTAATGATTCCACTGTATGTTTGGCTGTGTAAGGACGAGCATTGTCATGGAAGAAAATGACAACACATTTCAGCTTTTTTTGGTCTGTTACGACGTATTGATTCAGGTATTGGACCTCTAAGCAGGTTAGAATTGTATTCTGAATTTATTGTATATTTTCCTTCCAAAAATCAATGTATACTACTATTCCTTTTGAGTCCCCCCCAAAAAAAAAGTTTATTAAACTTTTCTGGCTAAAAGTTGTAGATCGCCCGTAGCACTTGGAGGCGCGAACACTTATATAGCCCGATTTCAATTTGTCATGCCATAAATGAAATGTAGATTTATTAATACATTCATTTCCATACTGTATTTGTAATTATGACAAAACTTCCCTAGGTTTTACGTCACCTTTAGTTAGAAATTTTATAATAGAACGTTGCTCAATTCCTGACAGACCTCCAGTAGTCGCTGCCTTTGTTTTCATTTATTGCGCATGCGCCTTAAGTATCAGGAAGGTACCAGTTTGAAAACAGTGTTGCCAGATATTTACCCTACAAGTTTGTTCAATTATTTGAATTTATTTTTTACATAACTATTTTTCCAGATTTTTTCCTATAACTTTTTGACTCACCTACGTATATTTCGTTTCTGTGAATCCACAGAAACGCCTGCAGTTGCGTAGTGGTAACAGGCTTCGTTACTATTCTAATGGCTCACGTTCACATCTAACAGGTATTGAACTCGTGTATGCTGGGTTGTTTCGCTGGTCCGCAGGCAGGGCTATGATTCCCCTGATTAAAAAATTTTGCATTTCTTGGAACGTTTTAGACTTGAATGAAAACATGATGATAACTATCATGCTGCGTAATAAAATTTCAGCAAACAAATCCATAAAAAATGAGTGAAGTAATTTTAAAGGTGAAAAATAGTTACAAGAGATTTTATACACTGAGAACAATTTTGTAAATTTTAGTTCCTTATAGCTTTATACACTATGTAAATAAATTATAAACTCACCTATAAATCACAAGTAACTTAGGATTGCAATAATTGCTTTTGATATAAATTTATGCATGTAATATACCAACGGTGATTATATATATACCAATTACAACTTTTGAAAATGGTGAACAATTTTGTTCGTGAAAAAAATAATCATTTACAACCTGTAAAGAAACATAAATTCAATGTGGAAAATTTCAGGAAATCAGAAATTAATAGCAAGTCGGTTCTCCTTGCTTTTCAGTAATATGTATCATTCTGTCAGGCATTGTTTGAAGTAGTTTTCTTAAAACACCTAAGTCTATATTGTCCCAGGCATTCGAAATTGCTCTTTGTAGATCATATATATAATGATGTTGCTTGTTTCCCCCCATATACAGCTTTTGCCATCAAACCCCCCCACACATTTTCAACTGGATTCAGGTCTGGAGAACGCGAGGGCCATGGAATGACATCAACCTTTTCTCGTTCAAACCACTCCTTCATGAAAATCGATGCATGTACACTGGCATTATCCTGTCGGTACTTTCAATTCGGACCGTCTGAAAGAGGCCCAGATGGGATTAAGAGATCATACATTAATTCCTGATATATTTGGAGTTCATAGTGCCCCGAAGGAATACGATGTCTGCTTTTCCTCCTGCTGTGAATGCTGCCCGCACCATCACTTCGCCGCCTTCTTGCTTTCTTCTCAGCCTTACCTTTGGCTGAGTGCGAATTCATCGCAATCATGCCAATTGACGAATGTTCATCAAGGCCATCCAGACAGAAACCTTTTCATCAGAAAACACTGTTTCATCCCACTCATGACTCCATTTCACAATATTTTACACCAATCGAGACGATTTAACTTATTACTGGTAGCAAGTTTCGGGTTGTTTTTCGTTTTTCTGAACTTTACTTTAGAATTTACTTTTAAATTTTTCCACACAGTTTGGTGGGATACAGGTGTTCACAATACACGTGCAGTTTTAAAAGTGGACACCTGCTTACGAATGGCAAGAGCTTGAACGTGCCTGTGGTTCCGGGGTAACAGTTTTGGTGGTCTACCTGATCTTTTTTGGGTTCCACAATTATCACCTTTTTCGATGACAGTTTGGACAGCAGTTTGTGAGCGTTCTATTTTACGGGCTACTCTTATTGTTAACCTTGTTGTCCTTGCCATGCAGCAAATATATTTTTCTGACATCCTTTTCCTTTAAATCTTTTCTTCGGGTTATAGTCACAAAACGCAATTTTCATCACAACATTGGATCCATATGATAGCCTACATGTATCATATGATGTGTATAAAACTACACATGTGCAAATTAGTTAACAGGCTCGCAGTTCGTGAATTTGCATGTTGAGTTTATAGTTTCTTTACAGGTTGTAAATGATTACTTTTTCTTACGAAAAATGTTTTTCCCCGCTTTCAAACGTTGTTAAATTGTATACGTATGCAATTGCCGTTGGTACATTATTTGCATAAATTTATATCAAACGCTTATTGCAATCATAAGTTATTTGTGTTTTATGGGTGAGTTTATAATTTATTTACACAGTGTGTTAACTTTGTTATATTTTCTGCATTCTAATTTTTATAGTTTGTATCTGAGGTTAACAAACATTTTTGATGGACGGCCATTGTCCAATCTTTCCACATTACCGCGTGCCGGAAATATTTAACAGCGATTTGACATTAAACCCCATATATTTAATCCTGAACATGATATTCTTTCCTTTCAGTTAATATATTTATTCATTGCAAAACAATATAATATAGTTTATTCCTATTAAATAAAACGGTCCAAACTTTTTATTCTATCCCGGATTATTCTATTACTTTTACTATACACTCTAAGTTTATAAGCGTATAAAAATTTAGATTATATAAAAATCAACGTATAAAAAAATATTTATGAAACTTTATTTACACTTTTGTCCAACGTGAGAAATTGCATTTCATTGTTTTGAATGATCTGTTTGAGATTTGGAGTGAAGATGGTACAAGTTGTGAGGTATGGAGAAATACGTCTATTAGATTATAATATTCGTCAAAACACGACTTATTTTACGACTTATTAGTTGCAGTTTCTCAAAAGTAGCTTTCCTTATCGGTGGGGGAAAAGGTCTTTAAGAAGAAATAAGAAAACGGGCAAAAAACTCTTCGTGCGTTCAAGGGTAAAGCATCGTTTTTATATATATATATATATATATATCGCTATCACGTTTTCGGTTTTGTACGTATCATCAGGCCAGATACAGCTCTAGGGCGGCCATTTAGCGTTCTCTTGTTTATATGCATATATTTTCACATGCGGTATTACGGTCCGATTTTTACAAATATTGCATCATTGAATTTGCGTCTTATATTAGAAATTTTGTGCAAATAAATATTAAGCGAATATTTATATAATAGCTTTTATAAATAAATTAATCTTTTTGCTGGAAAAAATTTACCGAAGAAATCTTTTCGTAATGAAAAAGTAACACGTAAGAACAAACCTTACGAAATCCTGAATATTTAAATTAATTTTTCTTTTACATTTAAAAGTTATTTAAGGAATGGGGCTAAAACTCTTTTAAACTCTTAGTTCGATTTCGAAGAACCTTTTTCATTCCATCCAAAAAACTATCCCCAGATATTACTGGGAAATTCTTCGCAATAACGCCGAATTTGCCAATTTCAAATCCAGAAAAAATCGTCATTAGGAAATCTAATTCGAGCATAAAATTATACCCCCCTGCGCCCTTTCCCGCGCTAAAGAGAAACTAAGGTTACGGAGGGCTCAATTTAATTTGAAGCCTCTCTCTTTTAGAAAATCATTCGATTTTATTCCAGGAATAAAATAATTAATTCATTTGCCGTTCACAGCTTAGATTAAATTCCAAAAGAAATACATTTCTCTGCGAAATCATCTCCCAAACTTAATATTTCTTGACAAATTAAGATCGTGTTTACATAAGAGGAAGATCAGAAGATTTGTCTAGATCAAAAATGCGGAAAATTAAAAAAAAAACTTTAACTGAATTAACAAATTTATGAAGTTACAAAACTAATATTGCTATGTCAAGGAAAAATATACAAGGAGCTAAATTTCAATATAAAAATAGATGTAGTTCGTTTATGATAATTTGTGCAAATGTTTCCGAGAAAAGTCCAAATCATTTAGTATCGAAAATTGAAACTGCACATCTGTTGTTGTAATTTGTGAAGTAACTTATTTATTTGATTAAGAATAATTGACAACTCTTTTTTTTATTATATAAATCAAAACACATTATCGCAAATAAATATAATAGTTTATAGCTATTTCGGAAGCAAGTTAGGCTACATTCTTCTGAACTCTAGTTACACTGATGTGATCTCTCTCTATCTGACTCTATCTTCTTCTTCTTTTTGCAAGGGTTTCATTGGGAAGGGTGGCCGCCGGAGGCGGCGCTGTAATCCCAGACAGGACGCTTGAACAGCGTAACTATCTGACTCTATATTTTTTCACTTTCAGGGATCTCCTCCAATAGAACACCATTAGGTTTGAAATTGACATTAAAAGAGACAAACGGATATAAAGCAAAAAGAAAATACAGATAATGCAAGAACAAAAAATAAATTTTTAACATTTTTAAGTTTTCTTTAAAGGAAATTAAAAGAAACGCATCGCAAAGAAACGGATAGGGGTCCAAAAGTATCATATACTTGAGAAGCCTACGAAGAATCGTTCTTGGTTGCACCAAAAGCGATGTATTCATCGTTTTTAAGGTGTAAGTGTCAAGGACCCGAAACAACCCAATATTCTTTTAAAATTTACTTTCTGATTTGAGAAGCTCATATAATATTTTGTCGTTTGTTCATCTTACATTCAATATTTTGCGCATTTTTATGTATTCAATGTGTTTTGTAATAGCTTAAAAACATGTAATTAATGCACAAATGAGACTGTTATAATTCTGCAGCAGCTCACGCGATTTTAATGTAAATGTAAGCGGCAATATTGGTTATCAAACGAATTATTTATACTTTGTGCACAGTTCAGAGAAGATATCTTTTCAAAAGCATAAATATATGGTTACGGTGGTGGTGGTGCCATTATACCGTGGGGTAGATACCACTATGTCATCTATCTAATGCTGCAAGGCTTTATCTGATTTCATGACTGCCTATGGATAATGCAATACCTAATACCGCTGGCCATAACGTATGACATCGAAGAACGAAAGGCAACGTTATTTCTAACAATTAACTTTAATTTATTTAACGCACCATGGTTAAAACTAACTATCTAAAATATCAACAAAATTATAATACAGAAAATAACTAGTAATTGCTGGCTCAACTCATGTTTCAGCTAGAGCAAAAAGCAAAGGGAACGTGCTTTCAGGTTACTTAACTTTTGAACATCGCGTTAGCGGAGCACGTATACTCAACCCACAATGCAGTTCGGCGGACGCTGCTAGCGGCGAACACAACGAACTCATTAAAATGATCTTACGCATGCTACAAATATATGAAAACGCTAAATTACTTAAGAACAGGAGAAATTTAGTTGACAAAATACCATCCATTTACTTCACGCTGTAACCGGAGTAATGCTCGTGATCAGAGAGGCTTTTAGGTGGCAACCTAATGCTGATGGGAATATCCGTGAATATTATCATGTTCGTATTCTAAGGTTTGCTATGAAACCATACATTAGCTCTAAATCCATCATCTATTATCATCTAATAAACTTAGTCAACATTACATCAATATTACAAAGCCATGGCCGTTGTTTAAAAGTGGTCTTAAGACTTAGAGAAAGAAGATTTGCAAAACGAGTGCTTAGGAGTTACTAAAGGGATTTGTGTCTTTGTTGAGAACTGTGAAAAGCTATATGGAAAAATAAATTTGTTTTTGGAACTTCCCTTCCAACAAAATTTAAGAGCAAATTTCAGTTTATCTTTATATGCCCTTTATATCACTATAGAATTGCTAATTGAATATATAGCTAATTATTGCTAATAATTGTATAATAATTATAGCTAATAATTGTATAATAATTATAGCTAATAATTGTATAATAATTATAGCTAATAATTATTATGTACTTATAATAGTTAATAATTGCCAATACTTATGATTAATAATTGTAAATAATTGTAGATAATAATTATATAATGTGTGCCTTTAATAATTGCTAATTACTTTTATAGCTAAGTGAATGAGCATTGCGTATTAAGAGCATTAAAACTAACCCGGATTACCTTTAAGGAAACAGAAATTAAGGCACGAGCGTTTGAAATTCAATTTTAGATTTTATGATAGTTTCGCTTTTTCAATTTTTTCCAAACCTATCTAAGAATAAATTCATATTGCACTCAGCATATCATAATGATTCTGATTATTTGGAAATGGCAGCATAATTTGCATAATACGAGCCCTGTACCTTGTAGTGTTGTCGCCCTGAAGGATGAAATTATCGCCTGTTTCACTATCATAAAGGCGCACATAGATATCAACTATATAGATTTGAAGAGCCATGGTTCCAAGTAGCAAGACATTGAGGTTTGTGAGCCTCCCCAAGAAGATACCACTTCAAACATAAATATTGCTTCCTCCTCCGTATGTACCTGTTTTAGAGACATTTCACGGATAATAACTGGTTCTTGGTTATCTTCAAATCAAATAACTTCTACTATCGCTTTGAGTGAAATCAAGACTCATCCGTAAAGTGCAGAAGCCGCCATTAATCTGCAGTCCAGTGGACATGTTGATGTATTCACCTCAAACATTCCCTCTCTCTTGTGACCCAGGTTAGAAGTATATAAATAGCTGGTCACCTCGCATATAGACAACCTACATGAACCCTTTTCCGCACAACAGACGTTGACACCATCCTGTCGGTGGCTGTAGCGAAGAAAGAAATAAGCTGTGCTGGAGTTGATGTTCTATTACTTCATGCAACTAGTATAGCTAACTGTAAATATCCGCCACCGGCCCCCGAAGTGGCTCTTGACCAGTGGCGGCTCGTGACTTCAAGAACGGGTGAAGCGGCGAGCCCCTCCTCCACCCCCCAAAGAAACAGGAAAAGTGGCCAATAAATTTCCGTTTTCTAGCAAAATAATTGTATTTATTATGATATATATACGATTTAAAAATATGGATATATTTAAATAATTGAATTATTTACACATAATAAACCTTTCAACACAAAACCTGCTCATGCACTGGTAATTGTATGAAATTTAAATATGATCAAAACATATAAAATTATTCGTTATATACATAAAATTGTTAACAATAAAAATGTTTTAATTTAAAATTTCAATAATCTGCCATGTATAATATTCCAAATACTCACAATATGTATATACCGGACCTGATATGGTACTACATGTTGTACAGACAGAGATAATATGTGGAGACAACAAGCAAAATAAAAATATGCAATATATGCTTACCCAGTCTTTATTTTTTGAATATAAGTTCGATTCTTTTAGACTTGCAAACTTGTCGATGATGTGAAAAAATGGTTGAGTTTCTATTAACTCTTTTAATAGTTCCTTTTCAATTGCAATTTTTGACAAGTTTCTATGTCTGTCTTCAAACATCGTATTACGCAGACTGATTTTGATTCTGTTTAAGCAAGAAAAATTCCGTTCTACAGAAACACTAGTGGACGGAATAGTCACTATTAAGCAAAAAAGTTTATAAGCTTCTTTAAAAATGTATCTGTTTTCTGTTAAAATTTCCATGAATGTTTGTAATTTCATATCTCTATACTGCTTATCCAGATATATGTGTTTTAATTCATTTTTCAATCTTTGGAAGTCAGTAAATATATTGGGGTAGTACACATTTAAATTATTTATTGTTTTTGTAGGAAATTTATTGGAATACTCTATAAATTTTGAAGTATCCATTAATGTAATAAAATGAAGCTTTTCCATATCTTGAAAACGTGTAGTAATCTGTAATGAAATGTATCTAATATTTCATAAAATATGAATTTTATATTTTGCAAGAACTTTATTTTGTGTGAGCGTCACTTTTTTTTTGTCCCTCACGGTGTTCAATTGGAACTGTTGTTTTCGAAATCACTAATTCGAAAATTTCCACGAATGTATTCTCATTTCGTTTGCTGTTTAAAAGAATCTGCGTATTTTTAATTTGTGAGATGCAAAAATTAATGTCAAATGACTTATTTTGTAGTACATTGAAAAGAACATCCGTAAGTCCAAAATTATCGCTAAAAACAACAACCAAAAGTGAAAATTCAAAGTCGTTAAATATATTTAAATAGCCGACACTCTGCCTAAGCGAAGTTTGATCGGAGGTTGGATCGTTCATAATCTCAGTAAATACTTCTTTTAAAGAATCCCATTCTTTATTTATAACACTCAACATTTTAGAGTTTGATGTCCATCGCGTAATAACAGAAGTAGGAATTCGTTTTCCGACGACTGTATCGACCACGTGAGTTCGTTTGGCAGAATGATGAAAAAATGCAGGTATGCCGCTTACAGTTGCAAAAAATATGCGACACTGTGAAATGCTGTTGCAGCTTTGTTGTAGCACTAAATTCAGACGATGTTCTAAACAATCAATAAAACTGTTTGTGGTGCTACTTCTTTAATTTTGGACTGAAGACCATTGAAGTGCCCTGACATTACGCTTACCCCATCCAAACGTTGGCTTATAAGTTTTGATTTATAGTTAAATTTTTCGAGGCATCTTGATACAAGGTTAAACAATGCTTCGGCAGTCCGATTGGAACTGACGTCATAAAATCCCCAAAATCTTTCCACTAACTTTGAACCAGCAATAACAGACCTAATTATGATACTACATTGAGATTTTTGGACAATATCTGTGGAATCGTCTACTTGTATAGAAAAAAATGCAATCCTTTATTTCTTTTTCGATATGTTCATTGATATATTGCCAAATGCAGTCAATTATTTCATTCTGAATAGTCTTAGAATTGCCGGCAAACATGGGTGTGATTTTTCAAAAGTGCTCATGAATGTCCACAGGGCTTATCGAAATAAAGGTTTCTAACAATTCTTTAAAATTACCATGATTAGTGGAGGTTACATCTTTGTGATGACCACGAAATGCTAATTCTTGCTTCCCCAAGTAAAGAACAGCACGAATGGGCGGGCAATTGAATGAAACGTCCATTAAGCTGCATATTTTCGTTGAAGCGTTTAATATATATTGCCTAAAGTATTCTTTTAAAGCATCCTCAATACCACTTAAATTTTTTTTTAAGTTTGAAAAACATAATGTACAATCCACATGGTAAAAAAACCTTCATGTTTGTGAAGAGCACGGGTAACGTTACCAAAATCATTGAAACCACTCTTATTCCACACATTTGATTTAACACCAATGATTAAACATGGCATACAAAAAAGTTTATTTAAATAATAACTCCCACACAGCCATTCAAACTCCGAATACCACGAAATCTTAAAATGCCGATTATATACTTTGTCCTTTTTTTGCAACTTTACTTACGTTTAACATAGGCATAGATAGGCTTTTCCTTACTTAAAAATCTTTTTTATCATCGTTATTCCACATGGAAAATGGGGTTTCTAATAAAAATACATACCTGGTCATTTAAGGGAAACGTCATATTGTAAAGGAACCTCTTAAGTTTAACCTAACGAATCAAGTAACGGAAATATTGATTTCCTAGGCGGTTTGAGAACTTGTAGCATAGTGCGCATATCTGAACTTTGGACCATATAAAAGATGGACACAGCAGTGTCCCCAGTTCGACGACTGCTCTTCGAGCGGCTCCACATGACGTGATGTTAAACGTAATTCATTAGTCACGTGAGGAAAGTGGAAAGGACGTCTCATCCTTCCTAGCAAGCTCCTCGCTATTCTTCTAGTGTGTTAAAACGATCATGGTGCGGTACAGTGTAGCATATAATTGCAAGGAAAGGGGTGGGGAAGTAAGGCGGAATTTACTCATTTCACAGGCTTATTAATGTGTATATATCTTCTGTTCACATTGTAAATGATACGGTTCCCATTATCACGCATAAACATTTCATTCACACATACACACACACAAATTACCAAGAAAGGCATCAGCTTTAACCTAAAACCAGAAAATATGGAAGAAATAAGTCATTAAAATGTATAAAAAATAATATATAGCAATTATATAAAAAAATCGACATATTTTAAATATCGTATTTTTTTAAATTATTGAAAATATATTTTTACTTTGTCAGTTGGCTTTAAAATATATATAAAACCTATAGGTACATTATTACCTATAGGTAACCTATTACATATAGTAACCTATTACGTATAGGTATTTATGATATAAAAGCATATTAAAAATTTCAGAACTCTAGTGCGCATAGATCTGAAGATAATCTCTGCGCAATATAGAAAAAGTGATTTTGAGAAAAAGAGCGTTCAAGTTGGAACTTGGTAACAAGGTAACATGTAATAGTTATTTTTATTTTATACAATAGTGCAAGAAGTAATTGAAGAATTTTGATGCGGTTTGTTTTAAAACACTGCCAAAAATCCATATTATTTTTTAAACTAATAAATAAAAAATCGATTTTTTAAAGATTTAAAGGTCCTGTGTCCCCTTAAGAAACAAAAACACAACGAAATTACACGCTTCTACTGTTACCACTCAACGTGCCTCGAAATACTTCAGGGTAATTAAATAATTCTAACAGATATAATACTAAACTGTTTGTAGTTTGAATCAAAGTTGGATTCAGTTCTTTCATTTAAATTTTTTTTCTTTGACCAGTAACACATCCCCGCAGAAATTTTTTTACCTCTAAAAACCTCTGTGGTAATCAAAAATCTCAATTTTTATTTCTGATCAAGCCATACCTCTGTTTTGGTAATTTTTACCTTTTTCCCCATGCAAAACCTCTGATCTGGCAATATTATCTGTCATGATGATGCGATAAAAATTTCTCTTCTGATAATTCTTGCTTTAGCCGTAAGCAGTCCGTTTCTATGTTAATCGTTCTAATGTTTCGTTCGCAAAGCATTTCCGTTTTGAAACACAGCTCTAAATTTCTATCGTCGCTTCATTCGGCCCTTTTTCTCGGCGGGCAATATTTCGTTGGTGCGTTTAACGCGTTTAAAGCGCTGACTTAAAAACGTAGCCTTCTGTTCCTGAATGTAATTCCAATTATATTAAAGGAATTAAATTAAAAACAAATAGTGGGCTCAAAATAAAATTCTAAATTTTATTTTTCTAATCAAATTTTAAATTCGACAAAAAAATAAAAAGGATTTGGAGATTAAATTAAAAAAACTGTTCAACCGCCCAATTTTTTTAGGGGAAGCGCCGCTTCTCAGTTCGACTCCCAGCAGTGCAAAAAGAACGCTTACTCAGAGATCTCATAAAGATCGCACTGCTCACTGTAGTCCGGGGTTTGGTTCCCTAGGCCTTAAGAGGTTCGGATTCCTCGGAAAACAGTAGGTCCCGGCGCAGCATGACCACTGTAGTCTTTGAGCCGTAAAACCAAAAAGAAAGCGAAAGAAAGCCGCTTCACTTCGCGTCACCCGACGAGCCGCCACTGCTCTTGACCGTCCTTGGCTGAACTTTCTATACATGCCGAACCTGCGGTTAGAATACCCTTACCAAAGCTTATGAACCCACAGAAGGATCTGCTACTGGAGCCATCCGGGTAACCTATGTCTGAGTTTGACTGTCTCTGTAATCTCCCGATGGCTCTCCGTCTCAGTTCTTCATGCAAATGACCCCACATTGCAACTTATTGGCTACTGTCGATTTCTTATTTCGCTATTTCAACGCAAATTACAGTCTTCATTCCCATACGTGCATTTTTTATGCTGCAGATAATGCATTCTTACAACGTTGTACTTTTACATAATGTAATATTATTCATCAGCCTTTTGTCTAAAACGTACTTAAATTTTGAAATGATTGGCTTAATTCTTGAATGAGTTATTGCTGGTTTTGTATTATTCCAATTTTATGGAAACCAGTACTATGCGAATGGGACATTTATTGAGACAACTAGTAATTAAGAAATTTCTTTATACATTATCATTACGTCATTTGCATGTAATGCGTCTCTTAATTATTAGATAAAGTGGAAGGTTTATTTCATAATAATAATTTAGAATAAAATTAATTACTTTAGCCGCTTACGCCATTAAGCAAAATAACGATATTATATAACAAATATATTAAACACGAAAACAAATATATTTTAAATCTATTATAACAAATAAATATTTGCTAAAATAAACACGTTTTACACAGTTTTCACAAATTTATCGTTTTACTTTAATGTTATATTAACTAAGTTTTAAAAGAGAGGAAATTTGGAGAAATAATTAATTTTGTAAAATATTTATGCAAATTAAATTGGGGCATGCAGGAAACCTTAAGTGACTTAGAAATGTGTTATCAAATATTCCGTAAACCGTTTATTACTCTTCATACGACGTGTTGCCGTGAAGAGCTCTAAAGTTAAATATCGAATTAAATAGGTTGAATTAATTCCGTGAATTAAGTAATTTGACATTTCCAAATAGCCTAACGTTATCTAAGAACGAACTACTAGTAACTTCTAACCGTTGAAATTAACTGTAAATTATATAAAAAACCGTTTAATAGAACCATTTATTAATTTGTACATTATACTTAAAACGATGTCATTAAGTAGTTTATGTACAACTGGACTAAAAACATCATTAAGGCTCGAAATATAAGGCTTTACTTGACGGTACATTAATTTTAAGATACTTTTCGTATATTTTATGCCATAAAATGTGTTGCGACTAGCAAGGCATATGTAGAGGTTATCAATAAATGTTTGCTTAAGAGGTTTAATCGCCAATTTTAGATAAAAACGGACACGTATATTTTTATTCCTGAAATCCATAATAATATGTTATAAATATACAGGGTGTAACTGAATTAATGACCAGAATTTTAATGGGTAATAGTGTCCATCAAGATTAACAATATTAGATATGGAATCTAAAGTCGCAAACCACCCACAGCGCCAGTTCTAAAACCGTCCAGCATGCACAAATATTTACAACCATTGCATGAGAGGCACAAAATACAATTCAGGTTAGCCGTTCCAGTGCGTGGACGATTAGGGCGTCGCATTTTGTGCCTCACAGGCACTGGCTGTAAATATTTGTGCACATTGGACGTAAGTATTTGTGCACATTGGACGGTTTTAGAACTAGCGCTGTGAGTGGTTTGCGACCCTAGGTTCAATATACAGTGGAACCTCGGTTATCTGTCTCCCGATTTACCGCCTTTCTCGCTGATCCATCAGCATCATGTTCGAATTAGCACCGCTCGGTTAACATCGACGATGAGACAATTTTACATATTCATGAGGCTCTATCCGCAGAAGAAAACATTGAAATTGATGACGTTGTTGAATGGGTAAACATTGACACACTTGAAGCAGGTTTTGAGTTCCTAAGTGACGACAAACTCATTCGTCAATTGTTGAACCCCAATGATCATAAAGAAAACGATCAATATGCACAGGAGGCTGGAGAACTTACAAAAACCATCACCCATGCTGAAGCACAAAGCATGCTTTCCAAGTGCATTGACTGGTTTGAACAGCAGACTGAAACAGATGCTACTCAGCTATTACCGCTTCGAAGGATGCGGAATATGGCAGCCAAAAAAAGAACGCATTGTGATTAAAAAATTGCGTTTTTCAACCCAGAAATATAATTTTACACATAGGTATGTAATGTTTTATATTCGTCTTTCATTAAATGCAAATTCGCTTGATTCAAATAAACTTCGTTTGTGCCTTCAGCAAATTTCACAACGTATTTTTTTTTAATTGTATAATTTTAATAAAAATGTACTATATTGTACTGTAAATTTCCCCGTTTCCGCTTAACCGTCTTTTCAATTATCCGTCAAGGCTCTGGTCTCGCGTCTGACGGATAATCGAGGTTTTATTGTATAAAATTTTTCGCCTTGATTTGTACTATCGCCCTTTAAAATTCTAACCATTAATTCAGTTACAATCTGTATAGGGACGTTTAATGAAAATACAGTAAAATGAGGAATCGTTACAGACGAGGCAGAACACTGAATAAGAATAAGCTGTTATTAGGTTAATATGTAAAAGCCCGTTCTCAAAATTATACTTGATTGTATCATATCAGAAGATTCAAAACCCATTCAGTTTACAAAATTTATTCAATAGGTATACTTGTATCTTTAACGTCGATTTCCTAAATACGGAGGATGCGGATTCCAATTTCAACGTTTTTAAGATTTGACCACCTTTTAACTTTTCGTTGAGTCATTTACGTTAGTTCCCTCTAATTTAGCCAGTTCGTTCGAATCGGATGCTTTTTAAACAATTTGGTATTTAATCTTGGATTTTCACCTCTACCTGAAAGAAAAGTAATTTTGAATAAGTTTGTCACGATTTTTTTGCGCCAGGACAACTAAGGTTATGCCGTGCCAGGTCATAGAGTTTTTCGAGAGATAGAGAACTTTTTTATCTAGGGAGCGTAACCCGGCATGCAATGAGTCGAATAAACGGTACGAATAAACGTACTATGGTATCGTTGAAATGGGACCCTGGTTAACGGCACAGTGAACGAGAGCCCTTTCTTAATTCCACCATAAAGCTAATGCCAATTGTTTAATTTTACTGCTGAAATGCACAAGTGTTTCCTGTCTGTCTCTGTGGTGGCTCTGAGGTAACGCTTTCTCCTTGTGTGCCATTGTACCGGGTTCGAATCCTAACGGACCCCAAAATAAAAACAAGTGAAAGAAAATCGCCTAAGGTCGATATTTAAATTTAGCGGGTTTCAATTAACATTAATTCGCAACTCTCTAATTCGCGATATCCTAATTTGCGACGTTTTAATCCGCAACTCTTTAATCCGCAACTCTCTAATTTGCAACTCGCTAATTCGCAACCCTTTATTCCGAAACTATCTAATTCGCAAAACTCTAATTCTCAAGTAACTCGGTAGGTTTTCAACGTTAACAATAGCTATCTTTATTGCATTTACGGAAGACCTTTGCCTTGTCCTTTTCATTGCGTACAGACAGGCAGGAAAACCAAAAGTAATAGAGAGTACAGCATCTATTGCAACCCGCTAAAAAACATTTACTAACTAACTGGTCACTGTAGTCTGGGGATTGGTTTTCAAGATTTTAAGAGATGAAGATTCATCAGGAAACTTTAAGTGTTGATACAATATCAGTATTGCTTCGCTTGTGTTGCAAAATTTACAAATAAACAAAGTTTTCATCTGTTACGCATACTGTTAGGCCAAACATTATTTTCCCCTCGCTTGCATTTTTGTAGTCGCTGTATTTTATTTTCTAATCTACTTTACCAAAATTTCGATCAGTCTGATGGGTTTTCCAGGACAGCCCAAATTACGAATTAATCGAGCAGCTGAAATGAGTTGACTTGTATGAGCTTTACGGCGCAAGGACTGCAATGACCATGCTGCGCTCGGCCTACATTTGTTCCAAATTTCATTTTCGAGGAATCCAAACCGCTTAAGGCCTAGGAAACCAAACCCCGGATTACGGCGAATAGTTAGTCAGTAAGCGTTGTTTTTTGGACCAATTGGGTGTCAAGTCTGAGACAACCGCACTCTCAATTAACGCGTTACTACTGCACCAACTCAGGGCCCTAGTTAAGATGAAAGAATATTTATTTTAAATGGAGTCGAATATAGTGATAGTGGGGTTTTAATACATCTAAATGTGACAAAATACTTTGCAGTTACATGCTTGTCATAAATTTTTAGTTTTCTTATATAACAGCAATTAGAGAATCGCTAACTTTAAGAACAATGGTTACCTAAAGTTACTTCGTCCATTTTGTCATAGGATTCACTCTTTGTCAGAGCCTGGAGCTGTGCAACCAGTCGTGAGCAGTTGATAAATATGGTCGTTTGTTGGCATGTTACGAAAACAGTGACTCGTCTATATCAGCGAGACATGGAGTTTGCGTCCTTATATTTCTTTGTATGTGGTGGCTGCTTTAGAAAACTTTTGGTTGGTTTGACACAAGAAAGAAAAATCTTCGATTAAAGAAAAGAAAGACATATAGATCTCAAAATATTTCATGAGGTAAATATAAGTTTTAGAAACTATGAAAGGAACAAACAGAATACGGAGGTGTTAAGATGAGATGTGGTGGAAATTATTAAATGTTCTGCAAAGTAATTCACAGAAAGAGATGCCTTTGTGTAAAGGGATTGGATAGTGGTTAAGAAGGGGAAGTGGAAGAACAATAGACGGTTAGAAAGAACATGCGAAAATTACGAAAATAAATGAAGATTCCGTAAAGAGGAAATGGTTCAAATATATTGAAAAATGGAAAATAAGTGAATAACATAAATTGGAAGACAAAATTGAACCCTATATGTTAACGTATTTATTAAAGATGATTGTTTGATAGTGGATCCGTTTTATGAAAAATATGTCGCATCATAGTAAGCGAATGCCTATGAATTCACCTACCTACGGCAAGTAAGTAAAGGCATATTTTCATACGACTACATGCATATCTCCCACCCTGTACACTTATCGTTTTTGTGTGATTGTAGATATATTGTGCATATATATATATATATATGTATGACGTAAACTTTATCAACTGCTGTAACATGTGTGCCGTAAAAAAGTAATATTTTATGGTGCATGTTGGAAAAACTCTTAAAAAGAAAAATACATCTATAGACACAAAAAAAAGACACACGCCGATTTTTAATTCTGTATTGGTGGCCAATTATATAATATAAATGTGTGGGCTCAAAGTTCATCTATGCACCGGTGATATTTCTTGATATGCGTTTCCTAAAAAATATGATATATGAGCAAAAAACGTTGAACTAGAAAAAATGGGTCAAAATGTATGAATATATTGGTAAAAGATATGGTAATGTTGTTTCATTTTAGGACAATGACTATTAAGGTCATATTGCCCCAGAACCTACAGTTTTCCGAGGAACCCGAACCTCCGTGGTGTATAGGACAAAACTGAACTATGTTGGTAAGGAAACTGGCAAGCTTTCTGCTGAGTCATTAGGATTGAACCTAGTTTAAAATAACAATAGAAGAATGCCGTTTATAGGAGTCTTTAAACCTTTACGCCTCCATAGGGTGTGCATTCAAATACGTATGATAAATTTTGCACAAAAATGCCATTTAAATCCCAATCAATTCCGAAGGATATAATTAATATATTAAAAATAATTCTTGTATTAAGAACGAAAATGTCTTTTGCTAATAATCCAACTAATGAAATCCTCCACGTTTTCCTGAAATTGATTAGGAGACTAATGAGGATCCATCTTCGGAGCAAACTCAAACGGAAAAATGACACGTTTTAATTAAGGAAGTGATAATTATTTCCTTTGCTCTCCATAATTAAGGTATATGTCGGAAGTTCGATAATCCTTAGCAGTCGGTAGTGGAAGGAGATAGAATAACGATGCAAAATTGATTTCCATAACTGCTATTGTTTACTTCAATGAGAAACAATAAATCTTGCTGGAAGACGATTACATTATTATCGTTATTTATTTTATTAATCCAAATTAAATTTCTGATTATGGAAATGACTAAAAATAAGTTCGTCGTGTATTTCTATTTATTTCGAATTTCTTATGGCTAAAAGCAAGCGAATTTTTGAATATAATTTAAGGTATAAGCATACGTCGAATTGTTTTTTTTTTATTTTTCAATATATTAATTCAGTTTTGTGTCGTAAGTATGCAATTAATTAAACCAGAGCGAATTGCTAATGGCAAATAAATTTTCACTAATTGCTAATTAATTATTTTCTAACTAAGTGTCTCATTAGCAGTAATTTTCAAGCATGAAACCATTGGTTCTATTTAGTTTTAGGGTACAAATTAAAATGAAAATCAGATATAATTATTCACTCAATGGGATGTAGTAGAATGATATTTGTACTGTAGATATCCTTTTTGAAAATAAAGAAATATTATTCTAAAAGTAATAAAAAAAGCATTCTTTTAGAGGAAATTATTGCTTATGTGATTAAATTAATATACGGGGTGATTCAAAAGTCAGTCCCCCCACTGTTAATTTTTTAGTGGGTTCAGGCAGATAAACGTCCTTTTGGGAAAGTTCCTTGTTGAAAAGGAACTAACTTTTGTCCTGTGTTGCGACTCACCAGCAGCACTAGGGGGCAACTCCAAAATTTCAAATGGCAACCCCATCGAGTAATACCTTGTTTTGATGGTATCGAAGGGAAAAAAACATTAACGTTTACAGTATGGTGCTATGATGCTCATAGCACGAACGACGTATCCGCAAATTTCAAAATCAACCTTTATTCTCCTGGCTTTTGTTCACGATAGTAAGGTCGTAGGGAAATAATAAAAACTGTAGAAAGTAAAGCAATGTGTTCTACCATTCGAAATTTTAGATATCGTGTTCACCCAATGGGGAAAGTTTCAAGGATCGCTTAAAAATATCAATATTCTAACCCTCAAAAACTCAAATAAAAATATTTCCATGGCAATAATAGTTGTTTGAAATAAAAACATTTCCATAGCAACAATACTTATTTTAAATCACACATGCGTACTCACAAAAAGTTTGCTTTTTGAAACTAACACCGCTGAACAAATGTCTCCAACCCACCAATAAGGTGAATTGGCCGTCACGGGTTCGTGGCATGGCCACCTCGTAGTCCAGATATGACACCCTCGGATTTTTTACTTTGGGGTCATTTGAAATCAGTAGTTTACGAACCGCCACCTAAAAATATAAATCTACTGCGCCAAAGAATATGGGATGAGTGCCGTAAAATTACTCAACATATTTTTTAAAAAGTCAAAGAAACCTTTGAGGCCCGGCTATATAACTGCCGAGAAGTGTAAGGCCTTCAGTTTGAGCAGCTACTTCATTAAAAGGTAACTTCTTTTCTTACTTTTTTTATATTTTTTTATTTTTTAATATTTTACTGCTTTCTTTTTTAATATTTGAGTTTTGAGGGTTAGAATATCGATATTTTTAAGCGATCCTTGACACTTTCCATATTAGGTTAACACGAAATATAAAATTTTCAGTGATAGAACATACATTGTTTTACTTTCTACAGTTTTCGTTATTTGTCTACGACCTTACTAGAGTGAGCAAAAGCCAGGAGAATAAAGGTCGATTTTGAAAACTCAACAAAAAATTAACAGGGGAGGACTGACTTTTGAATCACCCCGTATATTTTCAAGCAAATACTTACTATTCCTGTACATCCCAGCCCACACGTTTATATTATGTATTATGCTTTAATAATTTCATAAATCTAGTAGACAAAACCATGAATATAAGGAAATTTGTTTTGAATATCATAAAATTTGCCGTAAAGTAATAAAATCCTCAAACTTAGGTTTCAAGAATACTGTCCTACAATAGAGGTCCATTTAAAAATGTGGGTTTGTTACTCTCATAAAAGTATGTAACTATAAAGATAAATAAAATTTCAGAAAAGAAATAAAGAGAGCTTAAAATTTGGGGCAAAATAAAATGCTTATAAAAAAAAATAAAATTTAAAAGTTTTTCTTTTCCATAATAGGCGTATACTTTATGAAACACCTTTCCACACCAAAAAATAACCTTTGCTTATATGGCGTACGTCATCCTGGCTTGAAGTGAATATTAAAGCCACAATCGGCTTAATAAATGACTATTGTGTATTCAGATATATTAGATTTCATTTCGACAAGGGTTTCTACATCCTTTACTGGCGTTTTATAATTTTCAAGAATCTGATAGAAGTCTTTTTGTATTGCCTTATTAATATATATATATATATATATATATATATATATATATATATATATATATATAAATAATTGTCTGTATATAAAAGTAGGCAGGGTGTGACATTGTTGTCAGAATCATTATTGAATTTAGTCTATTTTCCTCCAGTCCATTACAAACAATAATTGCTACTGGCGTTATGTTCGACGTTTTATTTATCTGCAGTCAATAGTACCAGACAGAAAGTAATTTTTTTTGTTAAATCAACGTATCGCTTCACCTCAAGGACACAAGCGTGGAAATTTATGAATTAAGCAGAAAGCGGCATTAAAACTTACTCCACTTTCTTGATATTCTGAAATTAATTCTTTATTTGTCTTAATAATAAATTTCCCTTTCTTTTTGTTGAAGTTCTTGATACTCTATAGTGGTAAGCTTTTGTTTGTTTGTTTGGATTTTGCATGGATTTGGATTTTGTTGTTTTGGATGGCGCAAGAGCATCTGGGCTATACTGCGCCAAACATGGTAAAAGGTAAGCTTTTATGATGAAAATAAAACACAACCAGGTACCCCACATACTATGAAGCTACCCGTTTTTTTAATTGTAAATGAATTTTAAATAATAGAAATAATGGGGTAATGACATATGATGGACATATGATGATCTAGAGAAACAAGAAAATATATTTCTACTCATTATTCTGCTGTAAATTTTGCTATAAAAACTTTAACAGCTTTAAATAAATACATTTGTGGGTTTTCCTTACCCATCGAGAAGCTCAAATCAAATGAATTTCAAGTCCTATGTCTCTAAGGCACTGAGCGATCAAAAAAATTTTTTTATCAACAAACGTTTTTAAATATTAACGTTCCAGTGAATATGGTAAAAAATCTATCGACCAATCATTTTCCTACTTATAAAATAATATAAAATATTACGTGATTTTTTTCCTCATCTCTTGGATTATCTCCCTCCCTCTCCTGGAAACACAGTTCCACTTACGCGGCAAATATTTCCAGATTATTTAATTATTCATTATTTTTTATATACAAAACAACGGAATTTTTTTCACAATAACTCTGCTTTACAAATTTCAATAACAAATAATTTTTTTCCATATAATTTCATAATATTCCAAATCTAATTCAAGTTGTTACTAAATATAATTCTCTACCAATTTTACACATACATGTTATTAATAATTAATAAAACCTGACTAACTGAATGGTTTGTAACTTCAATTGCTTTGAAATCACAAAATGCTACAGAGAAATACAAATAAGTTTATTTTTAACTCATTGAAGAAAACGCAAGGCGCAGAACTAATTTCTTACAAGTGTAACTTCACATCTAATACTCTGAGAAAGATTTTGATGTAAATTTTCGTGCAATTAATTTTTAAAACTGGGACTCCTGGCGTGTTATTCAAGAAAATTGAACTAAGCACCTACATTTCTGGGCCAAACTAACACCCTAGTTTGGATCAAAATTTCAGGGGAAAATTTAATCATCTTGTTTAAATAACTCAAGAATGTCCGTTTACAAAAATCACGATATCAAAATTTACAAAAATAAGTACTGAGACAAAGCCTGATTAACTATGGATCAGTGGTCCAGTTGGCAAAACGATGGAATTCCACGCAAGAGGTCGCTGTTCGTGTCGAAATTGAGCCGTGGCATTTTTCGTCATTCCGACCCTGGCTATGAAATTGCTCCCACAGGTTCCGTGTGTGGAATATTTGTGGTCAAACGCCCACCGCTTTTTTCGCTGATTGCTCTGACTTTGGGTGAGTAATTAATGTACGAGTTTGTGATACATAGGTCAAAGAGAACCCGTTTAAACCAAAAATGTAAAGTACAGTGAAACCTGGCTGAGGTGGAAACTCACGGGACCGGAAAAAAATTCCATAGTATGCATGTTTCCGCCTTATGGAGGTCACATGTAAAATATATGCATAGTTAAATTCAGTGGTAAGAGCTGCATATGCTTTTTTTTTTCTTTGCCTTACCTTGCGAACTTTAAGACTATATTTTCCTTTTGATAAAAATATTTATTTTATCACTGCATTTTATTTTTATTAATTTTAATTTTTGCACTATTTTGTGGGTTTAGTAGTTACGATCAATATGATGCAAAATTTCATTCTAACTGTACATGCTTATACCATACAAAAAGTCTATTATGTAAGCTTAAATTGTAACGATAAAGTACCTCCCTTGTAAAGATAATGATTCCCTTGTATAAAGATAATCTCTCTCTCTCTTGCGGTGGGTTTATCCATGAATTGATAAAGTCGATGTGAGTGACTTTTCGTTCTGGTTAATAATGAACGTTTTTATTTAAGAAGTGGGTGGCGTTGTCATACGCAAGGGGGGGGTGGTCGCGATTATGATTGTAACCCCCATTGCGATGAAATTGTGCATAGTATACGGGTGTCCACGAATTCATTGCCAGCACGTTAAGAGGTTGTACCATTGGCCGAAATCCCCCCATGTCCGCAAAGGGCCCGATTTGGTTGCAGAGTGAAACTATTGTTTATATCCACATCGTGACTACGTAGGCAATTACATGCACAAATGTTTTTTTTTTACACATAATTTAAGTGATTGACCTAATAATGCAGCAGAAACAGAAAGTCGGAAATTTCCTTTCCATAGTCTTGAATGGTGTTACATCAAAGGTATGGAAAACCATTGGTCTACCATACTGCAGGCAGTTGGGAATCGTTAAGCATGTGTAATAGGTGAAGGAGATCAAAAGAAACAACTTTGGTCCAGTGAAACAATGTCCGAAAATGAGCCGTTCTGGAACTATAGGGCTGCTATTATTTGCATCCACATTAGTTAATCATGTAACAAAATTTGAAAAATTTGCCGTTTTAGCCTAAAATCATATTGGAAAAGGTTTCACCACTTACTATAGTCCAAAATAACTTCCCATGGCCAAATTTATGCAGTTGGGGAATTTATAGCCCAAACGTGAGAGGGTGCTAGCAGGGCCCAAAATGAAAATTTTCAGGAACTGGAAAACCTTTACTGTTTGTTCCAGTACATTTCGAGACCTGGATGGTAGTACATATAGCATCCAACAATGCTACGTATCCGTAAAAGAACTACACGCGTAGATACGTAGCGAGGATTCGTAAATGAAGTACAAATCCAGAGGTTTCCAAAGTGATATTTATTGAGCACAATTACAACAAATGCTCAAACGTGTATCCACCAACATTGATACACGCGGACTGATCGGGCACCTCGCCGGCTGCGGAGGCCAGTCGAGTTACCAAATCCTCCGCTGACAGCACAGGCGTCTCGTGCACGATACTTTTCAAATATCCCCGCAGAAAGAAATAAAGACAAGAAAGATCAGGTGATTTAGGACTCTACAGGTTAGGGCCTCGCGCCTAATCCACCGGTTCCCAAATATGGCATTCAGATGCTAACGCACGTCTCTGCTAAAAGTGTCAGGTGCCTGTTCGTGCTGGAACCACATACGGGCATGGATGGCGAGAGGAACTTCCTACAGCAATTCGGGTAAAACCTGTTGCAGAAAAATACGATAAGTTCGCTCATCGGGGCGGTCCGGCAGTATGTATAAGGTTTAATTAAGTAGTCATGCACGATCATCGCCCACACATTGATGCTGAAACGTTGCTTGTTTGACTTTAAACGTGTACCATATGTGTTCTGGGGCGCACACAAGTGAGCATTATGCACATCGTTGGCATACGCAGGGAGGTGTTGATGGGGGTTGTAAACCCCCTCCCTCTGCAGCCAAACTGGCTCATTTTGGGACATGGAGATTTCGGCCAATATGGTTTATCTGATGTCCCCTACAAACTCTTAAGGCGTTTGCAATGAATTCAGAGACACCCTGTACATGTAAATACAATGGAGTTGTAGCTCTGTAACCCCTCCCCCCCCCATTGTAAGCCTGTAACCCTCCCCTTATGAACTTTCTAGGTATTCCTATGGCAGGTGGATGGTGTGCAAAATGGTGGTCGGACAAGCATGTGCGTAGGCAGAAAGTTCACAAGGGTTGTTATGGGCTTAATGGGAGGGGTTACAGAGCTACTACTCATATATTCCTATGTTAAATATACAAAATTTCATTGCGATGGGGGTTACAACCCTCTTTCCTTTTTCTGCTGAGAAAATTTTTTTCCTACTAACGATTTTCCGCTTTATGAAGGCTTTTCTCTTTGACGGGACTGAATAGTACTTTCCGATACCGCGTTAGACAGTTTCCGTGTTAGCTAATGTTAACTACCATTGACTTTTGAAGGGACCGTAAAAAAATTCCGTGTTGAGCAAGTTTCCGCCTTAGATAGTTTTCGCTATACTAAATTTAACTTCTTTAATATTTGTATGTCAATAACCAAGCGTGCATTTTACGTTTGGGATAAAGGTGTTCAATTTTTTCCATTATGTCCTGTGTATGCAAATGTATGTGCCTGTGTATGTGCAAATTAGTAGATCTTTTCAATCTGTTAGTCATTTTATTTTTACCGTTCATTTTCATTATACATATATTATTATATTATACATATCCGTTTGTAACACGGGTTGTATTACGCGGTGTGTTGCATCAGTTACCGTTCTGACGAAAATAGTCCAGGGCTATTGAAACAGCTGTGAACGATTAAATTTATTATTCAACTGTGTTAATTTGTTGCCTTTCCAAGTATTTTATTTTAATTTTTTTTTTGCTTAATTTTTTTTTCAATTCAAGCCTCAGTAAACTGGAGCTTTTCTGCAAAGCCGGAAAATGGACTTCGTTCTGAATATTCCATATGAACTTCAATTGAACCCTGTTAGGATTCGTGCCTTAACTTCCTGGTTATCGAGAAAGTTAAGCCACTTCGGTTCAAACGGAGGATTCCTAGTTCGAATCCAGACCAAATCTGTGTCTCTTTGGTTTTTTTTACACAATATGCTGTAATTTGAACTAAGACACTGCAGCCAAAAATTGTTAGCCATCCCGATTCGCCACAACAAATTAAAGAAACCAGCCCAGTGGCTTTATAGGTTGACCATTTGGCAATTTTGTTAATCCTGAGAGGGGCAATACTATCTTACAGATCTCAGTAGCGCTTTCTCAACCCGTTTTACTGATGATATTAATGGGTTTTTCTTATCTTAATGAGTGTAGACAATGCTGAAGTTCGTCTGTGAGGGACAGGATGTAGCTGCTTTCGACTTACAGTAACTGTCTGCCAATTCTTCTTATACAAATCGGCAGCGGGTTACACTCTTCAACAAGTTTTTATTTTTTGTTTTTACCAAAATGAAAGTAGCTACCTTTTATAAATTTTGGGTCGCTGAACACAAAAATTACCCTTAAAATTCTCTCCTAGCTCAGAGTTTTGAGTAATTGCACTGTTTGTATTTTTCATATAACGCTATGGTTCGTTATAACTACGATACGTAAAATAAAAAACTAATAAGACAAAAACATATAAAATAGACAGTGTCGTTCTTAATAAAGCTGTTATTGACTCGGCGCCGGTGCTTCTGGCCTTCGTTTCATGAACCATGTGATCGAGCGGTTAAAACCAGTTCCATCCAATGTTTTCAGTTTTATATGTGGCAGCGAGTGGAGAAATTAATATTGCGCCCTCTATTTCTGCATTTTTTTTACTGGTTTGCTTAATTAGTGACTGACTGCATGAGTGGCTTCCTACATTTTACGTAAATACATTTTACATAAATTTTGTGGTCCACTGAATATGCAGCAGTGCCCCGCTCCTGTATAAATTCGGTGGGCAATTTTTGCTGTATATGCGCTGCCGTGATTTGTGGTTCCAGAAAGCGGCCATTGACTTTTGCAGTGAAAAAGGCATATGTACTGCAGTTTGGGTGTCGCGTCGGAGATCAGAATAAATCGTAAGCTCCCCACGTTTGTTGTACGACTTGTTCGTCCACCCTGAATGCTTGGATGTTTGGGAATAAAGTTTCCATGAGTTTTAGTGTGTCCGCCGTTTGGCGTGAACCAACAAACCATACCGCCAATTGCTATTTCTACATGGTACCGTACTTGAAGAGAGAAATTAATACAAAGAAGAAAAAGAAGATTGAATATTCTGTCATGCCATGTGTCATTTGCCCAGTGGTCCATGAAGAAGAACTGCCAGTCCCGGATCCCCCGCTAACATTCCGACAGACAGTGATATGGAGGATGATGGAAGTGAACTTGATGTGTTAAAAAGTCTTCCAAGCACCAGTGACTCAGATCCAACATTGCAATCGACAAGTACCTCCTGTAACGTATACAGAATCACACAATGTGAAATTCATGTCCTGATTGGGGATTTAGAACTGCCAAAGAATAAAGTTGAACTCTTAGCATCCAGATTGCAGCAGTGGAACCTCCTGGCGGATACTGATAGAATATGTACTCTTCGCAATCGTCAAAAAGTACTGTCAACGTTTTTCAGCAGTGACGACAACTTAGTATTTTGCAATAATGTTGAAGTTTTGATACTGAAACTGAACATTCCGTACAAAGCAAACGATTGGACATTACAAAGGAAAGTGGTCAGTTTCAATGCTAGCAGATTTCTGCTGGATGATCCAGAGTGACGCTCCAGACATTCCCCACAAGCGACAAGCAAAAAGATGACATGCATTAAAAGGAAAGCGTGTTAACTGATATCCCTACTATTACATTCTCATAGCTTCATATGTAAAAGGTAAACAGTAAGATTACTCAGCAACCTGAGCCAAGAGGAAATTTTAAGCCTAATTTTCATGTTCACCGACACCAAATCTATAAAGGACGGATATTTTCACCTCTGTAAAATTTTCACAGTTGAACAGTGTTATCTAAGCTTGGTACTAAGAATTTACTTTGTAATACAAAGCTGTGTACATGAACCAAATGAAAATAAATAACGGACATTGGTTTATGCATTTTCTACCACATCTCGTTCTTCCCTAAAGTATCAACTTTAAAAATTCCCTTTATTGAAACTCCAAATTTTGTAATTTGAAGAGGAATATGAATTTTAGATAAAATTTAAAATTTATTTTGACCAGAAACGAGTGTTATTCCTTATTGTTACATACACCTTAATAAAACTTTCCTTTTCATAAGTTCATTAAAATAAATTTCCATTATCTATACCTCTTTTATATTGGGGGAACCTTCTTAAAAGAAAACAACGTCTTTTTAATATGCGATTAATCTTCGTACAATTTAAAGAGGCGTGGCCTAAACTAAAAAGATAAATATTAGGCAAACAAGCAAAGCAGATAAGTACAATATATTTACGTATTTTTTTCGAGAATAAACGTGCGCTGAAGTTTTTTGCTATGCTGCATTTTGAATGCTTTAAAACAGTGGTTCCTAACTCCAGCCGCGGACCATTTTTCCACTTCCATTAAGACTTGCCTTTCCGCTTTAATTGGACTTACGGACCACTTTCCACTTTAATTGGACTTGCAGAGGACCACTTTTCCACGTCAATTATATTCGCGGATCATTTTGAAAATTCTCACGAGTTGACTGCAAAATCTGAATAAGAAAGGGAGCTGGGTTTTTTGGGGGGGGATGTGTTTGTAAAATCGTTGCTTGGGGAAAAAAAAATAAAGAATAAAGAGAAAAAATCTTGTGATAATATAGTCAAATATAGTTAAGACGAATTACTTTTAATACGAACCGTTTTCTGAAGTTCCATCAGATTGTAAAATACTACAATTATACTATTGATATTATTTTTATATTTAATTTTAATATTTAATAAATAATTTTTATAAGTATTTTTTTTAATCGTTTTTTTAAATAATGACTTCTTCGCGGACCACCAATGGTCCACGGAACACCAGTTGGGAACCACTGCTTTAAAACAAAGGCTTAACTTTAGATCTGAGCCCTCTTCTCCCCAGCCTCCCATTTGATTTATTTGAAATAAACATTCATTACGTAGCAGCTAGTAGCTATAAAATCAGCAAAACACAACAACAAAAAACCACTTCAGCTTTCTTTGAATTTTTCTTGCGTTTTGGGGGCACTTAAGTTAATGGTTTAGGCAGAATTTTTCTTCTATACAAGCGAACGTAACAAAGGGAAATGCTTTTAAACATAAAATAACTCCAGCCCCTTATTTGTGCTTTTGCTAAATGAAGCGACCCTTTCTTTCCTTTGAGTATAAACAAAGAAACTGCGTGGTCGCTAGCTCTATCATTAGTGGAGATCAAATCGCAATAAGTTGATTACCAACTTTGGTTGAAAAGAGTAAGTATATTTTTTTCTTAAAGAAATAAATAGCAGCACTTTGTAAATGAATGAGATATTACACTGGAGATTTGAAAATGCGCGGAACGCCATCGAAAATTACTTACTTATTCATAAATGTTCGTGAAATGTAATTGTATACAGCCCCAAATGTGATTTCTTTTTAGCGTTAAAAAAATTACTGTGGCGCAGTGGTTATTGGTTTTGCGTAAGCAATATTAAATTAGGCCATGAGAGTTTCAACCAGCGATAATGAACGAAATGGCAATTGAAAGGAAACTGATGAAAAACGGCAATATGTCATTTTCCCTTCCTTCGAGTTGCCACTTTCTACTTCCTTGAACCTGGCATGTATTAAATATGGTTCATAAAGGAAAATATATTATTCTTGCAAAAATTGTCCCAATTAGCTGTTCACAACGCTGCAAGATAATAAAAGAAAGCACGGATTTTGAACTGCTGAAGCCAGTACATGTTTGGTTAAAATTAAAACTTGGTAGTACGTTACATGGACGCCAATATGGGGGGGGGCAGAGAGGGCTCAGGTCCCCTAGCTGTTCAAAAATTTGATTTTACCGATTCTGCTATGCATTTACTTTAAAAAATGACAAAATAAAATAACATTTTAAAATAAGGTACTTTTTAGCTCATTACTAATTGTCAAGCAGTATCAATTATTTTTGTAGCGTTTTGGTATCTTGTACATTCACTAAAATTCTCGACAGCTTTGAGAAGGAGGTAATAATTTTTCTACGCCCCACTCTGGAAATACTCGTTAATGTTTCTCAACCCTCACATAGAAGTGCTCATATAGTCGGCCATGGTAAGTTATAGTTAACTTTAGAACTAAAAGTTATAATATAATGTGATAATTTTTTATAAAAAAATGATTATTAATCTCTCATCTGTTAAATTATAGAATTATGTTATTTGGAAAAACGTATGATATTAAAATGCATTTGTACGTAATTCTAAGTGAAATTTACTGAAGTATTTTCTGTGCAGGAATGTATATTTGACAATAACGAGGATTGAAGGCTCACCAAGTGAAGGAGCCGTTTTGTATTTCTTTTTGCCTCTAATTTTACTCTCTTACAGGGAAAAATACATTCCATTGAATACGTTTGTATTGTAGTTATACATATGATAAAATTAACAGTATTTCAAACACATACATTTTCGTACAAATCTCCTTTTTTAGAATGGCATACATCACAAAGCGAATAGCAGTGAATGGTAGGAAAACATTGTTTTAACACAAATGTAAAATCCACGCAGAGTAAGTGCATTGACTAATGATAACAATGAGAAGAGTGTAAATTTTAATGATCCTTGCAGAATGTCGAAGCGTTTCTGACAGCCGTTGTTGTCCTTCTTCAAATGTTGACGGGAATGAACTTTTATGAACAAAAATTACAGCCATTTCATACTGATGTCTAATGTCTGGCAGCAACGCAACTTTTTGAAGTTAAACTACTGGTTATGGAATTAAATATTTCTGCAAAAATATTATTCGAATCTATATATTATTTCCATCATTTTGTTAGGAAGCATTACTGTGAATCACTATTACGAAAGATTATTATGTATTAATATTATGCATTATTATTATTATTATTATTATTATTATTATGTCCGTTATACACTGGTTAGGCTGTACAGCATCAGGGAGATGAGTATTGTTCTCTGGAGCTCTTGATTCAGTTCATGTTTCAACCGGAAACCTGTGAACTATACAAGTATCTTTTAAATATATAGGCGGTTTTTTTGTAAATCTGCTGCCATTGTGTCAGTAATGTCCAGTTTTTCTAGGAAGTTCTTTAAATTAGGTGTGATGGTTCCCATTGTATTTATGACAATTGGGATGACATTTGCTTGGTTTTTTTTTCAGAATCTATTTTCTATTGCAAGGTCACGATATTTGGAGATTTTTTTTTCGAATTCCTTTTCTTTAATTCTGCTGTCACCCATTACTGCAATATCAAAGATAAGCACTTGTTTTTCCTTAACCAATATTATGTCTGCTGTTTATTATTATTATTATTATTATTATTACATATGTTTCCCATTATGAAATTAAATTGATAAAAATGGATGATTTTTCAGCACATATTTTTGATTACATACTTTTATTTTTGTGAATTTGGAGAATCGTTCATTTATATTTTGTGTGTAATATATTAATGAAATTAAATATATATAGCACTAACATTTACAACATATTTAAAGAACAGATTAATTCTATGTATTAAATTATTATTCATTACACAACTAATTGTATATTGAATATATTTTTATATGATTTGATTTTGAACGCATATGATGCAAGGAATTATTAGTAAATATTATCCCAAAATACACCATTTTCGAAAGATTTCACCCAAATTAAAAATACTTATTTATACTGTTTACAGGAGGAGAAGAAATAATGATGAACTGTTTCCAATACGGGATAAAATTGTATAATATTGATGACCGATCAATATGCTTTTAAAAAAGTCCATTATTCTATTCAAACTATTTATTTGCAACTTTCTAATGTTAAGTAGAATGAACGCGCCATTTATTTATAAATAAACGCAGTTTACATGAAACTATGGCATCTATAATGGAAGATAGATAAATTTATGGTCCATTAACTGGAAAATTAAAGCATAGCTCTTTCAAAGGTGAGATTTTATCGGGTGAGCCTTATCACCGTTTTTGAGTTTGCTCCTCAATCAAATTTACACTCTAAAAAAGGGCAAAAAATGGCGAATTATCGGCACCGCCTGGGTCGTTCTTTAGTTCTATCTTGTTTATCTGGAATTCCGTCATTATCAGTTAACGGCTCGCTGGGCTAAACTATAGGCTTACGACTAGCTACGTTAAGTGGCAGCACGAGTGCCAGGAGCCAGGCTGAAGTGCTTTGTTGCAACGGAGCAAAAGCGGCAATCGATATTTTTGTCACGGAAGGTTAAAGAAGAAAAGAATCTAATAGCCTTTCTATGATCTGTCTTGGCACTCATAAGAGGATACAGAGAAAATAAAACTTTTATGACCAATAGCGATTTTCCTCCTCGCGATTGGAAATTGCAAGACAAGATGACATTTTTTAGCCATTGAAAGACACCATCAGTGTGTACAGATACTGTTCTTTTTCACTAGGTGCCCCATAAAAAATATGAAATAGGTACATTAATGATGCAATTTAAATTTTCCATCATGGGATTTCAGTTTTGTCTTCTGTCATCCATTTGATGTGGACAAGAATGAGTGACAGAGGTCAGATGGGTGGTTAAAATTCAAGATCTTTGCAAAATAAAAAAATATACAAGAATTCTAACAATCCATAATACACATTTTACTCTATTGAAGTTTAAAAATTCTTAGTTGAAAAAAATAGTAATTAAATGACTTTTAATTAAAAAAGAGAATATAATGTTAGTCCATTTTTATATAAATCGAACACTACGCAGATTAAATCAAACAACAATGTCAATCAATCAACGTTTATTGGCGTAGTGATACCATCGGCGTTGGTATCACTACGCCAATAAACGTTGATTGATTGACATTGTTGTTTGATAATGTTAGTAGTTAATGCGTTATCATTTTATTTTTGATTATGGCAACATCAAAATATTTGTAACTTTTCTATAAATGCAAGAACATAATAAATGATATAGTAAGTGACATTTAACTGATTAGTCCAGAAAATTAAATCTAAAATATCATAAAAAGAAGCTAATAATTAATCGGAGAGGCAGAAGGACGTTCAAACAAAAATAAAGGGTATTTAAAAAGACAGTTCAGAGAATTGAAAATAACCGCAAATTTTTTAGTCGTGGCAAAAGTGCTAAATAAATTTATGTTAAATTTACTTAGTAAGATGAGTTCAAGAATGTAAATAATCACTCGTTGCAAAGAAAACCCTACAACTATAAAGGCCAATTCTTACAGCAATTTTTTCTTTAAAAAAGAAAGTGTGTATAATTATTAAACATTTTTCAGTAAATAAGTTAATTGCTAATTTATATTAAGTTTATTAAATATTCGCATAGAAGTTACACATATTCATAAACTGGTATATAAAGTTATTTGCACAAACAAAATAAGAATGCAAATTAGAGAATTCATGTATATTCTATTCGTTGGTAAACTCCATAAGAATATGACAAAGGAAATAACGGCAAGTTAGGTTTATAACTAAATATGCATAAATATTTATACGATGATGACAGAAAATCGATTCTATCTCATTTATTTTTGCTATTTAAATAATGACAGACATTTTATTTGGAGCAACGAATTTTTTTGTCGAAGAGTATAACAGATATAAGCTTTGAAAAGACCATATGTACATAAAAATAAATTTTCTTTCATCCTAACCACGAATGTATGGAAATTATGGTACAACGACTAGCAAAATGAAAAGGAATTTTAGGAAATCTGGTGGAATACGATCCAACTAGGCATTACGCAGGAAAAAAACAAATCAAAAAAACTTTAAATGCACTTTTAAAGAGGGAGAGAGAGAGAGAGAGAGAGGAAAAGTAGAGAGGAAGCTGCCTTAAAGTCATCACATTGGCCAAACGGGTTGGCAAGTTAGACCTACAGTTTAACGAAGATTCCGAACTTCAATCACCACAGCCAAAGTCATGCGCTAATGATGGGACCCATTATGTCACCCTCCTACGGAGTGGCAGCTACTGGGGCTGCTTCGAAGAGGCGCTCTGGCAAGTGTCGATATTATATATATGCCCTATAATAGGTAACCTAATATTTTTTTTGTATAGCTTCTTTAAACATTTGATAGTTATCATCATTTTAAAATGTTAGTTTATTACAGATTTCATATAAGATTGATTTCCCTGTAAGATCACTAAATATCAAAGGGGTCAGTTTTCTACACAAACCTATCTCTTTCATATATATCCGCAATAAGCTGTTGCCAATCGCGTTAATTAATATTTTCTAAAATGTCTTTTATTTACTTTGAGAATAAATGCCTTCCCTTCATCTCTCCTGTTATCGTAGTAACCCTTCAGTGTCTTCTGTTATTCGCGATTAATCATGTTTGAGAATATATGCAGTAAATTGTAACTAAAGGTATTTAAATCAAACAACAATGTCAATCAATCAACGTTTATTGGCGTAGTGATACCAACGCCGATGGTATGGCGTGATTAGATGGTGAAACGTTCGAAAGAAAATAAATATTTCTGCCTTCGGTGGGACCTGAACCCACGACCTTACGAAAGATATTTATTCTCCAAAAATGTCTTGTGTTTCTTCTTCCTTCTGGTAGTTCTCTTTTTGATACGTTCTTATTGTTATATATATATCAACTAGTCCACACATACTTCTCGTTTATTGTCCCAGTCTATGGAGTGCTGACCTACAAATAAAAATAAATTAAAATCAAAGCTAAAATAAAATATATGCTCTTTTAAATTGAATCTTAGTTCTGTGTTTTATTATTAATGCATTTTAATACGATTTTCGATATTTTCCTAGTGTTAATAATGTCCGTACCCTATAATAATTATTTCCTTCTTAAATTATTCAAGGAGATGTTAATTGTTCCAGCAAGTATATCATTTGTTCCAAATTAATTCTTTTCCATCATCATGTTACTGATAGCTTTATTGTAAAAAAGAAGGACTGCTGCAGAATTAACCAGGAAAAATTCAAGCGTATTCGAAGAGTAATTAAAATACTTGATATTTGTGTATAGTGCTAGAGATGCAGTAAAAAGTGTGCGTAAGTTTTAGACTAGGAGTCAGCACCTGATGCTCATGGGCAACATTATAAGAGCCCATAATAAAAAATAACATCCGGTGGAAGCAATATTTAAAAACACATTCATGCAAGCAAAGACGAGCTGGAGTCGTACGGATATTGCAACGCCGTTGATTTGGCAATATCGAAATATTACATATTTCGTCCATTAGCCAATACCCGCGAAGATGTTTAAACTATTAAACTATATAACTCATACGCAAGTGTGTTTTAACTAGACAACACATGTACAGACAAATTCTGTTATATTGATTTGGTTTTAGGGGCAATTGGGTTGTTACGTAAAACATCTAAAAATTTTTAAATATGAAGATGGAGACACTATGAACTTTCTAAGTTTTTAAAATTAAAAATTTGTATAAAATGCTAAAGTATAAAATACAGAAAACAAATGTATAATATTGTTTAATATATTATACCAATGATTTTTGAACCATATCGGATTAAGTGTTTTAAAGGCCCAATGCTCAAAAATTAGAACAAGCCGTTAAAGAATGTGGCCCTCATGATATTTAATCAATAGATCATGAGTTTTTTTAAGTTCATTATTTTTAAAATTCAGGTTTAGCAGTAATAAAAATTTATCATACGTTTGTAAATATACAAGGAAAAAATAAATCTTAAATTTTAATAACACAAGGTTCCTTTAAATTTCCTGTACAGTTCCAAACTGTCGAAGCGTTAGGTCAGGACCTATTTGGCCTATATGCAACAACGTAGAGTTTACAAAATTATTGTGGGGGAGGGAGGACAAACACATAGGATATGCCTTTATGTATTCAGTACATGCAAAATTCCAATTTATTTCAAATTACTAGTGGGAGTGGCTCGGGCAATAAAAGCCCATGCAATTCCATGCCTATTTCCAAGTCAAACACTGCTTCCGAAATCGGTAATTTTCGTTTTGACATTTCATAATGAAATATTGCTATCAGCTTAATAATGGTGTATATTCAACATTAGAGGTTTGACGAAAACGGAATTCAGTTTCACTTGACCGCACTATGCGTCGGATTTCTCCTTTTATTTGAACGAAACAGTGTGATTCCCGCGTTGTATCAAACCCACGTGGTTCTGCAAAATGGCGTTGTTATATCCGATACGTATTTCCCTACTTAGAATATACGTAGATTATAAAATCTCTGTCGTTGTAGTATGTTTCATCGTTATATACGATGTCGTTATAACCGATATATTTAGTATGGAGTAGAATAGGAAACCAGATGTCTTGTAAACGTTCGATCGTTATATATCATTTGTCGTTATATGATTTTCACTCTATAATCTATATTATGGATAGAGGACAGAATTGTATTATAATTTCAAAGAGTAGAATCAAACCATAGCTTCATTTTTGGCACCAATAAAATTAAAAACGAATCTTAGACAAAAATTCATGTAATATGGAGGATAATGTGTGAAAAGGAGCTTCAACATTGGAAAATCCTTTAATCTCAACCTGTTGATGACATTACGTATAAGATTACTATTTTTACATTTTTAAAAGCGTTCTAAATTCAAAGTCGAATCGATTAAACACAATGTAGAAATTATTAAGTGGAACAACTTGTTCATCGACTTCTTTTAAATGTATAAATAATAAAATATTTATTTAAAACCTAAACTAAAATATCATCATAAGTAAATATCATTACCTACAGGAAGCGACATAAAAGGATGAGAGTTTTCAATAGATGCGCAGCTGGTCCTTGGAC
>QLNU02014802.1:118138886-118171038 GCA_006491805.2 Dysdera silvatica | reverse complement strand
TTTTCATTCCACAACCAATTAAGACAAATACATGTTATCTATTAAATAATACTAGGTTATCAATTAAATAGTGCTAGGTGATCTATGTCCATTATTGTCATTTGAAATGTTACACGATATTATTAAAACTTTACTGTCTTCGTATAATGCTGTAAATGAGATGTAAATTCTTCTTTGAGTGAACATTTGCAAGGTTCCTGCAACGTATTTTTGCATTACTCGAGTCCGTGAAATAAGAAAAAAGAAGTTCCTTTGATATCCTGTTCAGGACGGCAAATACAGGAACTAAACAAAGAAGAATCTCTTGACTGTCCAACAAGTCCCAAGCGTACCTCGAGAACAGAGTCTTTCATTAGACCTCCAGAAGCAATTTACGGCTAACTCTTTGCTTTCACGTATTCCAGATTCTCCTGATACGTCTCCAATTGACATTGATGATTAATATGTGAAATGAAGTCCTAATTATCTGCCTTTACTTTGCAACGAATCAGATGGTTGTCGGAGACATTTATTCAGGTATTTGCAAAGCTTCGGCAAAAATTATCTGAATAAAAATCGGAACTAATTAAGGAAGCAGTCGTCATTTTGGCACTTTACAATTTTGTAACTCAAGTCCAACACGGGCCTTTTTTAAACACTTTTTTTTGTGCTTTCCCCAAACGGCTTCCAATAGCAGCCTTCAAACGAAAATGTATTCTTTGATTTTGTTCTTCTTCTGAGTGTTATATTCTTCGAAGGACCATTTCTTTTGAGAGTTTATTATAAGCGCACCTGGAAAAATAAAAACATATTTCCCTTCTGTTGAAAACTACCTTTTTAGAAGCAAACGATACACGTGACTTTAAACTGCGGTCACACTAGGCTTGAAATTTGGATTAATTGATCCCAGTTAATCAATCCGGAATTCTCAGTCACAAAAGGCGTAGGACTGAGCGTGCGATATATATATATATAATTATACGTACAAAGGATTTTATGGCTGCTTCATATCACTGGTTTATAATTTGCTTTTCTTAAACTGGTTTAGGATAAAAACTCTTGAATAAAATTGCATGCAGAAATTCATTTCAATTTTAAAAAGAGGGTGAAATTTTATCTCACTTCATAAATAAACCTAGAAAAATCTTCGTAAATGTAAAAAGGCTACTAGGAAGGAACTGGATATGGAAATTAATTTATGATATTTCACATTTTTAATATAAAATGAAAACATTTTTTAGCACATAAATGCATAAAGAGAAAATGAATTATCATACATACACCGTATTTTAGATAGATTAACTCAGGAAACAGGTATAATATAAAATAAAATATCACGTGTACAGTTGAACCCAGTTAAAACTAGCTTGGTTTTAACAAGAAAAAAAACACATTTGATTGGTAGCATTCCAAATATACAGAATGAAAATTATCCATTGGGGGAAAACCTGTTATAGAGAGAAACCATCTAGTAAAATTTCCTCTAATTTTTTTCTAAGTTGTCTAAAAATAAATGTCCTTCATTTACAAATGAATATGAAGTAGTTCCCTTTTCTTTTTTGAAGTGATATCCGATATTCCAACTCCAGAAAATATTGTCACTCACGCACAAGCGTAAACAATCTTGAATCCCTCAGTATTAAACATTATGATTTATTCAATCCAGCACCAGCTTGTAAGGCAGCATGGTATTAGAGAAAAATTGTTTAAAATACTTATATTTTTTTAAAGAAAGGATAAAAAATTTAAACGAGAACTCTGCGCTTTTATCCTAGAGGATGTAAATGTGATTTCGGTCGCTTAATGTCATTAATACGTGGGTGCATATTAATTACACAAGGTATTGTCTAGTAAACTTCTAGTATGCACATAAATTGTGTGCCATAGCAAAATATATTGTGTTGTTTTACATTCAGGCAGTTTATTATACACTTAGTTTTAGTATTGCATTCAGCTAGTTTTATTTTATGTAATATTATTATTAGTTAGGGAGAATTTCCTTAGAAATACTGTTAATAAGTTATAAAGGCATATCCTTATTTGCTCGCTGTGTTCAGATATTTCGTTATTGAGCGAAATATCCTGATTGTTTAAATTAAAACAAATATTAAGAAGATGTAAAACGACATAATATTGCGTTATTCTTATATCATATTATGATTTACAGAAACTGATATTTAGCTATGTGCTATATAATAGACGTAAATGATGGTGGTGTTTATTTTTGCTTTCCTGACATGTTTTCTTTTTTTCCACTGTATTTTAACGCTAACCAGATTTTAACAACAACCCAAATATAGTGAGCAGAATATAAAGTGCAGGCCCCCCCCCTCATTCTCTCTATAAGAGAGTCTGACTACATAATATATATAATCTTATATATATAGCAATTATATCAAGAAAGTATTTCGTTCTTGTTTTGCTCCTTTATGCATCCTAATAAAACTGATGTTCATTTCTCTATTTAGGCTCCTTGTCTTTTCATCGAAAGGGCCATCGTCGAGCGTTAAAACTACTTGATATATGGCATTCAGGTAGGAAAAAACATAAAGTGAAATAAATAAATTTATTGTTGTCTAAGTGCATATTTCAACATCCCATTCAACGCATTATGGATCTCTCTTTCTTCTCTACGAACAGCCTCCGTCAACTACACTTGTTGGAAGATCTCTTCAACAAAAAATGGCAGGTTACATTTCCGTAAAATTAAAAGAAATGTCACAGCATTTATTCGCGATATCCCTTATCTTAATTAATTTTAAGAGGAAATCTGAGTGTTTTTGGTCTAAAAAGGATTTGTTATAGACGTATGAAATAGATGTTATTACACAGAGAAATTTGGCAAAATAATCTATCAGTTTTAGTAATTTCTTTTTATATAAATAAAAATATGACATGATATATGTAATAAAATTGGCGAAGGCATATTTTCTTTCTTTCTCTCTCTCTTTTTCTTTCTTTCTTTCTTTCTTTCTTTCTTTCTTTCTTTCTTTCTTTCTTTCTTTCTTCCTTTCTTTCATTCATTCATTCATTCACTCATTCATTCACCCAGACAGCCAGCTCTTCCTCCTCTCTCTCTCTCGCTCTCCCTCTCTATCAACAGTTTCATTTATTACAAGAAGAAATATTTATTAGTATTTACGAATAATTATTCTTTACGCTGTACTACGTAATTTATTTAAGTTGTCTATGACTATAGAAAAATAATTTTTTATACAGCACTGCCTAATTTAATTGCGTAAATCCGAAAATCTGTAACGAAAACCGTAACCATGAAAAATAATAAATTGATCCCAGGGATATAAATAAGTACATTCATCCTGACAGGTTACGGCTGGACAGATTTCTCTTTCAAAAATGGTTTCCCGCAATATAGTAATTCATAAGAAAAATACCACCAATATTTGTATTTCGTTTCTGAAGATCCATCCGTTACTTTTACTACCACTACACGGTCCACTTACGCCAATTCAGCCCAGCAGGCGCAGAAACTTCATCTCGATCGCAACAAAGCGATATATTCAATTGAAAAATGTTTTGAGAGACATAAAAGTCTTCTTTTACAATCTTGGCGAAGCAGCATTTGCCGTCTGACTAAATAATAAATTTTAATTCATGGCTTTTGCTGCCACTAGCGGAATCTATTCTAATAGAAAACGACCCCAAGTAATGGTTAACAGCAGGCGGCAGTTTCGAATTATTAGTATGGATGGCGGCAGATATCTTTTTCTCCCGCGCCGCTCGTAAAGACTTTTGGGGATTTATTAGCAAAAGTTGTATCTCTCCCTCTGAACACGATATGCCCCCAACTCATCCGCTCCGCTCTTAAACAATAATGATTTACCATTACCAAGGAGCTTCAAATACTGTAAAGACAGAAAGCCATTGAAATCTGGGCGGCGGCATGTAATGCCGAATTCATCATTTGACGCTTTATATCTAGACTCATATTGTTTGGTGCTTTTGACATTATTAAATTTAAAACATGTGCTTCAGACGCGTATTCATTTAATAATTATAATTAGTTAGTGCTTCCTTTAGATAGAACCTATTATTTTATTATCTTTTCGGTTAAAATCACAACGCATGTCTTTTATAATATAAATCGTTTTCCTTTGAGCTGAACTAACGAAATTTCGAAAAAGGTTTTACATAACATTTACTCGTATTTGTCCGTGGTTACTATGAGAGAGTTTATGCTGGATAGATTCGGCTCACAGTATACTTAGTTGTATGCAAACAGATATTGGTTCAGGGAGCAGATTAAGACATTCCAAGACTATAATTCATAAATCCTATAATCCAGAAATATATATGAATCGCTTACTAAAATTGGACGCCGGTTCCGAAATTTTATAAAAGATGTAACGGAAGAAGGAAATATCTTTATTTATTTTTTTAAATTAAAACAAACAACAAACACACATCCCTGATTTTGTGTTTAAATTAAATTATTGTTTATCTCGTTTGTCTAGCGGTCAAGACACTCCTGGCTTAACGGAGAGTCCCTAGTTCGAATCCAGGATTGGGACGGCGTCTCTTTTTCTCCTAAAACGAAAAGTTCTAGCTTGATCTACTTATACATGGGTGCCGAAATTTATTGTATAATAAATTCCTCTACAAAAACTCACATAGACTTGCCCAGGGTGCTTTGCATGTTGACCAGTTATATCAATTATTAATCAAAAATATTTAGCAATTGTGTCATCCCGGAGAAAGATGATAATATCTTACATTATTATTTTATATACTTTGTTTTGGCAATTCGTTCCTCGTTGTTTTGCGCCGTGAAACTTCAATTGACTAACTAACAAAATTCAAAATGAGCCACAGCTTGCGCTCATCGTAAAGGAAAGGGATGAATGTGCTAAACTTTTTGAAGTATATATTAAATTTGCCCGGCCGTAACATACTTGCCTTACCAAGCTATACGGTGAGCGAAATCTGACAGCTGTTAATCTATCCGGAAAGTTATAATATGCTAGTTTTTGAAACCAAGAATTCAATACTTTCGTTTGAAATGCCTCTAACACCGGATTCCGTAGTATAACCGGTTAGTTTTATTCAATGGCAATAGATTTAGTAAACTTTATTTACCACAACGTGTGTTATTGGAAAGTCCCTAGCTGCTTGAGTAATGTTGAAATGTTGGATTACACGATTCTTGTGATTCTCCCGCTCTGAGTATTGTAAAATTTTCTAGTTGGTGCTGACGTGGGGCAGAATTCAGATCCTAGTTCAGAAAATTCTCCATTGACGGCAAATTTTTCTGGAAAAGCGATTGTTTCGGACTGTGGCTTTAAACCTTCGTCCCAGCTGTTGCCTTCACCGGTGGAGGATATTTATAGTATTACTAAACGAATTTGTATATGGCTGTTATTGGAAACCGATATGACCTCATTGGGTACTACAGTGTACACTCGGTTTGCTTATGCACGTTTGAGGAAATTTTCTCGTCTTTTTTTTTGTTAAGAATGATTTGATAAACTATTTAAAACTCGGATTGAATATACTCGATGCTCATTTTTCGAGATTTGACAATCAGCTTGAAAACCTTGAAATTTCTTACACTGAGTTGAAGAGGACTAATTTGGTTGCGAGAAAGGAAGTCAATTCTTTGCATGACCTGATGGATGAAATGCAGATTATAACAGAAGACCTTTCCGTATCTAAGGTGAAAAATGATGGCTAGGTTGGAAAGAATTAGTTACATTTTTGTATATATTTTTGGAATCCACTGGAAAACGTTATTTAAAATTTCGTTTTGACTGAAATGTTTCTGCGTTCTATGTGTAATCGTATTTAGGAAACTGTAAGGTGAATCTGATGATGTTGAAAACTGTGTATATGAGCAATGAACTGAAAAAAACACCAGAAATTATAGGTTATTTAGCAAGAGGTAAATACAACATCTATAAAACTTGACTTTTTTTTTAGCACACTCACCTTGAAAGAGCAACATTATATTTGAGAAAAATTACTAAAGAGCGATTGACGATGTTTTTGGGAGCAAACATAGAAGAAGTGGCATCTCCTTTGTTCAGAAATATAGTGTTGCACACATATTTTTGCCCTTAGAAATTCAACTGGCGTGTGCTGTTTTTCTTTTAATTTTTTTTCTTGCGTTTGTGGTGAGTTGGTGTATTGAGCTATCCCGGCATAGAGGGCCATTTAAGTATTACGTAGGCACATTTCTGGCCATTTTATACCTGTTCCCTTGTAAGAGTAAATAAGCAAATTCTTGTCCCCCATTCCTGATGCTAATGTAGAGGTGGACTCAGAGAGGGGGTTTTTTAGGGGATGCGAAATATGGTGTGTCTCGCTTGTAATAAGTCCGCATTTAGCAAGTTTCCAAACATAGCGAAGAAAACATTGGTTTTGTGCGGAATAATGATTAAGCGCAATACAATTTAACTGCTTTTAGCGAGTAAGTGTTTTTGGATACCTGATTTAACTAGTAATTAAAAAAATAAAATAGGGAATCAAATTTTTTAAAATGGATCGATACATTGTTATATGTGGTTGGTAGTTATACTCGGTCCTCGTTATAACGATCTCCACGGCATTTTTATTAATTTAGGGAAATTTCCTTAACCGCCCCCCCGTGGATCAGCCACTGCACTAACGTAAGATTTTGGTTCTTTTTTGGTACGTATAAATTCTTGAAATAAGAATGCAATATATAGGATACAAATTACAATACTTATATGCACGTACATGTTTATTGTAACTTTCACCACTTATTTATAAGTTTGTTATAATATTAAATGCTTATTTATAAATAGAGAGTAATCACAATAAATTATCGCATTTAAAAAAAGTTTTAATATGTTAATAATAATTATTTTGGTGACCATATTCCACCATCATTAGAATCATACAACAGCTTATAACAGCGTATTAAAACTTATATTGTAAGCAAATGTCGTAATAAATAAGAAAAGCGGATTTGTTAAAAGATATTTATTAAAAATAATAATGTATTTATTAAAGATTATATATTGTTTATAATTCGAAAATGACAGGGGGACCACGGGACGATTTGAAGAGGGACCCCAAGCTAACTAACTATTCTGATGAAATAATGATAATAAAAATATAAAAAAAAAATCTTTTTTCTTGCAAAGAGAAACTGGTTGTTGCGCAATGCTGCAACTTGACCATCAGCTGCCATTGCATAGAAGCTGGAAAGCTGGTCACGTTGGTGATTGGAAATGCAGCAAAACCTCGGTGCTCAACATGCGTGGTTTGCCAATCAAATGGCATTCTAATAAAAAAAGTGTGGGTGACTGCAAATAACATGTTAGAATATTTGATTAATTCATACAAACATTTCGCAAAATAAAAACGGAAAGTCTTGCTGTTTAGGGACAACGCCACGTCTCATCTAACGGGCAATAGCTTGAAAAACATAAAAATAATTTTCTTTTCGCCCAACACGGCACTAAAATGCCAACCATTGAGTCTTGGTGTCACCAACTCTTCTAATATTATTATCGTAAAGTAGTTTTATAGTATCTGATGTAGAAAATTAAGTAAGCTAAATCTTCTGCAGAATTTGCTAAAATTATCAACGTTTTGGGTGCGATTGGATGAACAAAACATGCATGGATTTAAGTAACACAACAAACGTTTACCAAACTTTACCAAAAGTCTTCAATAAGTCTGTTTGAAGGAAACTACAACAATTCAAATTGATTTAGAAAAAGATGTGGAATCCAAAGCATGGCAGAGCTCGACAGGAAAGGCTGGATTTATGGACATACCTTCTAATGAACATACTTTTATAGATGCGGATGAAGAAAGCAGGTAAATATCCGATACCATGAATGACTTTACATCAGAACTATCTGAAGAGAAAGACAATGAGAAGGAAGAAGAAGCGGGGTATAAAAAGCTTGGAAAGCATCAGAAATTGATCTGAAGTTTCTGATGTGTTGAACAGGCTAAAAGCATTTTCCTGTAAACGTAATGACGGGGAAATGATGGTTTAATTTCGTAATTAAGAATGCATTTTGGAGGAGAAATACTATAGATTAAAACAGTCCAAATAGCTATTGATAAAAATAATTGTTTTCTAAGGTAAATACCTTCGATAGTTAACGTTTTGTTGTAAATTTATTTGATACATTCAACAAATACTTACACTCGTCATCTTAAGCCTATCTTATGTTCTCAAATGTACATGAGTTTTGAAACAAAATATTTAAATGATTGAAATGTAATATTTCATCTACATTAGGATGACTGCACTCTTTTACGATCGCTCTTCTTTTATGAACAAACTGTTCTGTCTGTCAAGATTCCGTTAATGTGGGGTTTCACTGTGTAATACCAATTTGACATTATTCGACATATTTAATATTAAAAGCAAATAATAATCACAATTAATTTAGGTTCAACTCTATCGTTAGACGGTTTTAGTTATATATTCGATTCTCAATTTTAAAGTGATTTTTCGATTACGTTATTAAATCTTTAATATAAATTCAATTTTCTCAACATCGCAAATAGTGTGATATTCGCTCATACTGTGTGTCATAGTTTACAAACGTTTAACTATAAAAGTATAATTTGACATTCAATGAAGAATTACGGAGGACGTCACTAAAATCAGTAATATTGTGCTTTGCTCTATTTTCAAGCAGAGAAATCTTTCTTGCTCAGAAAAAATAATTATGAGAATCGTCAAAGGAAGAATTTGTTTGTATATTTTATGCTTCCAAACTACGGAATGGATCATGTGGAACGCGCCTTTTCGCTTAACGTGTTACCTAACAAATAATATATATTCATACCTAGTCAAAATTACTGGGAGTCTGACAAAACTCAAGTGTTGGTGACGGAAATAGATATAACCGTCACACTATTCAAACGCCATGGAACAAAAATGAAATGTAAAGCTAATTAAATATCTCATCGCAATATTACATCTTCATAGAAAATATACCAGGAATATTTCCAAGGTTTTTTATGCATTTGACATGTAAAGAAAATATGCAAATATGTGCAGTCAAAAATAGACCTAAAGACGGTGAAACATATGATGATGGTATTTCCAATATCTTTTAATGCATTTGATATATAAATAAAACATGGAAATATCTGCATCCAAAATAGATCAAAAGACAATGAAAAATATGATGGTAGTATTTCCAGGATGTTTTCATGCATTTGATATGCAAAGAAAACATGGAAATATTTTTATTCAACAATAGACATAGAGACGGTAAAAAATATGATGATAAAATTTCCAACCTTCTAAAGGGAAGTTTATATATATATACATACTACACACATATATATATGAGGATCTTCGCCCTGGAAGCAGATATATTCAGAAGTTTAAAAAAAAAGCTTTTGACCTTAAAAATTACCGAAAACCAGGATTGAATTAAAATCATCTAAGCCGAACTTAGTCACATAAGAACTTCTATCAGTACTTTTCCAAAGCTAAATTGTATATGACTTTAAGAAGATTATATAGAATTTATCATTATATCATATTGAATTAGCAATAATTTGCCAGAAAAATGTACTATTATTTACGTATGATGAAGATATCCAGCTGCGAGAATTGATAATTTTAATCCAGAAACTAAAAGTTTTTGATGACTTTTTAATATGCGTACAATAATTAAGGATATGAAACAAACTTACGTTATGAAAACGTACTTACCTGAGTGGGCTCCAGGAATATAATTTTATAATTGCAATGTTTCCTGCTATCAACTAATAAATCATCGCTTGTTATTTCCCTTTGTTATTCTCAATGTTACTAATATTGTTATGAATTCTAGTGTTATTGCTATGATCTAATATCTATAAGATATATTAGTGTCTGTGTTGGCCAGTGAAAGGACATGTTTTGCTCAAAGTTTACAGTTCTATGGCATCTGCATTTTTTGGTTACCTATCTCTCCGAAATCGGATCAAAGACACTTTCCTCTATTTGGTATTCAGGATAGCGCTTGGAGGCACTAAACGAAGAGGAGATTCTTGACTGTCCAACAGATAACTCCCAAGCGGATCTTGAGGGCAGTCTTTCATCAGAGCTCCTGGAGCAATTGAAGGACGAATCTTTGCTTTTACGTATTCTAGCCTCTTCTGATACGTCTCCAATGGCCATTGATAATAGCTATGCGAAAATACTCGTAATTAGCTGCCTTTTTTGTATTTAAGCAGATGGATGTCCGAGTCTTAGGGCCCATTTTTTTTTTAATGTTTTGACAAAATGGTGCCTTGAAAGGAAAGCAATTCCAAAAGCTCAAGGCGCACAGATGATTGCCTTTTCCAATTGCAATTTTTTTATGTTAAATTCGTTGTAGATTCTTTGTATAAATTTTATTTTATTTTTTATCCAAAAGTATTCCGTGTGTAGCTTTTAAATAATGAAAACAGATATTTCTCTAATTACCTTTTACTGATATTTGCATTTTCTGGAAAGACCCTTTATTGTCAGAGTTGATTTTAGGCCCAACTTGGGGTCAGATACCAAGCTTTCTTTTTGTGAAAAACAAATACTCAGAAAGTGAAATCCACACATTGGTTGCAGTTTTTGTCAAGGTTAATATCAACAGAATATATTTTCCCCTTCCTTGTATTTAATAATAAAATAATTCATTCAGCTTGTTATAAATATGTTAACAATTCTGGGCATAGGTTCTGTCATTCATGGTTTCCTAAATGTGATTAGAATGAAAATCGTAAACACAACGGTGTGCAGAAATTTATTTGTATTTGATTATATAGCATTTTCTTCGCATTGTAAATGGGAAATATGTAGTATTGTAGATGCTTTGTTGTTATTATTACAAAAGACGTTAGAGACAGCGACTACATCTTAAAGATATTGATACGCAAGGAAAACTATAGGAAGGCAGGAATTATCTACCTGAAACACAAATGAATAACCAATTGCTTTCCCATATGGAGAGATAATGGATTACAGAATCTCGAATCTGTGCCTCCGCCCTTTGAGATTCCCATTCGGCAACAGGTAGAGATCGGTACGTCCACCTAAAGCTATGCTTTCCACAAAAGTACCTCCGCTGCATCTACCCTTTCCAGGATATTAGAGAAATGATATTGAGTACACCTGAAGAAAGACGTATAATCATCAGGAATCACCCTGTAAAGTAAATCTTGAATCATCCGCGACAGTACGGACTTGCATTTATTTTGAGCACAGTCCACTTGGATGGGTATCCAATTCAAACATTCCCTTCTGTGCCACAACGATAAGGGACACACACTAGCCGTCGCCTAACACACAATCTTCCTTCGTGTAGTCATCTCTGTACGTTCCAGGCTGATGCTATTGGTCCAGTAGTTGCAGAAACAGTAGCTGCAGCACAGAGCTGAGATTATTTGAAGTAGAGGTCCTTTTCGCTATGCAAAAAACAACAAGAATCATCTGAGGAGTTCATTTCCAATGGTTTATCTTTGCTTCATTTTCGAATCCGTATCCCTGGTTTGGAATTGATGCCAAAACAAACTGACCACAAAATAATCCACGTTCAACCATTTTCAAACCGTAGCCTACCATTGATTTTCTTTGGGTCTGCTTATAATTCTGTAGCGTTAGTCTACTAGCAAATGATATCCTGTCATTCAGGAACGGCTCGAGGTTGTTGTTGAACCCGGGCGGGCTGGCACAGATTACGTTTTGGTGCCCCCCTCCCCTCGGCGAAAACAGAAAATTTTTACAGATGCACAGTAAAAATATAAAATATACTCTATAAAAATGTCCAAAAGTCTCAAAGAACTTCTCCAAAGGTCACTAAAAATTTCACTAAACTCGTCTCTTTGTAGAAAGATTTTCTACTGTTCGGTCAATTAACAATAAATTGAAATTGACTTCAGTTTGGCGCCATCATCCAAACAGGGCCCCAGGCTACCACCCGGTACGGTACACCTGTCCCTTAAGCCGCCCCTTCTGGCATTATTGTCACGAATTGACTATCTCAAAAGGTTTTTACTTACAGCAGTACACAAATTGTTGAATCACCGATAAATATTTGTAAGTCTTCGCGCATTTGCGTAACTAGATACTGGAACCATTATGTTGCATTCGGTACCTCGACGCAGTATGTCTATTTCAGCAACATGTTCAAATTTTCATCACTTTGAACTACATTAACAAATTATCGTGTTTTTATTTATTGCTTAATATATGGAAATCAGTGTATTTCAAAATTATACCTTTTGAAGTAGAAAAATAATCAGGAAGAATAACAAATAATAAATTTAAAAGAATTTACATTTTGGAGAGAACTATGCTATTACAAAAGAATTAAATAACGGACAATTTTCGTTTGCTTATTTTGAATTTATTGACTACCAGAGAGATATTTTTCTGTATAGGCTTACCTCTTGGAAGTCACTGACCTTTATATAAATTTTTTATAGTAATATGAATTTTACTTACCATATAAAACACAAAGTTTGATTAGTACTTAAAAATAACACTTATGTACCACGAAGTTTATTTTAGTACCTTTCAGCTATTAGGAAAAACTATTTATCAAGCAGCATCCGTCGACGTTTCCTAAATCGGTAAATCTATAACGGAAGTTATGACCATAGAAAATAATGAATTGTTCTAAGATATGTATTTATCTTGACAGGTAGAGAGCAAAGAGCATATTTCATTTCCAAAACTAATATCTAGCCACATAATAGTTCACAAGAAAAAAACGCCAATATTTGTGTTCGATTTCCCGAAGTCCATCTATTACTGAAACGAATGTTACCACCGCACACTTATGCCAATTCAGCACATCAAGCAAGAAATTTCATGTCCAGCGAAACAGTACGATATATATTCGATTGAAAAATATCTCGAGCGAACACAAAAATCGTCGCTTACGATTCTCTTGAAGCAGCCTTTTAGGTCTGCCTAAATAATAAATTTTAACCTATAGCTTTTATTGTCATCGTTTTCTGCCACAAGTGGAAGCTATTCCGATTGAAAAGGACTCCAGCTAATGCTCAACGGCAGGCGGTCGTTTCCCATTATTAGTATAGATGGCGGCAGATATCTCTTTTCTCCCTTTCCGTTCCTAAAGACTTTTAATATTGGCGTACGCGGGGGGGGAGGGGGAGTGTTGATGGGCGTTGCAACCTCCACTTCAATGAAATTGTTTACAATACAAATGAATTTTATTTTCATACATATGTGTACAATTTGTGTATATATACATGTATGATGGATTACATGCTAAAACGAAAAGTTAAATTTTTATCAAGAAAAAGTTTAAAACAGAACCTTAATTTTGTATATTTAACATAGGAATATGTGAGTTGTAGCTCTGTAACCCCATCACTAAGCCTACAATCCTCCTTTTCGAACTTTCTGAGTACGTCTATGAATTTTAGGGATTTATTAGGTGGAGTTGTATCTCTTCCTCTGAACACGATGTCCAAATCCTTCATTCCTTTCTATGGTAATGGTTTACTATTGCCGAGAAGCTTCAAACACTGTAGGCAAAATGCCATTAGAATCGGGTTAGGGACTTCGTGCGCGCGTGGTAGTAAATTCATCACTAACTCTTTTATATGTAACTCCACATTGTATGGTGATTCCGCAATTATTAAATCTAAAACATATGCTATGGACACGTATTTAATTAAATATCTAACGAACTCGTGTTTCGGATAGGAAAATAAGATATACTTATGAGCTTCTTGGTAAAAAGTACACCACATGACTACCATAATATAAATAAATTTCCTTTAGTTCAAAAGTAAGAGAATTCCGAAATGGTTTTATGCGCATTATCGGTCCTATAGTTATGACAATATTTGAGCTGCCTAGTTTTTGCATTGAGTATGTTTGGATATGCTTTATGATGTAATAGGAGCCAAGGACTTAGAGGCGTCACGTTCAGTCGTAAGTCCCATCCAAATTTACAGTTCGTCAAATCGTGGAAGCCGAAACGGATAAAATGCTTGCTTCGAAATTTAATAAACCATAAAGTGGACGAAAAAGTCTACATTTTTTATGGAAACTGAATGCTGACCCAATAAAACCACGCTTTCACTATCACATTTATTTATAACCAGAATCATAATATATAGAATAACTAAAAAGCTGTGAATTACTTGTATCTAATTGGATGGATTGCATTCTAATTGGATTGGTTTTATTTGAGAAAAGGTTAATAAATTTGCTTTCGACAAGACAGACCGATAACCTGCTCGCCCACCAAGTTCCGAGTTCTTGAAATTTAACTGTTTCCTGTTTATGTGACAACTTTTATTTTTAAATTGTGAACAACACAACGAATGTGGAAGGGTAAACGTCAAACTAATATGTTTAGACTGAAACATATATCTGAGAATAATATTTCTGTACATCAAACTTGCATTAAATCTTCCAGTAGTGCATTAATCCTGATTAAAGCATATGAGAAAATTAGGTAAAGGATATAAAAGCCAAATGAGTTTTCAAGGACATCGTTACGTATTGATTCATTAAAAATACAGATTGAGATCAAATAGAATTTCGAAATGTTGGGTTGGATATTTTTATGGCACAATGACATCAAAGGTCAGTTTTTGCCAATATATGTGAAAAAATGCAAATATGCTTTATGCAAGAAACAAATTAAAATATATACAAAAGTGAAGCACGTTGTATAAACCTAGAGACGAACATTCTTGGATGAACGAAGAATGAAAAGATCATGCAAGAATTTAAGGCAACTCACAAGTGAAAATTTCAAATTCTTCAGTTTTCCATAGAATTTGTTGAAATTTTTATATATATAGCATTATTGCGGTTTTCAATATTTTATTTTATCACTTATTATGTACTGATATTATCGTTCGCTTATTTGTTTTGTGCGATGCATTTTTTCATTAAGAAGTACAAAAAAATTTAATAGAAATATTTTGATATATAGCATTATTACGGTTTTCCATATTTTATTTTATCACTTATTATGTAATGATATTATCGTTCGCTTATTTGTTTTGTGCGATACATTTTTTCATTAAGAAGTGCAAAAAAATTTAATAGAGATATTTTGATATAATAAAAAGATCTTTGGGGATTAGCATTTATCTTTATTATAGTTTACTTAAAAAATATTTTATGTCAACATATATAGAACTTCTTGCATTTTCGAAAGTAAAAAATGATAAAATCAATTAAAATGGGTGATGACATTAAAATTCTAACAATAGCTTATTTATTCGCTTTAGGTTAAGAAAGAATATAACTTCAGGGAAACTCTTGGATAGGGACTCCTTGTTGCTAGCCACCCCAAGCTGGTAAGGGAGAATAGTCAAATGCGTTTAGAGTAAACATACAAGGAATATTGAACTTTATCATGGTTACATTTCACTTACTAAAATTGATTATTGTTCAGGAGGCTCTAAAAATAGAAGAATTTCATTTCTTTCGTCAAATAGTAAAGACAAGTTGATTTAGTAATCTAGAACATTAAAAAATAACCCGACATTCTTCGAAACAATCCGAAATTTACACCTGTAGATCGCCTTAAAACAACCTTATATTTGTGTATTTTGTTCAAGAATCCATTGAAAAAATTGATTGAAGCTTTTGGATAAAGTTCAGTAAAAATATTAAAATGTATTTATAAAATTGAGGCTCGATCTAGTGTTTTTTTAATAGTTTTATACTTGAATAAGTAAACAGAAACGTTCCTTAAAAATTTTCACTTCATTCTTCTAGAAGCTCTTTTTTTTAAAGTAACAGCAGGGGTGAAACTCATATTTAATATTTGCTTATAATGTCGTTTCCATCGACAGACGCGGAAGCAATCTAATCATTAAACTGCAGTTTTGAAATATAGAACGCGGGCATACATCTTTAAAACGTATTCACATTAAATTAATCCTCGTTCGTAAAAAGATGATTAATGATGTTGACACGAAACTGTGTGATATTTAACATCTTTTTCAAGATTCGATATTTGTTTTGCTTTTTATTTTTTCGATATTTAATAATCTAACAACTTCGTGAAGAAAACATGTCGATATCTGAAAACTCACTGCATGTTATGCTTGCTTTCGTGAAAAAAGTTTCTTGAATTTGTTATTATAAATCATACTTTTTTAAATTGAACAAAAATAAGAAATAAGGTTATATAATCTTTTTATGTATTTGTTTCCGTAAGTTTCAGCTTAAATTGTAGTTCAGACATTTCAATTTATTCTAAATATATCGTCGTGTGTTGCAAGTTTTTTCCAATTTAAGAAAGTGGGAAAACTTTTCTTGCAAATAATGAATTAAATTTCGATTTATGCTTGAATGTGAACTATCTAACTGTAGACAGTAAAATTATTACTTGGAAGTTGTATCTGTTGTTAGAAGTATTTTTAGAATAAAGAGCCCTTCTAAAAATACTTCTAACAATACTTCTAAAAATACTTCTAAAAATACTTCTAAAAATACTTCTAACAATACTTCTAACAATACTTCTAACAATACTTCTAATAATACTTCTAAAAATACTTCTAACAATACTTCTAAAAATACATATAACAACAACTTCATCTTGATATACTATAAATAAGCTTATTCGCTGTTTTAAAATGTTTTTTTTTATTTTATGTTAATTAAACACTGGTAAGCTTAGCAGGACAGCACACATGCTTCCGTGCAGCGTGAAAAGCTCACTTACATTATTGTGAGGGCTTAACAATGTGATAATAAGGTTGACTGTTTGTTTTGTGAAACGGCGGAATTAGTTGTTATAGTTTTAATTTTTTTTACTTCGAGTAGATTTGTATTGCTCCATGCGCTTTAGTTCTGCACATATGTAAATAATTACTCAGATCTTTACAAAATGGCACAGTTTACAGGCGGTACTTTATAACGATAACTTGGTATCCATTGCTATAGTTATTTTCTTTTTTTGATGCTGAATGTAATTAAGTTTCCAAGGTTGTGTCTTATGCAATATCATTCAATATTTTCTGATATTCGGGTGCTCATTCATAAATGTGATATACTCGTATATTAGTACTACATTAAATGACGTAAATATTAATTGTTCTCCTTTTCGGTGTAATTACAATAACATTTTAAGCGTAATAAAAAACATTAATTATTGCGTTAAACTTTCGCCAATTTAGTCCTGTGTATTTCAAATATTAATTTGATGTTTATATAAACTGTTAACGAAATATGGCAATTATTCTTAATGTGGATTTAAATATATTATTAAAAGTTTGTAATTTTCATCGGTATGTAAACTCTAAAGTGATTCTTAGCAACTTATCCTTTTATACCTCACGTCCTGCCGCAGTTTCAGAAATGACACGATTCAAAAATATTTAAATTCTAGCTGAAAAGTCATTAAGACAATTAATGTCATATCTACCTTCAGAAGAAACGGCACATCTAACCTTCGAAATGTTTCCGCAAGAAACGTACTCAGGTAGTTCGTTTCACCATAGTTTATTCGGTGCTATATAATTTAAAATTATTCAAAACTCAAATCGATAAATTTTGACGTGTTACTTCTGAAGCGTGGGTACGGTATATCAATGAAATTTTATCAAGATAAAAAACAGAGAAAAATACACCATTATTTCTATACCGTTCTTTGTATTTTTTTAGCGTTTACTTGGAAAAGACATTAGATCGTTTTCTTCGTTGGATTATCGTTTTTAACAATTTCAATTCTTTTAACATTTGCTGGAAAAAAATACTTACAGCAGGCCTTCTTAAAGAATAGTATCAATGTTGAGTATGGATAATTTCGCTGTGCATTATTCAATATTTATCATTAATATTTTGCGTCTGTTTTCCAGACTTGTCTGAAACAAAAAGTGCCCTTTTCCATCATTTTAATATATTGTTTCTTTGCTTTACCTTTTTGACCAATAAGGAACAGGATAAGAGTTCTTCCTTAAATTTCAAACCAGTCAAAGACGAGATGTCAGGATTTATGTCTACCTTGAATTTTCCATAAAAAAATTTTTATTGGAGCATCAAGTAAATCAAGTAAATTCGTCGCCGCAGTTGCGGGTGTTTTTAAATCTTCGATTTTAACCGGTATCCATTGCATGCATTTACTTATGAATGTAATGTAAAAATAAATTTGATTTGATTGATCGATTGATTGATTGGTTAACGAGCTATCATCATCATTAGCGCTATCTCAAACCATTGCTTAGGCAGAAAGTTCATAAGGGGATTATAGGCTTAATGGGAGGGGTTACAGAGCTACAACTCATATATTCTTATGTTAAATATACGAACGTTCCATTGCGATGGGGTTACTACCCATAAACCCCCTGGCTGCGCCTCTGATTTCAACGCGTATTCTTAACTAGCCTTCCGGATGTTCGTCATGTGGCTTCTCTACCGTCATTATGAAATTTATAATTTTTTCCCTGCAAAATGATTCGAGTTAAACTTTAAAAATTAACTTTTATTTTATTTTAGTTCTAAAATCATTTCTCAAAAAGATATTTTGAGGATTAAAGCAAATACATGAAACAAGTCAATATATTCAGAAATGTAGTGTTAAGTCCGGCTTTTAAAAAATGAATACATTTGTCTTAGAACAAAAATGTAGGAAAATCGTGGATGGATTTTTTTTTCTTTACTAAACTATGGATCGTCTGAGACGGGATCGATAGCTTAACATGACTTCCGAAATAAGCTATATTTGAAAGCATCCAAACTTATTATGAGTCGGACCCGACCTAGATGGTCAGAAGGAGATAAATACAACCATTGCACCACTTGGACACCATAATCGTCAACATTAAATACGATAATTAAATATTTTGCTGAATAGCACAACAGTTGTACGCTGACGTATAAATGACGTTAGAGGAACATAGTTTCAAAAATGGCCAGAGGATGAAACCATCTGCTCATGCATGGACCCAAATTTCGAAAATAGACAGACGATAATCAAATACAATTTTTAAATTTTTAAATTTAGGAAATTAGTTTTGTATGTAATATTTATTGTCTTGAAACCATATGCTTAAAAAGACCGTACTTGACAGAGAAATTTACAAGTTCATTGGAAAAATAAAATCATTTGTCTTTATTTTACCAAAACATTACCACAACTGAATAAAAGTTTTCTTCCTTAATATTTAGTAAAGATTATAAAAAATACAGCAAAATATTATATACAGGAAGGAATTGAATTTACAATAAAAGAGTTCTACTGTTCTTAATCACACATGATTAAAAAATAATGTATGATAATTGATAGTTTCTTTCCAAGATGATATAATGGTCTCGATCAACTTAATTTAGTATATATAAAGAGGCTAAATCAACAAAGATGTTTTAAAATTTTACTTCCCATATAAAAATGTTATTCGGCTACACGCTTGTAAATAACTCTTCGTTATTTCCGTATTTATTCTTAATTACAAGACAGATTACAAATCTTTAATCGGTTTTTCGTAGAACGGTATATGGAAAGCCATTCATTCTTGCTATTGAAATATATTTTTTCATCAACAAGCACTTTTTTCCATGTCCGCAACATTTGTTTTTGAATTTCTTGGATTTCAGAAAATGCAACGAAAGCTATTTTCTTTGATTTTTTTCTTCCAGATAGCATCTGAAGGCCCTAAACGAAGAAGGATTTCTGAACTGTCCAATTGACAAGTCCTTGGCGTATCTTGAGAACGGAGTCTTTCATTAGAGCTAGGGTAGGAAGCGAGGGCTGACTCTTTACTTTTACGTATTCCATTCTCCCCTGGTATTTCTCCAATGGACATTGATGGTAGCTATGCGAAAAGCAACCCTAATTACTTGTCCTTTCTCGCAGAAGAAAGATGTCGGAAGCTCGTATTCATTTTTTGGAAAGATTCGACAAAAAGAATCTGGAAAAGAGAAACAATTCCTGGGAAATCAAGACGCACTCGTGATTTTTCTACTGAAGTTTTTTAACTTAAACACTGATGTCCTGAAAACACCTTAGTTTGCTTTTGGATTAAAAATTTTCAAATAATAGTTTTAAACGGCAATTTGCTTCTTTAATTACTTTTTCCCACATTTGCATTTTCTAGAAAAACATTTTCATTTGAGAAACTCGGGCGCAGTTTCTGTTTAAAACATTAAATGAGATTTTTTATAAGAAATTAATTGCTTTGCAATTAAAGTCGCCTCAAATTTTACTTTTCAAGCGACGCTTGATACCATTGAATCCTATTTTCATTTATCTTAGTTTATAATTATTTCCCCAAAATAAAAGGAAAAGCGGGTACTCAACGTAACTTAAATGGAGTGAGATCCTTTGACAATCCAGAGAGAGCGAGAGAGAAATCAACAATAAACGATTTGTTTCGGATTAACATCGGTTTTGTTATTATGTGAATAAGCAGAAGTTAAAATCATAGGTAAGAACAAATTTTAATTCAGTCACAGAAATCCCCTTTACAAGGAAAAGAACAAAAGTCTTGTGTTATTGTTAAAAGGTAAAATGGTTTATTCATAAATATTTTATTTACTGTTGTGATATTAATTCTCTAAGTTACATTTTAAAATTAATAGCGACGGCTTTTCTTACATATCACTTCTTATTTTGTAACGGTCCGTAATTTTTGAGTGATAATGTCACATAATTACATTTCCATGCTTTCAAAATTAAATGAAAATTTTTGCCATGAATATTCAAGGCCTGTGACGTTTATTAACTCATGTCAATCAAAATAAATGGCAAACAAATTGAAGCTTTTCCCTAACACTTGCCAGGTCCCATCAAGTAGCATAATTTCTATATTATGTGATTTATTACTTTCCTATGAGCTTCTTTTTTTATATTTCTTAATGTCTAATATCTAGAAAAGGAAACAACATAGGAATATAAGCGCAAATTCCTTGTTGTGGAATTTAATTTTCAACATCCGAATCTTTCGAAGCAGATTGGAATTCATGTCTCTTCAGCTTCTGAGGAATGCATTTATTTTAAAATATATGTAATATTAAATGAAATATTTCACTTTAAGGGTATTTTTAAGAAAAAATATAACGATATTTGTTCTTAAACTCTTTTCCTTTGTTTAGACTTGTGCGAGAGGCTTTGCTAATTTTGATGCACATAAGATACTCGAGGGTGTTGAATAACAAAATATTTATATATTTATAATAATGTATATATAAAACTCACAAAAATCTCGCCCCGGAGGCTTTCTTGTGTTGACCATATTTGGCAATTGTGTTATCCCTGCGGAGGGTAATAATACCTTAACATCTTTACATACGGAGAAAGAGAGCGTTGTTTCCTGTCCTCATTCGTCTAGCGGTCCAAGACACTCCGGGCTAAACGGAGGGACCCTGGTTCGAATCCAGGATGGGGAAAGCGTCTCTTTTTCTCCAAAACGAATAAAGCTCTAGTTTGAGCTAATTAATACGTGGGTGGCAAAAATTATTGTATAACATTCCAAACCACGGAAACTTTTCGATAATTGTCATAAAGAAAAATACTAATACTAAATAAATTAAAATACCTAAACATAGAAATACTCATTAAATCAATATATAAATTTACGTAATACTTAAAAATGGTGTTGTAGAAACAAGAATATTTTAATGAAATTATTAATGTTTTTATTAAAATAATAGAATTATTATTAATGAAATGGTAAAATTATTTTTTATGAAAAGATGAAATAATTTTTAGTGAAATGATATAGATATTTTAATGGGATTACAAAAGTATTTTTAACGAAATGATGAAAATATTTTTGACGAAATGGTACAAGCATTTTAATGAAATGATACAAGTATTTTAATGGAATGATTCAAGTATTTTTATGAAAATAATAAAAACATCTTAATGAAATGATATAAGTATTTTTATGAAAATAATAAAAACATCTTAATGAAATGATATAAGTATTTTTAATGAAATGATATTATTATTTTTAGTGAAATGATACGAGAAAGTGGAGTAGCTCCATTCTGCTAAAACCATGTACCTTGGATCCACTGTTCATACCAGGCATTAGAGAGGAACCTCAATCTAAAGTATCCGATGAAGAGTTCTGAATTGGATGGCTGTGGCGTATTTGTAAACCCACTAGAACACTTCGTGAGTTTTTCAGTAGGTCTCTGGTCACAAAAAGATAAAGTTTTAACTGAAAAAACACGGCTTTCGATTGACTATCGGCCCATTTTGGTGAAAACAAAATTATCGAAGAAAACAAACAATCTCCATGAAAAAGATTCCTTTGGGGCCCGTGCGTATGTAAACAAAATTTGGCCACACTAGCTCCGGACGTTAACGAGTTATTCAACTAATAGATTAGCGAGATCCATTAAAGCATCCTGTATACAGAAAGCGTGAAACTGTAGGGTGCAATAATAGCAGATAGACATAGGAGGAGAAAAATTTTAATTAGAAGGAAGAAACCAAGCCAAGCATATCCTGGATTAAGGGCACGTACAAACAGAGTTCTAAATCCCCCACGGAGTAGAGAGAAGTGGTGTGGGATTTGGGGCGGACAAGAAGAAAAACAATTAGTAAAGGAACCGAAAGCTAAAATTTAACGCGACTTCCCGTACCAAATTACATTGCAGAAGTATTCTTCAGCGGCTGTGCAGTTGAACATATACGCCGCAAGTATTAAGACGGATTATTATTTAATGACTGAGGGTAGTACCGAGTCAGTGTAATACAATTATATATTTAATAATCCAAAAGGAACTACATATAAAATGTACCAAATATGAAAGAGCGTACGGTAATTATTTTACCTTTCAACATTTAAGTGTAAAAAATAAGTTTGAATGGAGTATAAGAAATTTATTTCCCCGATGTATTCCTCAAAAACTCCCCATTTTTAATTATATCTCATTTTGCATAGCTAATGTGAAAACATTCCCATTTTAAATAAATTTATGTTCTGTGTAGAAAATGGCATTAAAAGTATATACCTATTAAAATGTTTCGCGCTGAAGTACAATTACTAGACTTCATATAATTCCAAATTTTACATTAAAGTAAGTTAAATCAAAAATGAAAGCTTTTGATTTCTTACTTTAAAAGCATTCTGATCTAAATTAGTTTTTCAGTATAATATCACCACTTTTCATAAAAGTTATATCCTACATATTTAATTTAATTCTAAAAAGAAAGCTTATAATTTATAAATACAAAAATAACTACTAATAATGGCTATGAACAATTATTCCTGAGCCGCATTAAGTAGTTATATATTGACTATGAAAAACAGAAACTGATCCTTTTATCCCCATATATTGTCTAACATTATTGCATAAATTGGGAAATATATAATTGACAACATGAACATGAAAATTAGTTAAATATTACCAGACGCATATTTATCTTGATAAGTTTTTGACAAAGACCATATTTTACTTCAAAATGGTCTCAAACCACATAATAGCTTGTAAAAAAAACAGTACCATAGTTAGGTTAAATCGCCAAAAAATGGTCCATCTCCATTACTTTGACTACCGGAATATCACCCTTTTCCCCCAATTCGGCGCAGCAGGCGCAAGATCTTCATATTTATCGCAACAATGCGGTATATTCCATTCAAAAATATTTCGGAAGACATAAAAATCGCCTTTTGCAAACTCCATGAAATAGCATCCACATCTGCTTGAGTAATAAATTTTAATTTATGGCTTTACTGCCACTGTTTCCTGCCAGTAGTCGAATCCATTCTAATAGAGAACAACTCCAACAAATGGTTAACAGCGGGAGGTTGCTTCGAATTATTAGTATGGATGGCTGCAGATATCTCTTTTCTCTCTCGCCGCCCGTAAATACTTTTGGGAATTTATTAGGCAAAGTTGTATCTCTCCTTCTGAACACGATGCCCCCCCACTCATCCTTTCTTCCCTTGTATAATAACGATTTACCATTACCGTGGGGCTTCAAATACTGCAGGCAAAATGCCATTAAAATCAGGGCGGTGGCTTCTGATGCTAAATTCATCATTTGACCCTTTATGTATAGCTCTACGTTGTCTGGTGCTTTCGAAATTACCAAATTTAAAACATGTGTTTCAGACACATATCCATTTACGCTCATAATTAACTAATGTTTCTCAGTGTGGTAATTTCAAGCAGGCACACAAAGTACATGCCCAGAGGCGGCCGCTGAGAACGTAAAAATATAGTTCTACAAACTCAACAATGTAAGGTAATTTGACGTAGTATTACGCAGATAAGATTCATAAGTAAAGATGACATTATATTTAGAAACGTTACTTATAAACTCAACAATGCTGAAAAAGTGACCCTAAATGTAAGAAACAGAAGGAATGTGTTTTATTGCTGTGCCAATGAAAACTGTTCTTGAGTAGGACAAAGCTAACTTGCACAGAATCGAAACTATATGCTATGTACATGATATATCTGATATTATTCTGCTTGCGAGTATTATACATAAGCATCAGTGTGGATACAGTATATTAAACATATTAGTGTATTTTTCAAAATTCAAGAGTCCGCTTACTTACATAATGGCCACAGTAATCTGAATTGTGTCTTCTTAGGAAAGATATTACGGATTCTGCTCAGTAAAGGAGAAAAGTTCGGCTGTAAAACCTGTACCATCAGCGTAGAAAAGGGCGACTTACGGGCTTAAGCTCCCATTGACTGCCAAAATATAATCGTTTTCCCTAAGGTATTATACTATGATCATCTTTGTAGCTACAAGAGTCATCCATCATAATTTTTAATTGCTACGCCAGTACCAAAAAAGAAAAAGCAAAAAATTGCCGCCCTTAGGTACAGGCCGCCTGTACCTAAGGGCGGCAATCTTTTAAATCCGACACACACTGGCATTTCGGTTTCGCTGAAATTTTAAGTTTCAGATCATTTTTGGTTAAAACATATCCCGTGATTTTTAGGATAAATATTACTCTATTTCCACCCGAAGATTAATACATGTTCGAAAAGTCTTTATACATGTTGTGCACTTTGTAATTAATATATTGCCATTGAACTGGCAGGTTCAGCTGTAAGTGAATGGCTGTACGTAAATAGGTATTGATTCAACGGCCGGGCCGCGTTGTCAGTTGCGTCTAAAAGTACAATTCATCAAATTTCGGGGTGCAGAAAAATAAGTAAATCTTTTCACGGAATCGTGCTCTTGCTTGGAAAAAGCAATAGATTCTTCGACGGACGACAAATGTCCAGAAATAAAATGTTGATTTTATATATATATATATATACATATATATATATATATATATATATATATATACTTTTATTGTTTCATTTTATTAAAATGGCCCTATTCTGGTAAGGCGTGGTGTTGTCATGGGCGTAACCCTAATCCTATTCTAATGTTGTCATAAAAGGTGTCCCGTTTTTTTTCCAATCATATTCCTGGGTTGGGTTCCCATGGTAATGAAGATCCGCATTCCTCAGAGGATATAATGCCCTACTCATCATTACTTTAGCTGCCCATATGTTGCTAAACATGCCAAGGAATGAAAATCTAGTAAAAACTAAAACCAAAATTCGTAAGTTATCTGTAGACACACAACTTACTTGCAGCTAATTTGAAGAAGTGACATGCCCTAAGTGTTACATTTTTTTTGTAACTGTCTGGGCCATTAATTTACATTTTGCCAAGCCTCCAGTTTGGTGAAACTTGACTGCTTCTGGTTTATAAGACAGCCTGTGCGTTACATTAGAGCAGTATAAAGAAATTGGTGGGTCAAACGGCCATCAAACTGTGAAGGGGAGTATATAAATTAGAATGTACAACCCACACTTAATTATCCATGTACTTGATGTATTCTAATAAAGGAATAGTTAGGGTATAGATACTAAAGACCATCTACCTTTAAAAAATATTGCTAACTTGTGATTGTTTTAAAATAAATATTAAAAAGCATATTTGAACGATCATAGAAAGCAAATTCCATAGGATGAGTGCGAGATGAAAAGCATAGAAGGAAATTTAGATATTTTCGTATATGTGTCTTTCACGAGAAAAGTGTTGTAATGTAGCTTTAAAATGTATGAAAAGTTTAAAAATATATAAGAAGATTTAATGTATTTAAAAACATATATTAAAGGAGATATTATTAGAGAGAAAGAGAGAGAGTAATAAGAGGTTGAGAGGTTACTGTCACATGGAGAGGCCTGATTTGGTTATACGAAATGGCATTCATTTGTGACATACGCTTAGGTAACATACGCTTTATGGCATTTGAATAATTGTGACGTTGTTATACATAATAATGACTTACGTCCAGATGACGTACTTTTCAACTTCACATAAATGTCGTACTCATGAACTCTTCACTCTCTCGCCTGCATTCTCTTCGACCCTACGCCATAGCTGAACCAAAGTCCGAGCAAGTGGCTCGGCGTTGAGTAATTTTTTGTTTAAATTTAATTAGCAATGTTTTCGTTAATTTTATGTTTAGTTTGCAAATAAACGTTAAGTTTGGTTTAATTACCTGTTTCAATTGATAACTTCATCATTCAAACGCCTGCAGTCTGATCGCCGTGTAATTCCGATATTTATCCTTGCGCCACAAGCAATACCTAAATCAGCTCGATATAGTTCTACCGCTTTGAAGGATCTATACAATGGTGACTCGTCCATTGAATTTACGCTATTCTGAAGAAGTGGAGTTCTTGGTTTCATGGAATCCGTTGGTGATGTTTTGGAAGAAGTATTTTCGATTAACTGAAGCAATGGGGTTTTACGTCCAGCGTCTGCAATAACGTATTTTCGAGAGTACTGGAGAACTGTGTTCATACTTATTAGTTGTATATCTCTGTGTCTGGCTGTATTCGCACCACTGTGCTTCGAATTTAAGGTAAATTACTTGTTTTTCAGTCCTGTATTAATCTGATATTGGCAGTGACCTTTTTTGCTTATCTACTGTGCGTGCGCCATTTCCCCTCAGTTAACTAATTGCTGGGTTTTATCCCTCTTGTATATCATGCCTGTAGTTTCAGAAAATAACCAGAATTTGGCACGTGAGAGTTTACAGAAACAAATTAATGAACTATCTGCTACGATGCAGCTGTTAATAGATCGCGACGGTAAGTACAGGTTAGAAAAACGTGAATGTTCATCTAAACGCGACCGTTCAGCTAGGCAAAACGTGTCAGTCAAATCAAATAAATCGAATTTAAATAATGAGAACTGCTAGTATCTTACCAAATATGGAACAAGAGCTCATAAATGTGTTTCACCTTGTTTTATGGACAGGAAAATTGAAACGTCCTCGTAGCTGAACAGTATCGAGAATCGGCAAGCATTCACGCCGCTTATTTGCTTGGGACAGTAAAACAGGTTTACAGTTCTTGGTTGATAGCGGAGCCACTATTTCCATTTTTCTCAAAACTGGTGTATCTAATCATCGACCTAGTACGGATTTCTTTCTTTGTACCGGTAATAGAGCCAAAATTGAAACTTTTGGAAGAGTCTTTTTGAAATTAGTTTATGGTTTTAAAAGACAGTTGTGTTGGACGTTCGTTGTTGCTAATATTTTTGAAAACCCATTTTGGGGATTGACTTTTTTGGGACGGTTTAATTTACTGATTGATGCCAGAAATCGTTGCCTTATAGACAGTCAGTCTTGACGTAAGGTTAAAGGCGAATTGGTCAAAATTCCTTCGTAACGCTTAACACTCTACTACCTTGAGGCTACCTTGCACTTAACAGGACTTCTGGTGACAAGGTAATTTGGCCCTAACCAGTATTTCTCTGGCGAAGCTTTGAGAGTTGATTTCAGAATGATGTCAGGTGAAAATTCCTTCCTCCAGCTTAAGCGGTACGCCTGCTGTTTTGTCTCAGTAAGAGGGAATGTGGAAACTTGTCAAGGAAAGGACCCCGTTGCGTCTTTATCTATCACCCTCTCGTTTACCGTTTATTTATTTCAAAACTATTCGCTCCAACCATGGCGTGAAAAAAAATAATCTTATAATTTCATGGTGTGTTATTTGTATAATGGCATTAAATAAAATGATTTTTATAAAATTTTATAAATGATTTTTACTTACGTTGCCTGAAAAATCTTAGGGAGGGGTGAGGCATAATAATTGAAGAAATGTAATTTCATAAATGACCGTTTAAGCATTACGGTAAGCATCTTTGGGGGAGGGGGAGTTGAGATTTGCTTATTTTCCTGACAATGGAGAGGGGAAGAGGTCTGAACTAAGAATTACCTAACACACAGAAAGTAATAAAACTAGTACATAGTCACAAAATAATAACCGCCTTGACAGAACTGCAACACTCGGAAATACGATATAGTGAGTAGACAATTTGAAATATTTAATACATATAATCGCAGTTAATCAATGGCGCAGAAACTTTTTTCGCCCAAGGACCCTTTTCTAGGCTCCTCACGACCCCCCCCCATAGTCTGAAAACATGAATAACAAATGTATTATTTAATAAATATATTTTATCAAATCCACTTCTTATTTATTGCACATTATTTACTGACAATGTAAGAAACGTTAATAATGAAATGTAACAAAATACTTTTATAATAAATTATATTATTAGTGTCTGTTCTAGTTTAACAATGTGATAGTTTTATAATACTAATTAATAATAAATTATGCAACAAACTTTAAAATAAGCTTGAGTGTGCAATACTGCGTAAAAACACACACACATTTATATATATATATATATGATGCCCCAAAATGTTGTGGACAGCTTTTAATTGTAAGTCCGTAAGGCAAATACGAAAGAATTCCATATAGGAAATGAGATTCGCAAATGCGATCGTATCGTGTGATAGACATTAAAAATGACAGTGGACGCTGTTTTATTTTCAGTATCTTATTTTATGATTAATAGTTTACATTATCTTATTTCTGGTTATGAGTTGCAATGGGAGTATAAATTTGTTTTAATATGAATTATATAGAATGAATTACAACAGCTGATCAAAATTCCTATCTCTTTCAATGGAGACGGTATTAAATGAAAATTATTCATAATAAAACGAACTTCTTTACTGTTGCCACTCATAATGAGAAATAAGATAAAACTACCAATCGTAAAATAATACATTTGAAATACAACAATCTCCAATATCGTTTTTCATGTCGCTATCAAACCAAACAATTACGTTCACGATACTCACTTCCTATGGAAATTTTTGTTCACATTTGCCTGTCGGACAGACATCTAAAATTTGTCTACAACATTTTGGGACACCCTGTATATATAAAGTAATCACATCAACTTATTACAATCAAAAAAGTTTTAGTATGCTGTTAACAGCTCATATGTGGTTCTGATGATGGTGGCATATGGTGAAAAAATAGATATTAACTGCATATTAAATTTTTTTTAATCCGATAATTTGTTGTGATTACTCTCCAGGTATAAATAAGCGTTTAATGTAAAAACAAACTTACAAATAAGTCCCTAATTTCACAATAAACATGGAAATATGTATTATAATGTGTATTAAACATTGCATTATTATTTCAAAAACTTATACCAAAAAATTAGAGAACCCGAAAACTTACATAAGCAAAAAGAGGTGGGGGGGAGTCATGCGCTTGCTTATTTTTTATTAATGGCCAGAAATGTGCTTACGTAATATTTGAATGGTCCCTATCTTCCAATGTATGTAATATTTTTCTTTTTGGAGAAATAAACTTGTGCAAAATATCCAAGTCAAGCTTGTAACCCAACAGAAAACAGTTATGGAATTAAAAGAAAATAGTGCGCAATTAAAGCTAAAGTTATTGTGATATTTGTTAACTACCGGCTTTGAGTGCGGGCAAAGGGAGTGCGCGTGAAACGCCATTCCTCTCCGCCTATTCAAATTATTTTTGTAATTAACATTCACCGAAAAAATAAAGCAAAATATGGACACTACAATTGAAATAACGTGTGAGGATTCGGTCCAGTGTAAATTTACATAGAAACTATATTTTACGCACCAAATAAATTGAAAACCCAGTGGCGTCATTTAGGGTAGGCAGAGTAGGACAATTCCTCCCCTTGGTAAAATAATTACAAGAGAAATTCAGAACAGAGTGTACAAATATTTTAAGCTAAATAACAAAAGTGAATGCGAAATGCCATGACTATATCTTCCTTAGCTGACAGTGCTCAAACCCAGCCTTATTTGAAACTGCATCCCGATTCATTCATAAATACCTTCCATCCTCCCTCTATGTATACCTAAAGTACACAATGGCTTCCGTAAATCTTAGAAAAAAGGCAAGACCTACAGGGACCTGGTCTCCTACGATCGTCTTTATTCCCAGCCTTTAACAGAATACCGTAAAGTGGAGAGGGAAGGAAATACCTGTATTTCAAGTGATCCCACCTCTTGATTGTCAAGAAGCTCCTCATTGTCAGAAATGAACTAGAGTTTGGAAGACGAGACATCTCGTCAACTGCAGAATTGTACCGGTTAGCCGGGGACGAGATATCTCGTCATTGTCAGTCGGGGGAGTTAACAATGGTTACTGATACTTCACCGTATCGCCGGATCCTGTCCGGATTTCCTAACATTACTAACCTATCCCTCATTAGTGCAAAGAAGAATTATAATATCTTGCATTGTATTTTAACAAGGGGATCTCCTATTTTTTCTAAATCCAGGAAATTAACTCCGGATAAATTGGACTTCGTTAAAAGAGAATTCAAAACCTTACTTGACCAAGGCATTGTACGACCCTCTTGTAGTCCATGAGCAAGTCCCATTCTCTTGGTACCGAGGCGACGCATTTGTGCTAATTACAGGCCCCTTAATGCCTTTACGGAGAAGGATAGGTATCCGATATCTCATGTCGTGGATTTTTCTTTGAGCTTGGAGGGCAAAGAAGATATTTACTAAACTTGATTTAGTAAAAGTGTATCACCAAATTCCAGTGGCACCTGAGGACATCCCTAAAACCACCGTTATCAACCCAATTGGACTCTTCGAGTATACATACGGTGTTCGTAATCCGTAACGCAGCCCAAACCTGTCAAAAGGTTGTCTACGTGGTTCCTCGGAGACTTGTTAATTGTTACGCTTATATAGACAATATTCTAATTGAGTCAAATGACGAAGTTAAGTACGAGCATGATTTAAAAAAGTTTCTTGAAAGACTTGGTAAGTACGGACTGGTTATAAATGTGGAAAAGTGTCAGTTTGGTAAACGTAGCTTATCCTTTTTAGGGTGCAAGGTTTCTGCTTAGGGTATAGCACCACCACCTGAAAAGGTAGATGCGTTAGCAAATTTCCCAAAATCCAGAACTGTGGTTGAGCTTCGCCGTTTTCTGGCAATGATCAATTATTACCACAGGTATTTTCGTAACGCAGCAGGTATTCAACCACCCCTCTATGTATTAATTAAAGGTAAAATGAAAAAGGACGTGTGTTAAAATGGTCAGACGAATGTAACGAGGCATATGAGGATTGTAAAGAAATGGTAGTTAAAGACTCGATATTGGCGTATCCCAGTAGGAATTCTGCTTTATCCGTTATGGTCGACGCGTTAGAAGTGGCCATTGGCGCTGTGCTTCAGCAATGCCGAGGCGGTGTCGTTGAACCACTCACGTTTTTCTCGAGGAAACGAAATACGGCTGAACGTGGTTATAGCATTTCAGACAGGGAACTCCTCGCCCTGTACGTAACGATCCGACATTTTGTGGCGTAAACCTCTTACATTTGGTTCAATAAAAGTAATGAAAAGGGTTCCCCTAGACAGCAACGGCATTTAAATTACACTAGTCAATTTACTATATATATTAGATATATTGAGATTAAACAAAATGTAGTAGCCGAAGCTTTTTCACGTGTATCTGCTATAGATATATCTGGTAAAATACATTATGAGACAATGGCTCACGCTCAGCTGGGTGTTGCTGAGATGATTTCATCATGATGATTTCTGATGAAATCAGATGATTTCGTCAGGTAGAGGTCTTAATTCCAAACCTTTACTTTTTTCATCTTCCGGAGCCAGTGTGATGTGCAACATGTCATATGGCACAGTATGACCGTATGTTCCAGCCGGATTTCGGAAAAGTGTGTTTACAGCTATGCATGGCATATCACACCCTGGAGTCAAGTCTACGATTCAGTTAATTAAAGGCAGGTTTGTGTGGAAGTCTAGGAAATCCGACATCGCCGCTTGGGTTAAGTCGTGCCTAGAATGCTAGAAGTCAAAAATCCAGCGGCATACTAAGGCGGAATACGGAGAATATCCTTTACCATCCGTCAGATTTTCACAAGTGCA
>QLNU02014802.1:118101569-118138786 GCA_006491805.2 Dysdera silvatica | reverse complement strand
GCCGCGGTTCCTCTGTTTTCGTCAAATGCAAATTGGAATTTATTCTAATTATTCCATTTTTTATTTTTATGAACAAGAGTGTAATTTTGATTTTCTGTTTTGAGTAATTGGGAGAATTTTCAAATACCTCATTAATTAAATTTTAATTTGTCCTTGGTAGACGATAATGAAACTAGTATTTGAAAGCGGTACTTTTATTAGTTATACATGCTCATGATATATATTTCCGAACGCAGTTTATGCAATATCTCAAATAATAATAATAATAATAATGATGATTACTCCACTCGTAGCACTATCCGGACACTATATCATAAGTGTGATTTCTTATTTTATTATTTACTGTAGTGATTATAAATTGTCGCGATTCCGTGTGCTATCACTAAAATATATTATTATATCATCCACTACTTTGAGTTATAGGTAATTTTAATGTGATATTTATTTATGTTTATGTAATTAACCATAAAATTGATAAACATGAACTCGATTAAGTAAAACAAATACTTTGTCTTTGCTTTCATTAATATAATAATTATATATTTTACTCAAGTTAAAATAGTTAATTATTGTTTCAAGAATACAAAAGTTAGTCTCATAACGTCTAAGTATAGTAAAATTTATATATATTTAACAAGAAGATTCAATAAAACTCTCAATGTATAGAAACTTTAATATATGGAAATATTTTCCTATGTACTGAACGAGAAATTGAAATCACGGTACTCATCAAATCTTCGAAGTACAGAAAATTTTGATTTACGGAAATTTAATATATGAAAACAGTTCTACTGTTCTATATTTAATGATTGCATTAATTATTGATAAAAAAAATCAGAATTCCTGATGTTTGGAATATATGGTTGGATGTAATAGTAGATCGACTCACTGTGCTAAACACTCGATGGATAATATATTACACAATAGGCACAGTTTTTGGAACGAAAATTTATTCGGCTTTAAACGTTTTTCGAAAGCCTTGAGCTTTCATCAAAGAAGCACATCTAAGCGTACATCGCTCATAAGGGCGAGTGTACGATTGTTTATTGTATAAAGGGTAAGCTTATGGTTGATGTCCAAAATTGGCGCCCTCTATCGGTCGAACCAGATGAACATGTGCTGTAGGAGGAAAGCTGGCTACGTGAAGGATTGTGTTAAATGATAAATTGTGATGTATACGATAAAAAAATATTGGTGAAATTTTAAGAGGAGAAAACGTGACCACGCTGGATGGATGTTGGCCGTAATAGATAAATCGTTCACCAGGTGCTCGGTGTTTTGATGGATTGAAAAGGTTCCAAAAAAATTACGATCAGCTGGAGATGGAGGTTTGTAGATTAACTTCGCTTCATCGAAGTTAAATTTGTGGTCCAAAGACCAGCAATAAACGGCTATGGGTGATTTAGTCAATTCTTATTTTTCCCGTATGTCCTGTGTTCTGTAATCCTGAACCGGAGTGCACGACGAGTTTGGCCGATGCACGATTTTGAGCACGAGCATGGGATTTCATAAATACCCCCCATGAGTTGTGATCCGCAACCGAGTCTTTTAGTTTTGAAATACAAAGTTTATTGATGGGCGTGAAAGCGACTTTAAAATTAAAGTTGTTAAGAATAGTAGCAATTTTAGTAATGATTTGAAACGAAAGGTAAGCAGATGATCTGTAAAATAGGAATGCTCTTAGGAGAAAGATGGGTATCCGGTTTTTTGGAGGAGAATTTTTTAAGGGCCGATCAACACTAGACGAGTTGAAGCCTCGGAATATGGCAATGTTTTCAATGAAGTCGAGTTCTTTACTCTGGTCTTCTTCAGTGGAGCAAATTTTTATAACGCGAAACACAAACCAATAAAATCTGCACTTTTTCTGAGACATTGGATGTGCTGACGAACAGTTTGGTGGCAACGAAATGGAAGAAGGTTTATGGTAAACGCTTAAACGAAATTCGAAGTCTGTTTTCATGACCAGAATGTGCAGAAAGGCAAGTTTGTTGTCAACTTCGCATTCAAATGAGGATTGAATATGATTAATGAACGAGTTGAGATTTTGGGTAGGAACCATGAGATCAGTATTATTATTATCTAGAAGTTCAAAGATGTTGTCGACATACCGGATCCAAAATTTAGAATGGAGAGGTTCATGAATTTTTTTCTCCGACATAATGCAAAAAGATATCTGATAAGTTAGGAGATAATGGCTTTCCCATAGCGAGACCATCTGTTTGTTGGAAAGACTTATTTTGGAAACTGAAGCAAGTTTGTGAAATATAAATTTCGGTCAGGTTGGTAAGTTCACAAACTTCAAAATCAGTGTAGTGGAATTCCTTCATGCGCTGTTCTAGAGACTGAAGGGATCCTTGGATCAGAACATTCGTGAAATGGCTTTTTACGTTAAATGAGACTATTGTGTTTGGAGTGAAGGGAATGTCACGAAGTCTGCTAGCGAATTGCAGCAGATTTTTCATTGTAAAGGAGTTATTGTATAGTAATGGAGAAAATCTTTGCGCTAAATGCTTTGAAAGAGCGTGACATGCGGTGCCAATATTTGAGACTATAGGACGAAACGGCATTCCCGCCTTATGGACTTTGTGTAGTGCATATAGGCGAGCAATGTTAGCAATAGACGGAATAACTTGCTTTTTGTTTTTTTATCTAAAAATTGGCATAAGTGGATGGCACGTTTTATTTTATTGACATGAATATTGGATGGACCTTTCTTGATATGGAGATAGTGGTTGTTTTGAAGCAATGTTTCCACTCTATCCAAATATTTTTGTTTGTTCAGGACGACAATTTGGCTTCTTGTCCGCTTTTGTAATGATGGCGTTCTCATCCGACTGGAGGTCTTTCAACACGTTGTGATCATGGCGCGACAAGTTTGGTTTAATAATGTTATTAGATGCAATGGTCTCGGCAATAAGATGACGTAGCATATCTTTTTCAACAGGGTTTAATTTACTAAAAGGGAGAGCCTTTTCCATTGATGCAATTAATTTAGTAGGGTGTACTGGTCGGGCGACACCAAAATTAGAATTCAGTGAAAGAAGTCTAGTCAGTATGTTAGAAAGAGGATTGTTAGAAAAGTTAACGACTACGTCAGGAAATGGTACAGAAAGAAACGTTGAATTTCAAGGAGCTGATCAGCGTAGCAAATTTCTGTTGAGGATAGCATGATGTTTTGTCGGTAGCTGAGTACACTTGAAGTAAATTTTCTCTTCAAATGACCGAAAATCAGGAACCTCTTTAGCAAGTTTATGATGAAGAGGGTATAGTTCTTGTTCAAAGTGAGCGATATTGCTCCGAACTTCTTTAATTACGGTCCGAAGTAATGATAACTGACAAAGAAACAAAGGTGTTTGGATACAAGGTGTGTTGACTAAGTTGCATTTTAATTTAATGAATGACGGAATTATTTTTTTACTTTTAAAGCCGAATAAATTTTCGTTCCAAAAACTGTGCCTATTGTGTATTATATTATTCATCGATAATACGGTTGGATGTTTATAATTTAAATCACTTAGACACTACTAAATATATTTTGAGCCCTTCATTTTCAAATACGATTCATAAATGCATTTTTACCAGTTTGTCAAATATTTTTTCTATACACATACAAAATTTACCATGACTTATGTCATTTAGGTAGAAAGAGATATTCTCAAAATACGTGAAGATATATAGAATACGTCATATAATCAGTCACATAGAGTCTCGCAACGCTTTCAGGTAATAAAACCTTTGTGCTTGTAGAAAATTTTCGAAAGAATAGGAGATGGAAGAATTTGTTTGTATATTACCCTGTGGACCATCTGAGATGTTAACGATCACTTAAACTGCCTTCTGAAATAAGCTATATTTATACATATTAAAGCTTACCGCTAGCCGAACGCAGCCCAACAATCCTGAAGATGATGCGTATAACCACCATGCTGCGCCATGAATGAAATGAATAAAGAAAATGACTAAATAACTCATTGAAATGTATGATAGACATAGTGCTTCAAAGATTTTTTTATATATGACGACTAAAGAACCTATAAAGGCATACACCCGCATTGATAAATAGTTTGACGATCATAAAATATAATGAAAATACTCTGAGGCTTAGAAAATACATATGTCACAAGCATGATGTCTTGGAAGCATATATGTTTAAAAACACATCATATAACCAAGAAAACCATAAGATCAGGGCTTAAAAAGGGGCATTTAAGCCAAGTTTTACCAATAGGTTAATGCTATATCAATAAAATTTTATTTCTTGACGATTCAAAAATGATTAAACGTAACACCATAATAAGGTCATTTGTAAATAGAAATTATTTTTCAACAAGAAAAAGATACTGTTTTCATTTGCTGACATTTAAAAAACAATATATACATATAAGCTATCATTTCCTACGTAAGTTAATAAAAAGGTTAAGAGGGAGTTCATTTATTTTACACAAGGGGATAAAAGATAAAGGGGAAATCAATGTCAAGTTCCGATTTTTTGAGAAGCACAGTTTATTTGGTAAAGGAATGTATTTTTCTATAAAAATTTTATTCTGAAATTTGCGTTCAAATCATCTGCCATTATTTCCAACATATATTTTTAGTTCTACAGGATATTACACATATTTAATGGCTTTTGAATTGGGGTTAAAAATAGCTAACTGTATGGCTATTGTTTAATAGCACGTACACGATTCCATGTCTTTCCATGTCTGCAGCATTTTTTTTTTCCATTACTTGTAGATCAGAAATTAGAACAAAAGAGATTTTCTTTGATTTTCTGTCAGGGACAGCACCTGAAGGCACTAAAGGAAGAAAAATTTCTTGACTGTCCAACAAACAAGTCCCAGGCGGATCTCGAGAACAGAGTGTTTCATTAGATCTCAGGAAGCAATTTAGGGCTGACGCTTTGCTTTTACGTATTCTAGCCTCTCCTGATACGTCTCCAATGGACACTGATGATAGCTACGTGAAAAGCAACTCTAATTATCTGTCTTCTTCCGCATGTGGGAGAACGGATGTCGGAGACTTTTCGTTCAGTTTTTTTGCATGAACTCGAAAAAAAAAGTATCTAGAAAAGCAAAACAATTTGCCAGCAAATCGAGAACCAGGCGCTATTCTTTCCAACTACAATTTTTTTAACTTAAGTCCAACGTTGTTACCTTATAAGCAGCTTATTTTTTGTTGTTGCCCGATACGTTCCTGTAAGAGCTTTCAATTAAAATTTATTTTTTAATTACTTTTTCAGATATTTACATTTTCTGGAAGAACCATTTCCTTTGATAGTTGATTATAGGCCCAAGTTGCGAGACAGAAATTTCAATTTCATTTAGGTAAGCAATTAACTTTTCTAAAAATAAAATCAGCCCATCGATTGCTATTTGCTACGATGAATATAACTGAAATATTTTTTCAGTTATCGTAGTTTTTAAACGTTCTTAACAAAAATACGAAAAGCATAGAAGTAAAGGCCTTAAAAATAAACTAAAATTCACTGATTTGTTAAAAATTAGAAGGGTATCATTTACTTTACTAATACGTTAAGAACACTATAATACGTATGAATAATATAAGTTAAACACACACGCACGCATATATATAGAAATAAAATACAGGGTACCAGGGAGGAATTACACAAAATGGTTAAACACTGGTAAAATAGCAATGAAAAAGATCACTCAAGCTTTCGGACGCATCAGCAGCAGTCCTTCATCAGGAGTAATGATTCATCATTACTCCTGAACGAAGGACTGCTGCTGATGCGTCCGAAAGATTGAGTGATCTTTCATTGCTATTTACCAGTGTTTAACCATTTATATATATATATATCATCATCATCATCATCATATTCAACCATTATCTATCCACTGCTGGATGAAGGTCTCTCCAAATGCTTTCCACACAAGTCTATCCTGAGCAATTCGCTTCCACGTCACCCCAACCTGTTTTCTTATTTCATCCACCCATCTAGTTTGAGGACGTTTTCTAGGTCTTCGGTGGTCTCTTGGAATCCAGTTCAGAATTTCTGTTGTCCATCGTTGATCAGTTCTTCTTGCAATATGCCCAGCCCATCGCCATTTCAGCCCTTTTACTTTAACAATGATGTCCTCTACTCTAGTTTGCTCTCTCACCCAAGTGTTTCTTTTTCGATCTCTCCTAGTTATTCCAAGCATGCACCTCTCCATGCTCCTTTGCGTTGTCTGTAACTTTCGTATTGCTCCAACTGTTAGACTCCATGTCTCTGATCCATAAGAGAGGACTGGCAATACACACTGGTTGAAGACCTTTCTTTTTAGACACAAAGGCAATTTCCCCTTCAGGATAAAACTGTTTCTTCCAAATGCACTCCAGCCAAGTTTAATACGTCTGTTGAGTTCTTTCATAATGTTGCCATCCATTGAAATCAGCTGGCCAAGGTAAATATATGAATCAGCAATTTCTAGCTCAATGTTGTCAACTTGTATTTTTGTTTCCTCTACGAAATTATTGAACATGATCTTAGTTTTTTGTAGGTTCATCTTGAGTCCAACTTCTTTACTTCTAGTTGAGAGCTCCTGTACCATGTCTTGGAGTTCTAATGGGTTCGTTGAAAAAATAACAATGTCATCAGCAAACCGCAAATGATTTAAATATTCACCATTTATTTTTATTCCCTTGTTATTCCAATTTATCTGCTGAAAAATCATCTGTAAAGCTGAAGTAAAAAGTTTTGGAGAAATGGTATCTCCCTGCCTCACCCCTTTGCCAAGTTTGATAGTTTTGGTATCTTTATGTAACCGAAATTTTGCACTTGCATTTTTATACACACGTTTCACCATGTCAATGTACACATCCTCAATGTCTGTTGATCTTAAAGAGTTGATGACTGCTGATGTTTTAATAGAGTCAAAGGCCTTCTCATAGTCAATAAATGCCACACACAATGGAAGTTCATATTCATGTGTTCTTTCAATTAATTCTCTTAATACTTGAATATGGTCCACTGTACTGAATCCACTTCGAAATCCAGCTTGTTCTCTTGGTTGAGCTGCATCTAATTTTTTCTGCAGGCGATGTGTTAGCACTTTTGTGAAGATTTTATAAATAGCAGGTAACAAGCTAATTGGTCGGTAATTTTTCAAATCCTCTTTATCACCTTTTTTATGCAAAAGAATTACTGTTGCAGAATCCCATTGGTTTGGTATGTTACCGCTGTTAAGACATTTGGTAAAGAATTTTGCAAGTATGTCTTCTACATATTCTCCAGCTTCTTTTAGGATATCTAATGTAATACCATCATCACCAGGGGCTCTTCCTTTCTTCATACTTTTTATTGCAAATGAAACTTCTTCTTTTAAGATTTTAGGAGCTGTTCCTTCGACTATTTCAATGTCTTCGTTTAATCCACTGTTACTTTCGTATAGATTTTTGTAGAATTCTTCAACTCTTCTAAGTATTTCTTCCCTATTTCTTGTTACGGTGCCATCCTCTCCTTTTAATGCAATGATGTGTTTCTTCCCAACAGATAAACTTCCTTTAACAACCCTAAGGCTCTTGTTATTTTCAATGGCTTTCCTTACTAGCTCACAGTTGAATTTTCTTATGTCTTCTTTCATGCTTTTGCGCAGAGTTTTACAAAGTTCTATGTACTCAATCCTGGAACTGGTATTTTGATTGTCCACCTTCATATCTCTTCGCCTTTTCATGAGCTGTTTCGTCTTCTCAGATAATTTGCTATTGTGCTTTTTACAGGTTACACCACCAATTTCCCCAGCAGTTTCAACTATTGTCTTAACAATGTTTTCATTTGCTTCTGAGATATCACTTTCATCAATAAGTCCTTCCAGTGCAGAAAAGCGATTTTTTAATTCCAACTTGAATGCCTCGGTATTTTCTTTTAATTTCTTTAAATCCACCCTCTTACTTACTTGTTTCCTAATGAGCTTCTGTCGTTCTAATTTAGTATTTAAGTGCACTTTACATCTCACCATTCGATGATCACTTCCAGTATTAAATCTGTTCAGTACACTGCAATCTTCAATAATTGATTTCTTGTTTGCCAGGATATAGTCAATTTCACTAGTTCCCCCATTTGGGTGTTTCCATGTCCATTTTCTTTGCGGTTTCTTCTTAAAAAATGAATTCATGATGCTAAGATTTTCAGCTTCTGCAAATTCGATGAGTTGATCGCCACGTTCATTCCTTTCCCCATATCCGTATTTACCAACCGATGTCTCTCCTTGTTCCTGTTGTCCAATTCTTGCATTGAAATCCCCCATGATGAGCTTGATATGTTGTTTCCCTTTGGTGTGTAACTCTTTGATTTCTTCATAAAATTCTTCAACCTCTTCGTCGGTATGGCTTGATGTTGGTGCATATACCTGTACTATTTGAAGTTGGTATCGCTGGGTTAGTTGAACAACGAGCCTCGCTGCTCGATCTGACGTGCTTTCGACTTCAAGAAGGTAGTCTTTAATTCTTTTGTTGATTAAGAAGCCAACACCACTTGTTCTTCCAGTTTCCGTTCCTCTATAATAAAACAAATGTCCACTTTTAAGTTCCACCAACTCTTCACCTTTTCTTCTAACTTCACTGAGTCCTACAATGTCCCATTTGATCTTGTCAAGTTCTTCTTCCAATTCCTGAAGTTTTGCTTCAGAAGCAAGGGATCGTCCATTATACGTTGCCAAGGTCAATAACAAACGGCAGCCTGGGCCATTCCAGTGATTCTTAGTTGAAAGTACATCAGAACGAGCAGCGAGGCTTGTTGTTCAACTAACCCAGCGATACCAACTTCAAATAGTACAGGTATATGCACCAACATCAAGCCATACCGACGAAGAGGTTGAAGAATTTTATGAATTATGCTTTTATTAGTTAAGATAATTATGTTTTGTTAGTGGCTTGTGTTGAAAACACCACATTTCATCACTGGTAGTTTTCAAAGGGTCTGGACCAATTTTGGCAGAGGAAGAGAATGTCTGAAGCTTGAAGAACATAGGCTTCCTTCTAATCCTCTGTTACAGTGGTGTAATTTGGGTGGTTACCGGGGCGAAAGCCCCAGGCGCTGGCAACCCACGCTGTGTCGCTGCTCTGTTAGCGAGTGAGGGGAAAAATCGGGTACAGACCGTTTACATGTTCAAGTCCTTAGTCAAAATTTAATAAAAGGGACCTTTTTACTGATCCGCAGACTATTCTAAATCAACTTCATAGACAAAACAGCGTCCTTTTTCCAGCAAAACTCGAATTTTATCGATGTTTTCGTCCGCTCGACTGTTCATTTGCTTCCCTCTGTGTTCATCGTCTTCCAGCGTTTTGCTTCCCCTTTGAAATTCGTAAAATAACTTGTATACCGCTGTTTTTGATGGAGCTTCGTCCTTATAAGCCTCACGCATCATATACAGTGTTTTTATAAAAGTTTTGTTTAAGTTTACACGAAGCTTGATATTCGCTCCTTTTTCCAATCGCCATTTTTTGACGACAGTCAAAACCACTCAACAAGATTTTTTGTTGTATTAGCGGCCTGTCCCAATGAAAGATTCTCGAATTAATTGTCGTATAAACATTTCTTCTGTAAACGCAGTCCGCATCCGATAAAATAGATGGCCCCATGTATGCCATCGATAAAAATGTATTTCATAAACTTTTGAGACTCACCGTATATATATATATGATTTATTGTATTTAATTTTAATTAGTGTTATTTATAAATTGTGGCGTAAGCAAAAATATCGAAATCAGTAACGATGGCTCTTCGATTTTCATTTTTTTATTGCGTAAATGTCTTTGATGTTGCTTGATAATTATGTTACGCAAGCATATTTGCATTTTTATGACTCGAGTTGACATATTTGTACTGAAATTGCAAAGCGTATGAGATTTATTAACTTAGAAAATCCTTCTAGCCTCACTTAATTGCCAGCAGTTTAAAACTCCCTAAAATTAGCAAGCTTTCAAATTTTAAATTATCTGAACTGGAATGTATAAATTAAATTCGAAAAGGCTATTAAGCCAGTAAATTGGGCTAATATATGTAGCAGATTCTAATGGTAGATATTTAAATAGTTCTCACAGACCGTGTATATTAATTTTGTAACAAACTCCTTAGAAATTCAACTTAAAGCTCGGTGGGAATAAAATATATGAAGAATTACATATAGAATTTAAGAAGATTATATTTATGTAAAACATCACAAAAAAGGATTAGAGAACTATTCGTCACTTATAAATTTGCAAATTTATCCGGGAAAATCGCAACCATTGGAATATAGTATTACTAAAATTTTTGAAGGCTATACATACATTAATAACGCATTTGGGAGGGGATGTTCCATTTTAAAAGTGAACTTATTATTATGTCCAACCAATGTAGATTTTAAGTCAATAACTTTTTTTATCGAATCCTCTCTTACGATAATATATGTTTAATGCTAAAATCAATACAACTATTAGAAAACAGATGAGATCTGGTACGTGTGTTAAGGCCAAGAGAAATTTGGCGTTGTCAATTTATCTTTATTCCAATTGAATAGAAAAATTGTAGTTTTTTTTAATTATTGCTTTGTTACTTGTTAAATCTTGGTGGCAAAGACATTGTTGTCGGAGGCTAAAAAACTACAACAAACTATGAGGACGTTCTCTTTTTATCAGTTAGATTTGTCTTTTCCTTCGTCAGTATCTTTCTTTTCTCGGTTGCTTGTCATGAAATTTAAGGGTTCTTTGCCGTATGTATGAACCAATATTGCCTCAATAGTTTTTTATTTTTCTAATTAAAGTTATCAGAAATATGTATACAGCCTCCCGATGTAAGTTCCTGCTCGTGGTGAGGGGGCTACCCGGAGATACTGCTCTTTTCTACAGATCAGCATCTCTGGGACCTGAACCACCACGTCAGGAGGTACAGGCGAAACCCTGTTGTAATTAGCCCTCCATCTGCGGTGAAGGTAACGGAGCCGGCGACCGTATACATTCCTCCAGTAATTTACATACGTATGAATTCTACAAAAAATAAAAACAAAACGAACGATGGACCAATGTGCAAAAGAACGAAAACGGAAGGCGATAACGACAATAATCTTGATAAAATCTTACCCATCTTCATAATTGTATTTCAGAAAATTCTAGTTTCAAAAAATTGTCTCCATTCGCAATAGAAAAAACCAGCAAAGGGATATGTGGTACCATAAATAATATTAAAAAACCAAAATTAGATGATTTAATAATAAAAACCAATACCCATAAACGATCTTCATCATTACCCAGCTGTCAAAAAATAGTAAACGTAGAAGTCGAAGTCTCACCACATGAAACCTTAAGTAGTTCTCGAGGTGTAATTTCCGAAATAGACTTAACTAACAGTTATTTCGACACTGGCGTAAGGTTTAAAAAACACGACGTTTCGGGAGCCAACTGCTCCCTTTGTCAAGTGAAGGCAGAATGAAGAGTTCGTGAAAGTCCTAAGCTTATATACCCGCATGTTGGGAATCCCCATCTGACGCCATTTGGTGCGGAGCAGTTCCATAGGTATCTTAGTCATAGGTATCTTGACTTTCGTTCTCATAGCCCGGCATCACACAAAGCATCTGTCATTAGAGCCTTGCACCGACGAGCCTTTACACATTGTTGTAATGATGACCTTCGCAATGTTGAATTACGACGCAACAAAAGCGTGTTGAAAAAGAACGGTTACCCGACTAAATTTATCGCTCGTAACCAATGTGGTGTTAGTGGTGGAAACAGGAATGTAGAGGATGAGACTAGGAAGACATCAGTGGTTTTGCCATATGTGGCGGGTGTCTCAGAAAAGCTGTCTCGAATTCTCAGTTGTGTGAATGTTAAGACCTACTACAAACCTGTCTACACCCTGCGTGATCTATTACTTAAAGTTAAGGATCGCGTCCCTGAGGAGGAAAAATCTGGTGCTATTTACCAAATACCGTGTGGAGACTGTGACAAGGTGTATGTTGGACAGACGGGAAGATCGATACGTCTACGAGGGAAGGAGCATATGCGTGCGGTAGCTAGGGGAGACGATTCAAACCAGTTGGCTGAACATGTCTTCAGGGAGGGTCACGAACCAGATTGGCATTCGATGAAAATATTACATCAGAATGTGACGAATCTGGGGAGTAGACTTTTTCTGGAATCATGGGAAACCTACGGTTTGAGGAGTCGTGCAATAAACATCGCAAAACCTCTACCAGAACCTTACAGGATTTTTGCAAAACCTCGAGTTGGGGGTGTTCATCTGACATCGTCGGGTGCGGGGGCTTTCCCGGCGAGGGTTTCCCCGATTGGGGTTTCCCCAGCTGGAAATGCTCCGCACCAAATGGCGTCAGATGGGGATTCCCAACATGCGGGTATATAAGCTTAGGACTTTCACGAACTCTTCATTCTGCCTTCACTTGACAAAGGGAGCAGTTGGCTCCCGAAACGTCGTGTTTTTAAACCTTACGCCAGTGTCGAAATAACTGTTTGTTATGGAATCTCCTGGTGAAACTCTGTATTGTTTCGTTAGAAAAAGACTTAATTGATGTAGATAAAGATGAAATAGTCACTGAATTTTCAGAACAAGGAGTTACTGCTGCCAAAGGAATATCTATTCGCAGAAATGGCAATACCATTAAAACTAAGCACATCATTTGACATTTAGTAAACCAAAATTACCAACCACAATCGAAGCAGGATATTTACTACGTAAAATCAGACCCTATATACCAAACCCCACCAGATGCTTCCAATGCCAGCGACATGGCCATTCCAAGGTTGTTTGCCGTGCCAAGACTACCTGATCCAAATGTGGCATGGTACGTCACGGCAATAATGACATCAAAATAACACCCTGAGCTGTATCAATTGCAAAGGGGACACAGGGAATATTCTCGATCCTGTCAAAAATTCAGGAAGAGAAAAAAAATAATAGCAATCGAGGTCACCAGCAACATCTCATATCCAGAAGCAAAACCAATGTCAATTAATCCAACCAACTCAAAACAAATCATATGCTGCAGGAATAACCCAACCTATCATTAAAAAAACAATGGATGCACAAACACAAACAAGTATACCAGATTCAGACCGACCGACCAACTAACACCGAAAATAAAATAAAAACCAACCCACAGAAACTTAAAACTATAACAAAGAAAAAAGGACAAATCAAAGAAACACATAATAAAAAATACAACTTCAAGGGCGGATTTTCTTAAATCAGACCCTAAAAAAATTACAAAAAACATTAAAAGCGATTGGGAAGACACCTCTTTGGAAAACGGTAAAAATTCATTTTCCGAAACGGAGGATGAAATAATACCCTCCATTTCAACAAAAACACCTTTTTTTCGGTCAGCAAAAAAGCTGAATCGGGGAGTAAAATTAGGGAAAGGCAAACCATCATCTGTACATGATGGCTCAGCACTCTATACTACAATGGAACTGTCGTGGTTTTGGGTGCAACATTGAGGATATTAAGCACCTTATTAACACCTATGAACCCGTTTTCCTTGCTATTCAGGAGACTCTGCTTAAAAATAACAATACAACTTCTTTAAGAAATTATACTGTAATTCGAAAAGAAAATGTAGACAATAATAGAGCTTGTGGAGGAGTTGAGGTTGTTTTCAATAACCGGTTTCCCCTTCACAAGCTTTAACCTCAATACACTACCAGAATCAATACACATTCGCCTCTCAATAGCAGCTGAAATCACAATATGTTCTACATACCTTCCACCAAGTCAAACTGTCAGTTTGAACTCCCCCTCTGATTTGGTTGATCAGCTACCGACACCATTCCTTCTTCTTCGGGATTTTAACTCTCACAACAACTTTATGGGGCTATAAAAGCACCAATCAAAAAGGACGTTCAATAGAAGCCTTGGTTTATAACCAATCACTTTCAATAATGAATACTGGAACACCCACATACATACATTCTGCAAAGCAAAGTTTCTAAGCAATAAACCTTTCAATACTTTCACCATCTCTTCTACCGGTATGGGCATGCGGAACGAAGCAAGGTCCACTTGGCAGTTATCATTTCCCCATTGGCGTGAAATATACTGGGCAGGGTTCCTCTACGCCATCACGGAACCCAAGGTGGATAATTAAAAAGGCCAATTGGGAACTTTTTTTGTAGTCTATCAAACCTCAATAATAATATCGCAAACACACCTAACATTAACAGAGCAGTTAAAATGGTCAATGAGCAAATTTTACAGATAGCAATATATTCAATACCAAAAACTTCAGCACAATTTCCAAACATACCAAAACCCTGGTGGAACCACAACTGTAAAAAAATTGCATATAAAGAACGAAAAAAAAAGGAGTGGGGTATCTTTTGCCGATACCACGCAAACAAATTTAATTATGTTCAAAAGAGCCAGAGCCAAGGCGAGATTCATCCGACAAAAATCAAAGAAGGAATCTTGGAAAAGGTATATTTCTGGCATAACATCTACAACGAATTCAATTTGAGTTTGAGATAAAATTAAAAAAAATAAATATAAATTAAACCTCACATCCACTTTCTATCATAGAGAACAATGGTATAAGTGTCAATGATAAGAGAATGGCCAATTCATTGGCTACTGCTTGTTCTAATATCTTAAGCAGTACCAACTACATTCCCTCATTCTAGTCCATAAAAAGACATCAAGAAAAACAAATTCTTAATTTCCATGAAAACACAACATCTCCTTATACTATCCCATTTACCTTTTTTGAATTAAAATGCGCATTACATCAGTCCAAAAATACTGCCCCTGGACCGAATCAAATACATTATGCAATGATCAGAAATCTGTCTGTCAAATCCCTTGAAAATGTTCTGGTTCTGTTTAATAGGATTTGTACAGAACAGTTATTCAAAGTGGCATGGCGCAAAGACATTATTGTACCTTTTCCTAAATCAGGCAGAGATTCAAAGAGTCCTTCAAATTATCGATCCATTATCTTAACTAGTTGCTTTAGCACACCATTAGAAAGGATAGTCTGCAATGGGTTGATGCATTAACTAGAAAATGAAAACCACTTACCATCATGCCAAAGATGTTTCCATTGAATGAGATCACGTATTAATAGATACCCTATTAATATTAGAAACCCCCATAAGAGAGGCTTTTGTTAAAAGGGTACACCTTGTTTCTATATTTTTTGACATAAAAATTACATTTGGACTTGGAAATATAGCATCCTCAAAGACCTCCATCATTGTGGCCTTAGGGGTAATATGCCAATGTTCATAAAATACTTTCTAGATAACAGAAGTTTCCAAGTACGTATCGGAGCCACTTCTTCTCACACTCTCCTGCAAGAAAAATGTGTTCCGAAGGGCTGCATTCTAAGTCCTATACTTTTCATTTTAAGGCTTTGTGGTGTGGTTAAGGATCTCCCCACCGCTGTAAAAGATTCTCTGTATGTTGACAAACTGCAAATTTCTTTCATGGGAGGCAATATGAACCTGCTTGAGAGACAGCTTCAGTTGGCACTGAACAAAATAATGGAATTGACAGCAACTAACGGATATAATTTCTCAGCAGAAAAAAACCGTTTGCGTACATTTTTGTCGCAAACATGGTTTACATTTAGATCCAGAGCTCCGAATGGGAAATGATGTCCGAATGATTAAGGAGACAAAATTCCTTGGAATAATTTTTGACCACTCTCTAACATTCCGTTCCCATATCAGACATCCCGCGGGACAAATGTTTTAAAACCCTCAAAGTTCTGTCTCATACATCCTGGGGCATACCGATTTTCACTGCTGAGAACCTATAAGGCATTAATCCGCTCTAAATTAGATTATGGCTGTCCGATTTACGGCACAGCATGCCAATCATTATTCAAACAACTTGACCTCGTACTTCACGAGGCTCTACGACTGTGTACAGGGGCCTTTCGGACTTCCTCTGTCACTTGTTTATACGCTGAAGCCGTAGAACCTCCATTAAGTTTCCGTCGCCTACGTTTGTCTCTGAATTATTATTTTAATATTCTATCACTAAAAAACTATCTTGCATCGTCATCACTTCATCAACCACGTTTCATTACACTTTTTTAATATTCTTCCCTCGTATATTCCAACATTTGTCATGAAAATGGAAAATGCTGCAAATGAATTGAGCATTACAAAAACCATGATTGCGGAATCTATGCCAAACATCATTCCTCCATGGTTTGATATTGGCACAGACATCTGTTTGAATCTATCCAAAAGACAATACCCCAGACATTGCCTATCGGCAGGCATTCGCTGATCTGTCTAGTATGTATGTAGGCTGACCCTTCATTTTCACAGACGGATCAAAAGTGGATGGCTATGTTGGTGCGGCATTTGTCTGTTGAGATGTCATATGTAGTCAACAACTGCCGATATTCTGCTCAGTTTTCAAAGCAAAAATTCATGCTACTGTGTTAGCTTTACAATACATCTTGAATAATGCCGTATCTCCAACTGTTATCTGTACAGATTCACTCAGCGTTCTGCAAAGCCTGACTTCATTCAACGTCTCGCATCACACTGGAATCCACAGAGTTTACAAACATCTCGTGGATATAAAAAACGCACAGTATATTGCGAAATTCTGTTGGATTCCAGGCCACGTTGGTATCGCCGGCAATGAACTGGTTGGCATTGCTGCATAGACAGCAACTGCAAAAATTCTATTCCGAGATCTTAACTCTCGTGTCTCATACTATTTATACGAAAAATGGCAGTTGGTTTGGGACGAGCAACTTTTAATAAGCTTCACCATACTAAACCCTTTATTGAGGTGTGGCAGTCTAGCTATAGAACTGATCGTCGTAAAGAGGTCAAGCTGGCTTGACTTTGCATCGAGCATATACGCTTTTCTCGTCAACATCATTTAAAGGGAGAAGATGCCTCGATGTGTGCCACATGTGGTGAACCATTAAATGTTTTACATGTATTATGCATTTGTCCCGATTTTAACCAGTATCGTTCACATATTTTTAACCAAAATAATTTTACCCTTTGTGACATTTTATCTGATTCTTTTAATCATGAACTAATTTTTAACTTTTTGTCTAATGTTGGCTTCTTCCATATCATCTCAGTTTATTATTTTATTTGTGACATTTAATACATTGCTTTCAATACGTTTTAATTACTTTAGTTTTCATTTATTCTTATTATAAAATCGAATGTGCGGTCCCACCATGTTTGGCGCAGAATGACCCTCGCTGTTCTTGCGCCATAAAAGTACAACCAGCCAGCCAAAAAAAAATTATACAGTCCACACTTCTTATTGCAACATTCACGACCTCAGCGCGGTGATACCAATTACAGTCATCAATGCCAATAGATCTAACGTTTTGGCCATCAAAGACAGAAAAGAAGATTTATTTTTCCTTATTTAAGATTACAAGATATTATTATATTTCACAGGGATAACACAATTGCCAAATAATGGTCAACACTCAGAGCCATCGGGCGAGTTTTTTGGTGATTTTTCGTTGGGGATTTATTAATACATAATGATTTTTATATAATATAATATTTTCATATAATTTTTATATAATATAATATTTTCATATAATTTTTATATAATATAATATTTCTACATAATTTTTATATAATATAGTATTTTCATAATTTTATATAATATAATATTTTCTATATAATTTTTATATAATATAATATTTTAGTATAATTGTTATATAATAAAATAAAAATATAATAATTTTTACATCCACGTTTAAGGTCAACTAGATTTTTTTTGGTATCGGAAAAAAAGAGACATCGTTCCGAACTAGGGTCTCTCCTTTGAAATGGGACATAATTTTTAGGATATATATAACTTCGCCAAAAGTTGAGAGAGCTAGTAGCAAGAAGGTGATGGGTGAATATGCAAACGAATGAAATAACATTCCTGTATTTGGATTTATAAGATATGATAACTCTCCTCAGGCTTACAAAAATGACCAACTTGTCAATAATTGAAGCCAGGAAAATTTTTGTTTCTTGTAATTTATTGCTTTCATGGATTTGGGAGGAATAATAATTATTGACACCCACATTTAATCTCAAACTAAAGCTTTTTTGTGAAGAAGGAAATAAGGAAAAGAATAAAAATTTTATTAACACCGACAAGGGTAATAATATCTTACAAATCTGAAATACGAATAAAAGATCATCGTTGCAGAGTCCTGGTGTGAGAGAACGTTAGAGCACTTCAGTTCGTACGGAGGGTTCGCGGTTCAGCTCCGTGCCAGGACGTTTTCTCTTTTTCTTCCTTATGAAAATTAGCTGTAGTTTAAGCATGAGTAAAATATTATTGTCCACATATTTGGATTCTTACGATTTGTATATAATCGTTATATATCCGGTTATGTAATCAGTTATTATAACCATGGATACTGGACATTAACCTTGACTACGAACAGTAGGGTCTAAGTCAGTGGTTCTCAGTTTTTATACCTGGGCCAATTTGGAATTTTGATTTTCGGTCGCCGGCCAGAAAATATGAGAACAAAATTATTTTATACGCTATACAGTTATTGGGATAACTAGGGGAGACGGGCGGGATAATCCCTCCTATATATTTTGTGATTCACTGAAAGAGTATTGAGATAAGAGCTTTAGCCCACTCTAGAAAAAATCAGCACACCCCCCCGAACAAAATGTTCAGTTTCTTATCAATTTTGAGCCCGCTAATTTGTTACTGTTCGTGGGCCGGATCTGGCCCGCGGGCCTCCTAATGAGAATCACTTGTCTAGATTCTATTTAAAGCAAAGCTTTTGAAAGTAGGGAAATTGTAGAAGATTTAATCGCATACTACAAACTCGAAGCAATAAGATAAACGGCGAAATTTTCTAGAGAAAAAAAGTACTTAAATAATTAAAAGAAAAAGCACTTACACGGATATTTAAGCTTATTTTCAAAAATAGCCGACGTTCTGCTAAGTAAAGTCAATAAAATTTTAATCCATGACAGCATTAAATCAATAAAAATTAACAATTTTCTTAAAATAGAAACAACACTAGAAGTTTATACTTCGATTTTCAAAGACACTAATTATTTTTGTAAACTTTTTTATATGTTGTGCTGAATGTCCATTTTTCAAATAATACGGACAAAGAAATAAAACGGAATTGTAAGAGATAAAAAGACAAAGAAAAGGAAAGGAGACGTCAAGATTTAAAAAGAAATATGCTTCGTAAAGAACTTTTCGCTATACCTCCAATATATGAGCTGTTTCCTAATTCTTCCCCCAAGAGAACTGTTCTAATATCGAACCACGAATGAAATAGAGTTCTTGGAATTTGTTCTAACCGGAGTCGAAAAAGGCATCTTTGTTCGATAACAAAACGCCACATGACGCAAATCATACGACTGAGGAGATCCGTGAGCATTTCTTCCGTCTGGGAAAAAGTAGCGGTCTGGAATTCTCCGGTTCGTTTGCTTTCTTCCCTGCTACACTGAGATAACGGTAAATTCGGGAAAATCCCAGCGCCCTATAGATCTCTGAAACATTTCCGCCAAAAATAGAAAGCCGATAAAGAAAACATACCCACTTTCTCGCGTTCGGTGCGAACTCTATAAAAGGGTACCTACCAAACGCGTGTTGTTGCCTTCTCTGACAAATTACCCTTCCCATAAGGAAAGGAAAGGGAGAAAAAGACCCTATCTCCATTTAACCCTTTCCCACCTCCTCTTCGTCCACCTTCCCTTGTTCTTCATTCGATCGATAGATCTGAACCATGAGATTCTAACTTGTCACGTAACAAGAAGGAGCCATGTAGTTAAGTTGTCTCTGAGTGTTCAGGCGCGAGCAGTTTCTCTGTTATTGCGCCAAAATTGGTGTTTTTCTCGATCAACGAGAAACGAATGAAAAAATTTGGCCACAGAATATATATCAACGTTGAGCTATGCAAAGGGTGTGTGTTTTTCAGGTTGACTTGTTTGGTTTTTAATTTTATCTTGGAATAGCAGGTAGAAAGATATATATTCTTTGGCTTTTGTAAAATTCATTTTGGTTCTTCTCATCAAAGAGTAAGTGACAGACAATATTTAGATACGTTTGTAGCTTCGAATATCGAATTTATAAAACGAAATATTATTTATCCGCCTTGCGTTGTTCCGTCCCAAATTTACTCTTATATACACTTATTTTTCTTCTTTCATATTGCCATTTACCCACGATTATATGGGGTTGGTGTTATGCTCTTTTAACCTTCTCTTCCACAATCTTCTATCCAATGCCTCTTCTCTACTCCATCCATACTCTTCCAGATCTTCCATCACTCTCTCTTTTCATCTTAGCCGTGATCTTCCCCTCATCCTCTTACACATTAGCACCAGACTATCCTATCTTTCCCTCATATTCCTCATTTCTTATTGACTTATATACACACAAGTAAAAATCATGTTTCCTGTTATTCACAGTCAAAATCTCAGCGAAATCATGCAATATTTTTTTTTAAATATTCCTTTATTTCCAGATATTAAAAAAGGCTAAACTTATTTAGTGTAGACACTTTGCTTAATACATATTACATTATAAAATATGTCTCTTCCTATAACAATTATATAAGTATATGCCATTATAATTATCTATATATTATACAATATATATATACAATATTTTATTTTACATCAGCAGGATATCACAATGGACAATATCATGAAATATATGATATAATTCGACCAACAGGACTGGCTCAATTACCTGGATCACCTATCAATCTTTTAGGTAATGATTTTTGGAGGAATCTATTTTTTTATTTGATTCTAGTGTAGAGGAAACGAGTCATTCATGATTTTTGAAATACAGGACTACGGAGTCGTTCGTTCAATTAAAATGAAAACTCATAATTATAATACCAGAAAACCTTCCAAATTGATCATTAGTGTCAGAACAGGCAAAAACAGAGGACCAGTCAGTATTAGAGATAATGTTATTGAAATTCGCCATAGTCAAATCATTAATTCCTCGAATGGGCTTTGTGAAAATTTCTCCCTTTTTCACAACTTGGAAACTTCAAAGAAGAAACAGGAAAAAGGTGATCACCAAAGTAGTAGCTTAAAACATAAGATACACATAGTTCAGTATTCGAAATAAAAGGGTCAAGAATTTATTCGGCAGTATCGGTGATTCTGGACGATAATTCACAAAGCTAAAACAATTAGATGAACTTAATATATCATAAAAAACATCTGTCTTAAGTTTTAGCCTGTAAATTTATATTCAAATCACCCGTAATAATAATATTATTACAATGCTCATTTGCATAATCCAGTAGAAAAGTGACTTTATCGTAGAACAAGTTCACATCACCCTCTGGAAACGGTATAAAACAGCAATAAAAATATTCCTCTTCTCAACCGTAATGGCTTCTGAGTACCAAAAATTAAATGTAAACTGAGGATTATGCTCACAGTCGCTAAATTTCATGTTGATATAAAGTGCGCCACCATCACTGAACCATTTATGTCGACCGCAACAAAAAAGAGCGACATCTAGGCAACCTCAACGAAAATTCATCGGGAAATCATGTTTCAGTAAAACATAAAAAGTTATCGAAATATTATTATAGAATCCAAAAAGTGAATAATTTGATCGTAACCGGAAAGTAATATTCTAATAATAATAATATTTAAGAAAGAAAAATCGCAAGGGAAAGGCAATAAAGGCGGCAAATCGGAAAGTTCAATTACTATGTAAGAACGAGTTTTGCATAATTTGTATTATTATTATTAAAATTATACAAATCTGTATAAATTTGTATTATCAGAAAGTCTTCTTAGAACATATATGATTTTTATATTGCCATTAATCAAAATTATGATAATGTAAAAGAACATTTTTTAATTGATTTTTTAAAGCAAATTGTTATATTGTTTGCAATACCATTAATGCTTGATATATTGCAAAAGTACTAGCATTCCTTTACCACTTTTTTTTAAATTCTTTAATATTAGGCCTGATTCAATTTCATCGGATTTGCTTTTATAAGTTTATATTTGGAATAAGTTTCTTACGTAATAATTTAAACAGATTTGTTATTATTATGCAAATATAATATACATACAATGCTGTACATGAAATAGACAATATGGGTAATATGCCGGTAGAAAATGATTATTCGTGCAAAGCTTAGTTAAGCATATTAATATACCCATTTTAATTAAATTTGAGGCTAACTGCATATGTATGTTCTGGCAAATTACTGGAAACTGATATTAATTATAGGGCTAAGTATTAGAAAATTGGCATAAACACCTAGATCCTTAACTACCACTTAACGATACACGTTAATGGAAATAATTACCATAGTGTTTACATTGACCTACGTAAACCGTTAACAGGAGATAGTTGCATTTGCTAATTACCAAATGTGTATTAATTTTACAGATAACTTTCTGGGTAGCTGTGGTAGACAGCTATTCTCTATCTGAAATCGTCCAAGAACGGCCAACATTGATTCAAAACCTGAAAAAATTTTCTTCTTTGTGGAATGAATTATATCATATTCAGTGGACAAGTATATTACAAAAGAATTAGACAGATTCAGCACTTCGTGAAATTTTAAATGAAAGATATTAGCAGGCGCGATGCATAGTTTTACAGAGACATTCTGGATAGATGTATGTATGTGTTTCAGAAAATTATATATACCCGTTAGGTTCAGCATGGAAAAATGTAATTGCCTATTGCGTTTCCAATTCGGCGCCATGGAGGGCTTGAATCAAGGTAATTATTTAAATTCTTACCAGAAGATCACTGCTCATTCATATTAAAAAATAAAATGGTAAATATGGTGAAGCGTTACGTCATTATACTGATAAATAAAGTTGTCACTATCTTCCTGCAGTTAGGTCATAAACTAATTAATTAGCATATTAAGTTACGAAACTTTACTTAAAATGTTATCTTGCAGAAGAAAAGGATCTGCCCGTTCTATCCAGACTTGGTGCAGAATATATTACCTTCGAAGGGAGATTTAGAAATCCTGCAGATATTTCATTTTGGTTCTGAGATTTAACGTCTTGCATACGCGAAGTTTCTCTTTATTGACGTCATCACTGATGCGAAATGATGACTGGTTGCTGAGAAATTAGACCCTCATTAAAGCCTCCAATTTATCTCTCCTGGATTTCTAAATAGAAATATAGAAACTCCCGTTGTTTTAGTCCATATGAGTAACCGCGATATCAAACTTCCAGACCTGTACTAAAAGTAATTGTACTAAACTTCGCATTGTGAGTCCGATAACTTTATTAATTTATATTTCATATGATGTTCGAGTACTCTACAGCTTCTGAAAAAAATACGTATATAATTAGATAGTAGAGCGAAGGAAATTTAAAGCTTATTAGTCGTTTAAAATTAAATCGCCTCCAGCGGCACACATATACAAAGCAGGAATTTGTGCTTTTCTAATTTTTTTTTCCAGGACCTCTACTGATAGATGGAGTTGCGCATAAAGATCAATATATGTTTTCAAAAAAAAATAATACTGAATTTTTATCATACAGCAAAAATATTTTCTCATTCATAAGGAGAACCCATAGTGAGCTCCCCGCCGATTTGGATGAAATTTTTTTTAATGAAAGTAGAGCCAAAATAAGGAAAATACGTATCTCGGCATTCGTGCCAATGCGCATTATTTTCGAAGATATGCATTTTTAAAGATTTTGCATCCGATATATGAGCTTAAAATACGACATCCTCCGCAAGCCAATCGATAGCTTAGTTGGTTACCGGCCTAGCGCTTCGTGTTTTTGCGTTCGATGCCCGTGGAAATCGGTCACTTCTTTAATTTTTTAATATGTATCCTTTTTACATATTTATTTATGTATTTTTATTAGTAAAAATACTTTGCTTACAATCAAATTTTGTTCATAAACTTACTTTAATAAAATTCATATTTATGTAGTCAAGTTTAACTGCGCCGCTTACGGCAGTGAACACTTTACTCTAACTTAAACCGCGAATATTGAAAAATTGAAAAGTAGAAAAAGTTTTGGTGTAGCCATCCAGCCTGTTATGTAGTTAAGTAGATCCAGCACACTTTAATAATGTTTTTACAAATGACGACGGCACCTGTTCTTCTACTGTTGAAGTAATTCCACCTCATTGTACCCCATACTGTTAACCTCGTGATGTGTACTTCTTCCGTCAAGTAAAAAATTTCATTAAAAGGTTACAAAATTGTGTTGAAAGCTTACAAAAAAATAGTCATTTAAACATGCGAGCAGATAGATGCTTTGAAGATCCATTCACTTATTCACAATCAACTTTCGGCGCCGAATTTTAAGAATATGTTACAGTACTCTTGGTTTGTTGCAAAGTTAACAAACGAAAGAAGCGTTTTTGAAAATGTAGATGGTATTTGTTTTCCAGATGATATTAGACAAAGAAAATCAGTTGTTCGAACAATTCATTTATAAAATGCTCACGTTGTAGAATTTTTTTTATGTTTTTATTGTTTTTATGATAATTATCATCCAAAATTGTGTATCAATAAACAATTCCGACACCTCCGATAGTGATACACAAAAAATATGTTCACGTCAGTCAGTTTTAAAATAAAATTGATTGCATTTTATAAAATAAAATGTTTCTATATAAATGAAATGCATATAAATGAGATACACATAAAATGTTTATATGTTATAAAATAAAATATTACATACTAAAAATACATTTTTCAATAGATAAATATATTTAAAAAAATATTAGGCATAATAGATACTAATAGAGGATGACTGCAAAGGCTAATAATGACAAAATAAGACGAATTAACGCAGTTTTCTTTTTTATTTAATGGAATTGTTAAAAGTTTTCAGAAAAAATCTTTCCATCCTTAAATAAAACAAAACTGCGTTATTGGTGTAATTTCATCCCTTCACAGGTTGACAATGAGTACGCAAATTTTATAAAAGTTATATTCACATAAAAACTTACAGCTAACTCCTAAACTTTTTGTACCTTTACAACTCTTCAATAAAATATTAAAATTCGTGTAAAAATTATAACTGCGAAAAATGGTATCACAGAATTAAATATGTAAATATGAATTTTATTAAAGTAAGTTTATGAGCAAAATTCGATTGTAAGCAAAGTATTTTTACTAATGAAAATACATAAGCAAACATGTAAAAAGGATACTTATTAAAAATAAAAAAGTGATCGATTTCCCTGGGGATCGAACTCAAAAACACGAAGCGCTAGGCCGGTAACTTACCAACTAAGCTACCGATTGGCTTGCAAAGGACGTCGTGTTTTAAGCTCATATATATAGGAATCAAAATCTTTAAATCTTCAAAATTTATATTTCCGAAAATATGCCGCATTGGCGCGAATGCCCAGACACGTATTTCACCTATTTTGGCTCTACTTCCATCAAAATCGGCGGGGCCCTCACTGTGGGTTTCTCTTGTCAGTTAAATAATATAACACATATTCTAGATATTGAAGTGCTCTCATTGTATAATATAAAGCATATATAATTTGCTTGCAGTGCATTAATACAGATACAGGCGTGAATACATATCTGAACAAGATAAAAATGAGAGAGAGAGGGTAGTGTGTGAGTTATAAATAGCTATTAACACACACATATACATATATTTACAGTAAAACCTCCTTTAATGGTCACCCCCAAACGACGGTCACCACCGAAGACCGGCCGCATATAAACAGAACTGGACGCGTTCCATAGGTTTAACATCAGTGTTAACCTCCAAAAAACGACTCAAAAAACCACTCGGTAGGCATCTGGAAAAAAATTTTGTTGTTCAAATTTTTCAAATATGTCTGCAACAAAAATTGTCAACAATTTAAAGTAAAATTGACGTGCTAGTGCTTTCTTTAAAGAGGCTCAATTAAAATATACATTCATTTTGAAACTTTATACGTACACATTTTTCTGTAAATATGATGTCGCTATTTATTGTCAAACATCCTAGTATTTCTTCTGCGCAAACAAGCACTGTCCACCAGAAACTGCCTTTTGACAGTTCCGGTTCTTGGTGCGTTGTTTCTATTAAGTAGTGTCGTATTGTATAGTTGCATTGGCTCAGTTTATGATTATAGTGATTGTTCAGTCGAACTGTATAATCGAAACAATAGATGGCGCTACAAACTGGCATATTTTATTCTTTTTTTTCTGTATTTTTAAAAGCGTTTGTTTTTAGTTTCGGAATGGCGTTTCAGCGTCAGGGCGTGTCCCGCGTTCATGGCTTAAATCTCTGAATCTTATTCTTATAATTCATCAATCCGGAAGTATATTCGAAGTTCATGTTCTTCAAGGAATCAAATTATCATTTGTTGTTAAGGCATCGTGTTTGTGAAATCAAGAATCTCAGCAAAGGGCGTTGGCTGATGGCGTAAAATCCAAATCTGTAAATCTTCTTGTTAAGTCAGTAACCTCAATTGTTATTTTATATTCGAAGTCTGTGTATTTCAATGGATCAAATTCATCATTCTTTTTGTGATATGTGCATCAGTGTTGTGAACATTATTATTGAAAATTAAATCTCATTCGGCGTTTCCAGTGTTGCGTTAAGTGTATTGTGTTTTTTTTTTCACCATTGGATTTCCTTCCTGGTTGGTATTCGTTCTTCACCTTACGTATGGATTAAAAAACAACGAAACTCAAGGTATGTTCAACACAGTCCATTTTTAAAAAAGCGAACCACCTAAATCTCTGCAAGCGCCTATAGTGATGGTGTACGTTACAAATATAAATTTACATTTTACCACAACTTGCACATAATGACCAAATATCGTACATAGGGGACAAAACTTTAATTCTGGTGCCAATTTAAAAACACGAATTTATCCGTTTAATTTATTCTTTTATTAACATTATCGCATGTTATTAGTAGGACACATTTTTGCGTTGTTGATAATGTTATTCGCTAGAAGGCATCAGGTTTGTAGGGGAGCCAGAACGCCGTTCTTGTAATATTTTTTTAAGGTTTCTTCTTCATTCTATTCCTCAGCCCCAACAATACCACACACATAGGCGTAGAGTTATATGGGCCCGTGGGGCCCGAGCCCCCAATAATTTGAAATAAATTGCAATTTTACATAGAGCGAATGGGGGAAGATGGTCATAGTTATTTGTATCTTATCTGCAGCTTGATATATTGAATAAATTTGTACAAACATTGTATGTAAACATTGTGTGTGATATTATGGAATGAACATTTATTGACACTGAACAGATTTTGAGTGTATGCTAAACCATTTTTATGAACAAACAAAAGAAAGAAAGAATTGCAAAATGCCCATTATTGATTAGATGGGCTCCACGTAGGTATAAGATGGGCATACTAGTTCACATTAGTTATAATCTTCCCATATTTGGCATACGAAATGTTTAAATCCTTTGGCTCCATCACAAGTTTTGTGGAACCATGTATTGCACTCTTGGTATTTAAAAAACTCTCAACAAATATCAACAATTAATTTTTCAACGTTTTCAGTATCTCAGTCGTAGACAGATTTTTACCCCCCTCTCACGTCCCCCTTCATAAACATGCATCAATTCCTGACAATATAGTGTTAAGCCTACGCATTAAAGGCTATTAAAATAATATGCCTACAATATATTATTTCGGGGGCCCGTCTGAACCCCAAATTTTGTGCTCGTCTTACCCATAATATGAAATTATCTGCTATGGTGTCGTGCCGTATAAGTTTTGCGACACATCGCTCACTTTTTGTACCACAAATTAACTTAAACTCCATATTTAATCTCCTCTAAACGTTCCATGTCGCTTTCAGAATAATGACATGAAATAAAGCTTACCGAAATAAGCATAGAAATTATAAAAAACATTTCTTTACGCTGATTTTTAGAACAGCTACAAAATACTTCTCTCCTGACAGTTGAAATACCTTTTCCTCCCGGAAACAAACTCATGAGCTGAAGTACATCACTATTATACCAACATCAGTTCTTTGCATTGCGTACATGGGAAATGACGTCACTGTGCCCATCTCCCCCCCCCCACACAACCTATAATGTAATGCATAAATGTACACAATATATGCTTGGGCCCCCAATAAATTTGAAAACTCTACGTTGATGACCACAGAGGACAGAACATCACGGCACTGCTTAATTTATGATTACACCTCTATAATACATGATCAGAACGATTCAAATCGACAAGCTAAATTTAGTGAGAATGGAAGATTGCGATATGGGCGACTGCCCTAACCTAACCTGGATGACAGAGAGATACAGTTGATATCTATTGGAATGTTGATTGCTAGCTCTTTAGAGGTTTCAGATTTATAACTTACAAGAATCTGTTTCGCTGCGCGCTTTGTCAAATCTAAACTCTTGAAATGTTTAGACATCGTTTATAGAGAGGGGAACAAGAAATTACTAGTTTTGCATATTTGCTTGAGAAAGTACTCGCTATATGATCGAATGTATATGTATTTCGTTTAATTTATATTTCTATGGCAACATTCAGTATGTTTTGTAGCTAAAGAATTAACCCACTTCGTCATGTGAGGCAGTGGAAGAAATGAAGAGCTCAACCAAAGAAGAATAGGTTCTTTGGCTCAACGGTACATAAAAGCTTTGTAAAGGCTGGAATCAAGGGAGGTTTCATTTTTTTAAAGTTTTGTACGTACATTAATGACTAGACAGTTCGAGACAACTTCCATTTCTTTGCCCAGATTTCTCTTCGTAAGGATTGCAATCCTGTAATTAAACTATTGTTTAATTGCTGGGTTTTTCCTCACTTGATGTACCCGAAATATAGAGGTAATGATGATGGATGACATTCTCAAATTAGAGGTAATGATAAATATTAAGGCCAGCGAGTTTGTTTGAATGGACGAAAATATAATACTTTCTGCTACGTTTGACAGAATTGAGGAATTGTTAGAAAATATGATGGAAGGGGGGAAAAAAGTGATGAGGATGTGGAAGGGATGACGGAACTGCCACAAAATGCTAATATTAAAACATATTCTCATGTTTTGGAAAATTTTCGGGAGATGCAAAACTTTGCTCTGAACAAAAATGATGAATTATGTAAAAGGACTACAAATATTTTTATTTTCTCAGAAGAGAATATTTGCCATAAAAAATTACGAATCACTGATTTTTTTAATGAAAATTAAAATAGATGAGGATTAATGTATTTGAAATTACTCTTTTCATTTTATTTATTTTGATTTTTTTATACTGAACCTCTAAATAACAGCCACCTCCGAAGGACGGTCACTTTTGCAGAATCCCACGGTTGACCGTTATTCGGAGGTTTACTATATATATACACACATTACTATATACACAATATATCTATTTTTCTTGAAGGCTGCTTGCTATTCCCTAAGCAGGTGCTCCTACTATTTATTCCGTATTCTCTAGACCTGCATTTTTACAAATCCATAAGGGCACCTAAAAAGTTCTTAAAATTAAGATATCTTAAATGGGAATGGCATTAAAAATAAAATTGCAAATTTAATCACGAAGAATAGTTTGGAAATTGCTTGTTATGGTATTTATCGCATAGGCAAAACTGCGATATTTATGGGATATAGGCTTCCTATTACTTTCCTTTCATTAATGGCAACTGTAGTCGTGGCCGGATAATCAATAGCTTTACCTTATTCGTTACAGTCAAGATTTAAAGCCGCAACTCATCAATAAGGTCTGGAACCAAATCCTCCGTATGCCTTTACCTTCTAAATTCACAACATGCATGTCAAATCTAGCTTTATGCTATTCTATGTCCCAATTCCTCAAATGAGGCTCCAAACTCAAGTAAACATTTCCCGCCTCAGTGTTTAACGAGTGTGCCTTTGTGCATAAATGCACAAAATAATATGAAATAGGATGTAAATTCCACTGCCCCACCTTCTTTCACCATTCGGACCTTCAAGTTAGGAAAATTCCATACAGGTCTTTTCCAAATTTTCGGAGTCAGAATTAAAACAATGAAAAAATATGAAAGTTTACAGAAAAGAAAGAAATATTTAGCTTTATTTTGGAACTCAGAATGAAAATTTATATTAATTTTATGGAATATTTTTTTTTGGTACCAATGCAATAAATCATAAATTCAAAGTCCGTATAAATGCAAGTCCATTTTTTACGTGAGTCTATTCATTATAACGTTAATATCCCTGGAGATGCCGATATAAACATAAATAGATCCAAGGTAACTTCGGCTATAAGACGTATTTGGTATATAACGCGACTAATTAATCATGGACGTTATGCGTATAATGAAAACATTAAATTGGTTATTACGTGACTTCGTCTCAAGTATTAAATTTTTGTGTCATAAAATACTCTGCATATGAATTATACATCAAGTAATGGATGATAGGGCCACAAAATGTTATGAAACAATATAATCGATGCTTTAAAGCATATTCGTATGGTAAAAAGAAAATATATTTTAGTGTGACACTGGATTTATATCCTTTGTCAAGGAGGTTTTGGGGAAAATGAAAATAGCATTTTTTACCATATAATACAAAATTATACATCATATGCATTATGCACGATCGATGTCGGTGCACCTAGGAAAATCTGGAACGTAATATTACCAAGGACACCATTATCGAATTTCCATATTATATAGAAAGTTGTGAGTGTTCAGCAACTCTTATTCTGATCCTTCTTTTATTTCTCTTCCACTTTTTTTACTGTTTTTAAATAACTTAGCCTCTGCTAATATTTTTGTGATCTACTCTTAGTACCATTTAGATTTCTTGGTTTTAGACCACCAATTTCTATAATGCTGATATATTTAAGACAGCAAATATATATTATAAAGATAGTCTAATATACTTTATTTTATAGAAGGGAATTTTTGTTAATACAATCGAATATCTAATACAAAACAAAAGTATACGAAGGAGAGAGGGCAAATTTTAATTAACTTATTAAAATATATGATAATAAATTTCAAGCGCACTGTCTAATGTGTTAGCCGTTAAACACAAAGCAATAATTCTGAAAAAAAAGTAGAAAAAGAATATAAAAGTATAAACTAATAAATTCTAATTTATCTTCTTGGTATCTTCTAAGCATTTTCTCAAACATTCATTTAGAACTCCGCACCTTTTTATCGGAAATTTAAATATTTTCCAATAATAGGGAGGTATAAGTAATGAGCTTAGGGGCTAACCATTCCGCCGACATTTTTTATTTTCGAAATTGCCTCAGGCTATAATCATTTCATTTTTTATCCACACTCCTTGCAGTTGGTTATCTCAAGAATTGCCTCTGAAAAAAAAACGAGGCTTTTGTTTGAAAACTAATTGCGAAAGAGGAGCACAAAATAATTTTTTACTTCCCTGTCATAAAGCGTCGTTATTTCAAACACAATTTAATGGTTCTTTCCGAAAATTCATTTCCTGTTGAAAGTGGTTTTCGTCCATGCGACGCACTTTAAAATACATGCAATTTTTAATATCTAAGATAAATTAGTGGATATCTAAATGATATGCTATAATAAAACTACCTACTTTTCATTTTGATACTCGAGTATGGACATTTTATTAACCCGCCAGGACAAGAATCCCATTTAAAGATTTACAAGTGGGAAGTTCTCTCAAAACTGTATAGTTTCAGATCTTATTACATATCTCAGGGGTAAGATAGTTATAAACATGGTTTACACATGCATGGACACAAAGCTAGCATTTTGTGATTTTCTTCGGTAGGTAATTAAATAAAATTTGATATTTTGTAAATCCCTATTCTAGGGCTCAACAGGAGCTTATTGACCCACTATCACAAGGTGTGATAGGCTATAAAGAAAGAAAAAGGAACAGAGAAAAAAGAAAAACTATAGTACAGTATAAAAGCTTATATACAAAAAAGATAACTCCAGATGTAGGACTACCTCTTATGCGCCCGAAAGCTTCTGTGTTTTCATTTGCTATTTAAACATTGTTTATGTTATATTGTTAAATTTGTATCTAAATTCTAATGTATAAACTGTAGTATGCTAACAAGAAATGCATAAAAATTGGTTTAATTGTAATTAGTTCTGGTTCAAAAACAAAATTCCATTCACACACCTATAATATAAATTCCGGTGAAAATTTTTAAAACACATAATGGGCAGGATATGCACTGAACTTACTAAAAATAACAGATGTATCAATATGCTCTACCATTAATTGTATATTGTATAGGCAAGAAATTAATATGTTAATTTAAGTAGTCAATTAATGTTAATTGTCCACGTTACGTAAAGCTGAATAAATGATATAAAATTCAATTCAGTTGAATAATCAGTGCCGTCCGTTTCTTTGTTTAGCTACTAGTTTCGCTCCCAATTTATATTTTTGTCTTTTCAGAGAAGTTGAACAGAAAAAGTAGCTGTAGATCTCAAATGAGTTGCTACAACGACATTCTGCCGTATTGGGCGAGGACACATAAAACCGAATTGCAGCCTGGGAAGCAAGCAAACAAACTATGTAGTTTATTCCAGCAGAGCTTCTAAGAATTTCTCCGGATATTTCTATGGAGAGTTGAAACGAATGCAATACGGCCCCTTACAAAGATAAACTGGTTATATTGTACTTTGTTTTTCGACCTAGGAAATTCCTACTAACGTTCAGAAAGTTTTGCTTTTATCAAGTTATTGCCACTTCAATGTATATATTGAATATTTTCCTATATCTCTGAAATACAAAAATGGAGATACAAAACATTCAAACACCAGATGAACCCACAAAATGGCAATTGGGCTCTTCAGGTATTTTTTAATAACCGCAAAATAATTGCTTTTGTTTTTCTGAAATAATTGAAAATTAAATATAATCCAGAACATGCGCCATGAAGAATTAACGACATTTGCGTTTCTTCCTCTAAAGGAAATTTGGGATACGTGATGGATAGAACCTTCTACCCTCCTTTTCCTCCTTAAGCTATTCTGCATTTTGGACCCAGACCCTATGATGATTAATCTATAGTCTCTTTCATAATGGTATAATTTCATGTACATAATTCTTAACAGTACAAATCAGTTGTTGATTATCATTTGTTTTACAAACATTTTAACATTTTTTTTAATCGAAGTTTCTGATTACACATGCTGGCTCTCAGATATCCTTTTGGCTAGCATTTTGATAAACAGATAATTTCACAAGTTTTATCCATGTGTGTATCACAATTTTCTCAAATGAGGCCCATAAGAAGTCCTACATAACACTAATGCTTCTTATTCCTCAACTCATGAAAACGACTCTCAGTCTGTTCTTAAATTATTACAAAGTTTCCATGTCCCTCTGGCAAAGATATGCAAAAACTGAACTCTTTAAAACAAGTATAGTTCAGAACCATACAAATCTACCGTCTTTTCTCAACATCACCGCATTCTGGAAGAAAATCTCGTAACAAGCTTCGGCTTTATATTCTCTTCCATTTCTAACCTCAAAACTTAAAATAATTTAATATAGATCTTCTCTTACATTCCTATAATTTTTATACTTCTCAAGTTATGTATCACAAAATGTTATATATCGGGTTGATAAAAAATTATTATTATCATCATCAAGAGGTAAGAAGATATATTCAGGAGCAGTAAGGAAGTATTTCTAAGCATTCTCCCTGCCTGTTTAATGGGCATAATCATCGCCTTATGACTCCCTGATTTTGAGTTCGACAATCAAGTAAGGTTCATCGTATGTGAGCGTATTGTGGACAATGGCGCAGGAGAAGGAGGGCTCAAGCCCCTTTCCAACTTGGTATCAAAAAATATCATTTTCTCCAAGGTCGCATTATATAATCTTTTTCAAAACAACTTCAGTCTCTCCAATAGCCACTCGAGCCTCCATGAGATTTAAGATGCCACGCTGCTAATTGTGGGTTGGTGTCTGTCATCTGTATGAAGCGCCACTGTAGATAGGATTGACAGCATGCTTTTAGCAGGCAGTATAAGACTGTCAGACACCCATATGCTTAAAATAGCTAGCAGTGGTGGACGAAAGGCAGGAAAAAAATCATTGGAGCATTGTTTTATATTCCGCAGTTAAAACCCTTCACATTTACCGATAAAAGTCGTCTGATCACGAAGTGAATAGGAAAATATGAGAGCTTTCGTACAGGCCGGAAACAAGAAGACAAAAACCGCGCGGTTTCCAAGCTGAGCTACTAAACGTCCAGTGACCGGATACAAACTAGCTAATGCTACGGCTGCAGAAGTGTAATGAATGCTACGTAACAGGGGTTTTCACAATTTTTACCCACCACTCCCTTCAGTTCTTGTGAATTGTCGATGGCTTCCGAACATACCAAAAGGCTCAAAATACACGTTACAACTATTTTCATTCAGCATGTCATGTAAAATGTTACTCAATATTACGACGCTCTCAACCGAAACTCGAGACGATCCAAAATGCAGCGATGCAGTGTTTTTTCTACCCCTGTTTTACAAGCTACACAAACCATTAGACAACAGCCAATCGTCCGTTTATGGAAGGAACGCGCCTAAATTCGAATATTCGTATCAACTGGACCGGACGTAATGCCCGTTCACAATAGGTAGTCCAGTGGAACAGTTAGCGATAACGGAAGGTAACGTCACAAACAACTTAGCTGATTACAGCAGAGTGGGGGAGGGGGGGACCCAATTTCAGAACTGGTTTTTAGCGAACTTTTGTCTGCGTCAAAAACAAGTTCTGAAATGAAGTCCCCCCCCCTATACTGTAATCGGCTGCACCGTTTGTGTGTGTGTAATGTCATCTCCCGTTATTTCAAATTGTCCCATCGGACTCTCCTTTGTCCTACCCTCCTTTACAAATGAGTGATTATGAATCATATATCATGAATATTAAGTTTATATAAATATCACAATAAGAATTAACGAGAAATGATTGTGTTGAGCATATTTTGAAGATGTCGTGTTTATTCGATATTCTTATGCGTTTATATTTGTATATATAATAATCGTTCTATTGCTGCGGTTTTGTTTGTTTGGCTTTTTTATGGCGCAAGAGCATCTGGGCTATACTGCGCCAGAAAATTGTTGGGGTACATAAGAAAATTCGAGGATGATTTTTCATAACAGTATTCACACTTACAATGCACCTACCAATACAGTAAATTTGACTTCGTAAAAAAGTTGGCATGATGGTAACTGGAAGCGTCAGATGAGAGGATTTGGTAGTAGTGCGAACGCCTTGTTCAGCGAATTAAGGGAGCTAGGGTCATGCAAACTTATACATCCAACCATTTAGCAATTATTTGCAGCAGCTCGGGGAAGATCACAATTACTCATATTGGCTTCTTCTTGAATAATGTCATGAAACCACAAGTGACAGAGGATTTTCTTTTTCTTTTTTTATTCGACCACTGGTCAGCTCAAATTGACCCCAATTTGTATTCCATTCGTTTTGGAATAGGCGATTTTCCCAAGTGTACGACCTCGCTTATCCCTGCAAAATGTACAGGAATGTGTTAATCGTTGGACACGTATTTCTACAGACAACTGAAATTTTTGGCAAAGACTATATACAAGCATTCATTGGTTTACGGAAGGAATGAAGATGCTGATTTATTAACAACATGAAATGGAATCCTAAAACTTCCGTCTTTAATACATTACATCCTAAAACTTCCGTCTTTAATACATTACATCTTAACAGCACTTGTCTTTGCCCTAATAATCTGTCACTTCTGGTATACATCTGGACTTTTGAAAGATTTTGAACATTTTCAAAATGTGCAACAAGTTTGCTGCTCTTTTGCGGAAAAGATGTGTCAGCAACAGAATTTTCCATTTCAGTCTTTCATCAAATGTTCGACTTGTGAATATACCATTTGCTTTTATGATTTTTACCATGCTTATTACACGTTGTCCTGTGTCAGAATCCGTACATATAAAAATAATTTCCCGTGTGAATATTTTACGCTTCTTGAAAACAAAAATTAAATAAAAAATGAATTTCGAGTTTTTTTCTTGGATTCCTTAGCACTTTTTGGAAGCTGGATGTGTAAAATTACATGGCCTTTACTCACTAAAATCGTCGAAGTAGGGGTTCGCACTACCACTTCTCATCTGACACCTCCATCTACCACCGTGCCAACTTTTATTACGAAGTTGAATTTACTGCGCTTGTGAATTACTGTGTTTGTAGGCGCATTGTTAATAATTACGACCATGAAATACACCGTCAGGAATGAAATATCTGGTGAATGGAAGCTCATTACATTTCAAAAGGGGTTTAATGAACAAAAAAATATTTTATGTAAGGACATCACAGTAATTCACAAAATCTTAGCTTTTTAAAATTTTCTAATATAAAGAAGTGAGATATATAAAAGTCCTAGAGTAATGAGCGTCATTGTATTAATGAGTTTATGGTTAGAAGACGCATTTATATAATATTGGGAAACGAAAGGCATACTTGCCTTGATTTCAAATGTAGGTCCTCACTCTAACAATTAAGTACTTGCATAGTGCGCACAGATATTAAGGAACTATGTAACAACATATGGATGAAATTGTGATTTGAATTTATTTAGTTACAACCGTTTCCAACTTGTGTTCCGTGAAAAAAATTTAAAAAAAAGTAAAATACATCCGACCAGATCTTTTTGGAAAAAATTCAGGTTTATATAAAAATTTTAGCTATTTAGAAATCGAAAAATGATTCATGCTATAGCATATAATAATATATCGACTTACAGAAAAATATATTTGTTCAAAAATGATCAAAAGTTCACATCCATGATTCTGGTGTACGAGCGACGATAGTGCTCTGCTCATTATTGAATTTCTCTCTTGAAAAGGTTCTTGCGCCGTAAAAATACAACCAACCAATTAAGCTCTTCTAAAAAATTCTCCGCGACATAAAAAGTTTGGGAACTGCTTAAATAAGGTATCTGGCTAATTTTCTTTTCTCCGGCGGTTATGAAAAGCCAGCATTATAAACGTTGACTTTTGTGTTTACCAAGCTTCAGTTATTAAACGCTTATAACACCGACTTTTGTATATTAATATTCAGTTATCAAACGCTTATAAGATTTATTTTTGTTTATCAATGTTAAGCTATCGAACGCTTATAGCATTGATTTTTTGTTTATTAACGTTCATTTATCAGACGCTTATAACATTGATTTTTGTTTATAAATGTTCATTTATCAAACGCTTATAACGTTGATTTTTGTTTATCAATGTTCACTTATCAAACGCTTATAATGTAGAGTTTTATATATTGATCGAATCCGCCTTATGCCACGTCCCATAAGAATGGCTTCGCCAAAGACCTCAGGCGG
>QLNU02014802.1:118076286-118101469 GCA_006491805.2 Dysdera silvatica | reverse complement strand
CAACGTTAAAGTAAAGTTAATTTTTTTATAGAATTAAAAATAAAATTAAAATATTTGCTCTGTGCAATTTGGTAACAATAATAGTGTGTAGAAGATCGCTACAAGAGAAAGCGTGGCATTCATTAAAAATATCATAATAATCTTTTGAGGTTCTTTAGCTGGCGGGGCCCCTGAGCTGTAACCCCTAAAGCCTATGCGCTAATCCGGCACTGGTTAGCCCCCCCCACCTGGCTTCGCGCTTGTTCAATTATCTTGCATGACAGAAACATTACTTAAACAGTAATAGGTTTTTTTTTTTACAATTCCTCTGAACAAAATTAAATAATAAATGTTGAGAATACCAACTACTTCATCATAGCCTTTTGACATTTGCATGAGTTTTATTTAAAAAAGGATGTAAAAAGGGTATTGCTCTATAGCATCTTAAATTATTGCCTAAATATGCATGCGCATAAGGATACACATATCATAAATCATAGCTTCTCTTCAGGGCACGGAAAACGTAGTTTAATGCAGGAAAAAAAATCGAAACCCCTCTAAGAACAAACCTTTGCCCGCCCGCCCCCATGAAAATAACCTCTATTAATAACAATTCACATCACCTTTCGGACCAAATAAATAACTTTTATTTCCTATAGCCGCAAGTAACAGATGCTAAAGTTAAAGAGGAAACGTAACGAAAAATAATAGAATGGGAAAAGTTTTGACAGCTAGTCAATATTTAAGGAAGAACGGGATAGCCAAATGTCGCCTCGAGATATAGGAAATCATATTGCCGTGATAAATGTCCGGGTTTGGAAAAAATCATGCTTCGGGTGATCTGGTTCGATTGTCAAAATTGCCTTTGAATGCAGTCAATTGTTTTTTACTTTATGTTTATTGCGACAGCTTACAATTATCAGAAGACGATCGTTTCACAGTAATTAAGCAAGTTATTAAACAAACGTTAAATGACTGGAAAATATTTGAATAAATTCTATAAATTTATTCAGCGAATTGGTGGAATGGGGTGTTTAATGATTAAATTTTCTTCGGTTTATATATTTCATGTTTATTAAATAAAAGAACGAAGTCCGTAAGAGTCTTCAAATACACAGGCGTGATATGGCCTTGTTTATATTTTACGACGCAAGGACATCAGAGGTCACTTTGTGCCAGAACATAGAACACGAACCTCTTAACAGCCAGAGAAACAATCCCTGAACTACATTGAGCAGGGTTTTTTTTGTTTTACCTTCGGGAATCGAAATTAGGGTAACAACACAGTGTAGCATTTGAAGGTGTTACCACGTTATCGCACCCCACAGCGGTTTGGCTAGATATTCAATAGCCTACATGGAAATTTATCAGGGCTAGAGTATAGAGCCACAATTATATGTAAACATGGTACGTATACATTATAGACATGATATTGTAGTTTCAGGCTCTCAAAACACGATGGAGTTTATGACACATCAACCTATGCACTGATAGTAACATATAATTTAATAATATATGCTGATATTATATGCATCGATTGAAAAAAAAGAACCTAGACGCGTTAGCGAAAGTACTCGATTTCTATTGAACTTTACACGCCCAATAGTTATGTCTTGATGAAGGAACTATTGCATTTTTTATTGAAAAACAATTTTTTTATTAAGGAATAATAATAATAATAACCTAACATGTTTTAAATGCTCCTCTGATAGTGATGTACAGTGTATTATGGAGTCAAATAACAATTTAATATTGTTTTGTCTCAGATGTTTTGCAATGTGTTGACCTATTTCTCTTATAATTGGTGATAGCTGCAAATGCTGTCCCAGACCACATCCAAAAAGGGAGTAATTGCGGACAAGCCTAGACAACCAATTTGCCCTTGAAAGATAGCAATCCTACAAAAGTGTAATTAATAGAATCTGGTCATGTGAGATCTAGTATTATCATGTAAGTAAATAACCACCTGAGAAAAGTGAAAGCTTCGACCAGCGATTTTTGTCCTTTTTTATCTCGCGCCATACCAAAATGAATTACTCAAATTAGCCTACACACAAAACAAAAAATATTGTTCGCATATCTGTTATCAAAATATAGATAAGTAATAATAAATAAACAAATAATGGTGTCGTTGGTTAGTGATATTTGTTTACTGTAAAATCACAGGGAAACAAGGTTAATGCCTATGACTAAATAGACAGTTATTGCATGTTTTAATAACTCTCGCGACATACCAGTTGGAAATCGCTGGCATAGACTATATAAAACATATTACAGCTTCACCAGGAGATTCCATAAAAACTGTTATTCATTATAATTTTATAATCATAACAGAAGGAATACGACTTCCTCAAAGAAATTCTTGAAGGTCTCAGTGAGATGTCTTTTGCTGTCCTTGCGTCATAAAAGCACAAAGAAGCTTATAAACATTATTTGATATTGATATTTCCGCAAACAGAAGGGTAAGATTTTTTCTATGTTGGACATTTATGGGAGTGCGTCCTTCTTTAGAAAAAAAATGTCATTTATTAAAATTATTTTTTTAATATTTGCATGTATATTTATAGGGCATACCGTATTGATATTAGGCAAAAAAATAATTTGCATCTAGCTTCTATTTTGAGATAAATTTACAATGTGCTGAAAAAAAAAGGTTGATAATTTTATACTTGTCGTTATATTTTTAATATTTTATCTTGTTAAAAATGAAGTGTCTAAAAATCTGTCTGAAAAAGTTTTTGTTCTCTTGCAAAACATTATAGAAAAAAAATTACTTGATATCTTGACAATATTTCGTATTGTGAAACATAAAATAGTATACAATGAGAGAAATATGAGCGATACACTGCGCAAAAATAATATTTAAAACAAATTACACACAAACGCAGTTTAATTTGAGCAGGAGAAACATTTTACAATTGTTTCGGTGGAAAATCAAGCGTCCACCATCGTCAGAAAATTCGTCCAAACTGATTTGTTGCCACTAAATCAAAAACGAAAAAGTGAAAAAGGCGAAACAGATAACATAACAAAAAGCCTGATTTGTGTCGCCATCTATTGTGCAGAATGCTAAGTAAAAGGAAAAGGAACAATTATTGTTGGAAGAAGAAATTATGTTGATTGAAAGAGAGGTTTGTAACAAGAGGGGGGAAAAATTGTTCTCAACCGGCTCGTTGACTATTGTACAGGAATTACTGAAGATATGAAAGGCCTCGAAAAAATTGAGATCTGAGGGTGAACGGACTTTTTCAATTATTTTTGCATCGGCAAAACAGAAACGATGGCCATGTTTCCATGAGTGTTTTGCAATGGCCGATTTTTCAAAATCTTGTTTGTGAACGTACGATTGGTGCTCTTTGAGTCTGAAACGCAGGGCTCTACGTGTTTGGCCAACGTAGGACAATCCGCATTCACAATCTATTTTATAAATGCCAAAATTATTGTGGTCAGGAATCTGGTCTTTTAGTTGGGTAACACCAAGTTTGTTACCTGGCTTGAAAATAACGCGGAAATTAAATTTGCGGAGGATGGAGGAGATTCTAGATGAAAGATTTGGCACAAACGGAATGCAGATTGTTTCTTTGGTGGGAGCCGTTTCTTGGCACAAAGTGGATGTGAACTTGGGAACTCTGGATAGTTTCTTTACTGCGAGGTCGATCACCGACGGATGATATCCCCGGTTTGAGGCGATGTTTTGCAAATGTGTAAGCTCTTTGGAGAGCGCTTGTTCAGAAGAAAACAATTTCAGAGCACGGGAGGTAAGCCAATGGAAAGTGCACATCTTTTGGGATTGTGGGTGTGCGGATTTGGCATGTGGTGGTAGGCAAATAGCACCCGGTTTGTGATGGATGCTGGTTTTCCAACCGGTCTCCGTTCGCGTAACCATCACACCCAAAAAGGCCAATTTCGAGTTTTTCTCCTCCTCGAAGGTGATCTAGATACAGGTGTCTACTGCGTTCAAAATTCCGACTGTCAGTGCAAGATTTACATTCGGATCAGTCAAGATCGCGAAAACATCGTCAACGTTTCTGATCCAGCAATCGAAGGAGAGAAGGTCCATAATCTTTGTTTCAACGTAGTGCATATATATATTCGCAAGTAAGGGAGAGAGGGGGTTTCCCATGGCAAGGCCATCCATCTGTTTAAAAAACTTATTTTGGTATGAAAAAACTGTATTATTAACACACAGATCGGTGAGATGTAAAAGTTCATGAAGTTCGAAATCTGAGTAATGGAACTCCCTCATACGGTTAGCCAAAGCGTCAAGAGCTCCCTTTAACGGTACAGAAGTGAATAAACTTTTCACGTCAAAAGAAATGATTTTTGAAGAAAAGGTGGTGCAATTTTTAAGGCGCGTGGTAAATTCAAACGAGTTTTTGACTGTAAAGAAATTGTTTTCAAGTAGATGGGAAAAACAATGCACCAGATGTTTTGAAAGAGCATAAGTGGCTGTGCCAATACTTGAAACAATCGGTCGGAAGGGTATGTTGGCTTTATGTATTTTTGGCAGAGCGTACAATCAGGCGACATTAGCTATGGATGGTGTAATGACTTTCTTAGTACGAACATCAATAACGGAACTATTGTGAATGGCTTTCTTGGTTCTTTGCATCTGAACGGACGACGGATCTTTTTTAACGATTGTATAAGGACCATCTTTTAACAATTTGTCTACACCATCAGTGTATTGTTGCCGGTCGATTAGTACCAATTGTCCACCTTTATCTGCTTTGGTAATGATTAAGTCCTTGTTACTATGAAGGTTCCGCAAGTCACGTAAATCGTTGGAGGATAAGTTGCCTGTAGGCTTGTTGTTGGCAGACAGCGCTTCCGTAATGCAATGTCGAAAAACAGTTTTTTGCTCCGGACTGATTTTGCTGAATTTCAGGGATTTTTCAATGGGAGCAATAATTTTTGTAGGGTGTAATTTGTTTTAAATAGTATACAATGTGTACTTAAAATACCAAAATTTTGTTCAAAACCTTCGTTTATATCTATACATACTCTGTATCTGCCAAATTTCAAGATAAAACCTTGAAAAGCTTAAAAGTCTTAGCATTTTGAAGTTGAAAAAATTGCCAAATTGAAATTCCGAGTAAACTGAACTTAAAATTAAAAATATCCTGTTTTTATTATATATAATTAGTAAGAGTAAATATATAATTAGTAAGAGTTTCGACATGGTGGTGTTCCGCTTGACTTAGAAACAAAATTTTGCCGCTCTGTGGTGGAGCAGTGTGATAACGCGTCAGCCCAGTGCACCGTTAACTCGGGTTCGACTCCCAACGGTGCAAAGAATGCTTACTTAGAAGTCTCAGAAAGATCGCACTGCACACTGTGGTCCGGGGTTTGGTTCCCTAGGCCCTAAGAGGTTTGGATTCCTCGGAAAACTGTAGGTCCAAGAAGTTCAGATTCCTCGGAAAATTGTAGGTCCAAGCGTTCGGATTCCTCGGCAAACAATAGATCCCTGCGCAACATGACCACTGTAGCGTTTGGGCGGTAAAACTGCAATTTTGTTCTTATTACATTTGTGAAGATCCATATTTTTTCAGCAAATATATTTTTTTTCAAGTTCGGAATTTTTTGGGGGGGGGGACCCCCTTGTTTTCGAGTGAAGTGTACGACTTTTCAAAATGCTTTTAAGCACTTTTCGACCACCCGACTAATTATGGTAGCTTATTTAGAGGGAAAAATGGGCAGGTATGCAGGACGGGGCTGATAGGGTCAGCGGCGTAGCATGGATTATCAGCGGCCGGGGCAAATTAAGTGTTGCACCAGCTAAAACCCTTTTAAACCCTTTCCACCAATATTTGAAATTTTGCACTCAGGGCTTTCGCCCCGGTGGCGCCACTCACAGTGCGTCACGGGATAAGGTTCACAAGGCACATGGCGGTGCAATTTCGTATACATGCTTATGAATGAATATACGAAGTTGTAGTTGCTCACTGTAGTCCGGAATTTGGTTTCCTAGGCTTAAGAGGTTCAGATTCCTCGGAAAATTGTAGGTTCAGAAGTTCGGATTCCTCGGAAAACAATAGGTCCAGGCACAGCGTGGCTGTTGTAGCCTTTGAGCCGTAAAACTATAAACAAACGAAGTTGTAGTACTGTTACCCACACTTAAGGACTTCCTTTTCACGTTAATGCCTACATATTATGAATAGCCACTAAAACTATGTACACGCAGATCTAATGCGTGATTATGCAAATGCTTCTGATCATAAACTAGGATATACGATTCCAGAATTACGAGAGTGATTTACAGTTTACTTAATTCACTGGGGGAATCCTGGAGCTACCCAAGCCAACAGTACACATATCAAACCTTTTCAAGTGGCGATAATCTATATATGTCTTAAAATATATTCTACGCGTGTATTCGTAAAACATTCGCGTATTTATCTACCTATATTTCACGGTCTGTGTATACCCATTCAGGGCAAGTTCAAGCAAATACACCAACCTCGGCGAAGGACGTGTGCGCCCCACACCCTCCGGTAAAAAAAAAGATATCCCATACATTTTTCAACAATCGAAAAGAGAAAAAATATTCCACATTCTGCCCTCTCACTATAATTCCGGTTAAAACGAAGTATTATAACAACTTATACTATAACACTCAATTACATGATTAAAAAAAATCTGGAATTTTACGGGTGAAAGGAAAAATTGTAATTCTCATGTCTTGTAATAATACACAAAGTTATCAAAAAGAAAAAGCGCCTTCCAATCCCCTAGTATGGGAGCGGTGCTACTCGTACCACTGAAAGGTGTAGCTGTAATGAGAAAATGTTATGCAGATTTATGCAAATTGGGTAGAGGAAAATTTGTTAATGTAAGGAAGCAAGAATTTAAGGGTATGGAAAAGAAATGAATAAGAGACGGTATGTGAGGAAGAGTAAATATTGGTGAAGGCATTCAATCGAAAATAATCCATTCAGTTTCATGTATTTATTATTAAGGTTATCTCAATCATTCTACAGTGTTAAGTCCTTTTAAAAACAATCTCTTGTGGTACCGCTCTGGGCGGTCGTCTACTTCGCCTATATGGTAGCGCCGAACCTGAACACCGACTGAAACAATTTTTACATAACTTCGCGAAATATTTCTTAATTAGACGATACTAATTAATTTAATTTACTCTGTCGTGGTGTGGAAGTAAGCGTTTGTCTATAGCGGGTTTAAACGGGTTGGAACCAATAGCAACCAGCATGCGTGTTGTTTTATTGCTCAGAGAAGTCCGGACGTTAGTCTCCCAGGAAAGATGGTTTGTTTGTTTGTTTGTTTTTTGGTTTTACGGCTCAAAGACTACAGTGGTCATGCTGCGCCGGGACCTACTGTTTTCCGAGGAATCCGAACCTCTTAAGGCCTGGGGAACCAAACCCCGGACTACAGTGAGCAGTGCGATCTTTATGAGATCTCTGAGTAAGCGTTCTTTTTGCACTGCTGGGAGTCGAACCCGGATTAGCCGCGCAATAGGAGAACGCGTTACCACACTGCGCCACCGCAGGGCCCTCTCCCAGGAAAGAGAGTTTAACGTTTGTGAGCTTTTATGGCGCAAGGACAAAAAAGGTGGCGCTGTGTCATAATCTGCAGCTAGCTGGGAAAGGAACGGAAACTATGGATTGGATGAGCAGTATTTTTCACTGAAATTCAAACTTCTTAAAGCCTAGAGAATGAAACTTCGGACTAGAGTAAGTAGATGGTCTGTAAGTTTTTTGTTTTAACTATGTGCAGTCAATCCCAGATTAACTGTGTAGCTTCTGGTGCAGTATGACTTTAGTTATCCTAGTACCTTAGAACATAGGCAAAAATGCACTTTAAACGATGATACATGTGTAGTACTTCTTAAAACACTCTTACAAAAATAAAAAAAAAATATTTTTTTCTTCCGTTTGCAATGGATAACACGCAAGCCTCGGTTTCGGCACTTTTATATTTCGTGTGGAAAATTGTGAAAAGATGTTTTGATATCTACATATGAAGCTCAAAGCAAAGCCGTGAATAGTTGAAGCTGGTTGTCGGAACATCTTATCAAGTAATTTCTTCCGCGAATTATAAAAACAGCGCCCCGAAGGTTTGTGTGATAACCACTTGGGTGACCGTGTCCCTCAGAAAAGTGAAAATATATAACATATACAGGAAGAGGGAAGAAGGCATAATTTGCTTAATAAGTTTGTTTATGGTCTTACGGCTCAAGGATTCCATTGGTTATGTCGCGCCGGGACCTACTGTTTTCCGAGGAATCCAAACCTCTGGACCTACAATTTTCCGAGGAATACGAACCTCTTCAGGCTTAGGACGATCGCACCGCTTTGAGTCTGGATTATATCATGGAAAATGAAAAGTACCGGACACTTTGCTAAAACTACAAATCAGAAACAAATCGCCCCCAAAAAGATTTCTGTATCAGCCATTAGCATAAAGACAACAAGGGTCATGCTGTGTAGGCATGAAACTTGCTGTTTTATAGTTTTCCGTATTCGTTTCCGTTTTCCACAGTTGGAAGTCATACCGGGAATAACCTCACTATAAGCGAACGTGTGACCAGCACTGCACCGTAGGGCCTAAAAAGGAGAGGGGATGAGTGCAGAATACTTCCTTGTCGCCAAGGATGTCGCCAAAACTCCTCGTATATTCTTAAAATGAGGTCAAGGAAATTTCAAGAATAGACGATGGGCCTTTAAACCCAGCTTAGGAAATTTATTAATTGTTTGAACTCTAGTTTAATACGTTCAGTTGTTTACTACTTTGAAAGTTCTTAGTGTATTTAAAAATTATTTCAATGAATGTGCTTGTTGCCTCGTGGAAGCTGTGCCGATAACCCTGGTTCTTCGTAAAATGATTTGAGGTGTAACCATGGGTGCATCAAGAAGCAAGTCTTTGAACTTGTGTAATTATTCTAAATAATAAAAAATAAAGTTGAATTTGAAATGAAAGTGTTTGATTTGTCAAAGGATCTGCATTTATTTGTATCTGATCGCCCGTGCCTATAAATTATTACTTTATGTTTGATTAATGGCTTAACCAGCGTTCTTAGCTTAGTGTAAAACATACTTGCATAAATTTTGGCGCCCAACGTGGGGCAGACGTTTTTTGACACAAATACATGAAACTGTATAGTGGCCTTGCATCATAAGTTGTGGGTAACTAAAAACCATTTTTTCTTATGCGTTATTGATTTTTAAGTATTGACTGTTCAATCGGAGATAGTACCGAGGATTTAAGCCTCAAGGGGGATTTGCCAAAAACTGTTCAATTAGAAGCCCTCGAGTATTAATAAACTAATTTTGAACATGTCGAGTTAACGAGAGTAAATTTAATTTCAAATAATCAGAAAGTCGCCTATTAACAAAAATGAATCAATTTGGTTTCGAACCTAAGGGCGACAGATCACGCGTTCGAAACCTTCCGCTATAAAGTACATTGGTGAATGTAGAAATCAGAATGCTTCGAGGTGCCATGTCGCACAGTACACATGTTGAATGTGGTACTGAACGTATTCGGAGTACGGATTTTTCAAATATTAAGTTAACATTTTATGCGACGAGAAATGCCGAAGAATTCTTGAAAAAGATATATGAAAGAGGGAGGTTGTGTCAAGGGCGGACACGGGGGTCATGACCCCCAAAATATATTTTTTCACTGTAAAAAATTCCAACTTTCATGATAAATGAAGGGTGTTATTCCAAGACCATGGCAAATTCTGTCCTTGACCCCCCCAAAATGAAAGTATATGTCCTCCTTTAAGTTATATAGGGTAAAGGAGAAGAACTTGGTGCCCTTGTCTACCTTAAATTTAATGGGAGAGACAAAGCAGTGATGGAAAATGTGGGGCAGTAACATCTCAATCAATATCAGATTCAGTCCTGGGACGCTTTTGGTCGAGCATTAGCAACTACGTATCCTAAGTATAGGAACCGAACTGAAATTGCTCGAAAATTATTTGCCCGAACTTTTGAACGCAGTTCAGTCACTGCTTTTGGTTTCAAAACATTGGACTGATACCGTCACTGAAGTCAAGAGTGTAGAGACGATCAAGTAATAGAGATGTTGCTTGATCACTTGGGTAGTAAAAACCGTGAGTACCTGCGATTAAATACCATATATACGGTAGCCGATTTGTCTCCACCCCTTGCATGTGATCAGATCATCTGTGCTTACCTTGAAAAGCCTCTCGGTTCAGCACCTCCGGAACTATTTTTTTCTCTGCGTGATCGTGTTTGCTTATGTTTCGTGTACTGCAACATTCGAAAATGAGCTAAAAGCTTAATTACTTTTTCTTTCACGAACTTTTCGTGCGTGTCAGTTGTATTATAGTGTCCGTTCAGCGGTTTTATCATTGTCTGCGTTTCCTGGCGTTAGCGTTTAGTGAGTTGTAGAGATAAATGATCAGAAGGTTTCGTATTTATATATTTACCTTTGAATAATATGTCTTTGTGTCCTGTTTAATAGGAAAGTCTTACGCATTCAACATCATTCTCGTTATGAATTTCATTCCGAGTTTGGAATTCGGAAAGGTAAGATGTCCTCTATACACTCTCGCTATGCCAATCCAGCTGGATCGTTGACTTTCCGTAAGAGTCAACTTTGGTTCCTTCCAATCGAATGCTTATAACGTGTTCGGCGCCATCTTTGATGCCATTACAAACCCGGAGGCTTCGACTTCCCCAACGACACACGGAAGATTAAGATGGAAATCACTAAGCCCATCCCTGATGTTATCATCGACCGTTACAAAATTAGGATTCATTATCTTGGAATCATTTGCAGATATTACATTTGCGAAGGTGCTGGACACTTGAAAGCCGTCTGTCACACCCTCTCCACCCCACCTTCTCAGCAGCCGGTCTGTGATTCGTACAATCCTGCAACTTCCTCTCCCAAATTATCTCGGACTACAACACCGGTCCCTTTGTATGACTTTCTTCCCTTCAAGGAAACCACGACTTCAAGTCAACAACCCCCACTGAAGCAGAAACAGAAGAGGAATTCCAAATGTAAACCAGACAAGGGTGAAAATTCAACCAACGCCGATAACCATGAAGATACCCCGCCAATCGCCTTACACAAAATTACCAGGGCAACCAAACTCGCCGAAATCCTAGCCAAGGCCAAGGAACTTTCTCTTGGCAACTTTTCTGACTCGACGACCTATCTTTTCGATGCAGACCTAATTACGGATAGATATCCACTCGTTCATCTTTTGCTGCAGAAACAACGGTTGGATCAACCAGGAGACCCAGATCCTGGACTTCTACAAGATTCAAGGACCTCGCCTATTTGACCTATCAGAACGCCAACTAAAAAAGTACTGGGACGATGTAAACACTTGCAAAGTGTGGTGGAAAACATGCCGGAATGAACTCAACTTCCGGGCTATGGAATGTCCTCTATTACTTGACAGGGATCATTCAAACGCCAGGCTTGTGGCTTGCAACATAGGCCTGCATGCTTCTTCGAACTAAGCCCCGCCCCTCTGATGGACGATTTCTCCCTTCGTCTTTGCCCCGCCTCTCATATTCTGTTCTCGTCTTTTTCATTTCATTTCCCATTGGCTTCCAATGTCCAATTTTTGGTCTTTTCCGACTCTTGGCCAACTCGACTTCTGCATCGCCATCTAAGCATCATTTGTAAATTATGCCACTACCATCGCAAAAATTCCAACGTCATTTCTTTCCAATTCGTGGGGGATTAAACAAACACTGGTTTGTAGGCGCCACGTAAAATAGGATATGCTTGTCTTGGCCTTTGAGTAGTTCAGTGAGAAGTTTCAGATAACACCTGAATCAATGAATGCCCAGTGGGAGGCTCGACACACACATATCCACCCCCGACTTAATATTGTTAGACTCTCCAGAAGCTTTCTGAATGGTAAAAGGGTCAAATCAGTATAATGCAGGCCCTGCGGTGGCGCAGGGTTGCAACGCGTTCGCCTAGTGCGCCGTTAATCCGGGTTCGACTCCCAACAGTGCAAAGAACGCTTACTCAGAGATCTCATAAAGAGATGGCACTGCTCACCGTAGTCCGGGGTTTGGTTCCCTAGGCCATAAGAGGTTCGGATTCCTCGGAAAACGGTAGGTAGGTCCCGGCGCAGTACGACCATTGTAGTCTTTGAACAGTAAAACCACACAGAGAGAAAGACAGAATCAGTTGAATACAAATATATTGGCCATTTGCAAACGCTACTTCATCCTGGCGGCCAGAAATAAAGCAGACGCTCAAAACGGAAATTCATGATTACGTAAGCCAGGAAGACAGTTGACCTGATTGGCGACATCGGTGCTCTTTTGCCTACATTACAATCCATTAAATTTTGCAGTAGTGCGTTACATTCACAACTCTAGTGTTTTACCGTCTTATCACCAACTTGCGAAACTAGTTTAAATTTAGTAGCTATATGCAATCGTTTAATTACAGCATGTTTTGTCCGTGCTTCAAACTCGACGACAAAATAAACGAAGTACTTATATATAAGTACTATATAAGTACTATATTTAAGCAAAAGCACTTCAGCAAATTTCAACTTATCCGGATAAATTATGTTGTTGGGTATCACCTTTTATGTTTTCTGGCAAAGCGACTAGATAATTCGAACTTTCTCTGGAAAAGCCTGGGATTTAACGATCTTTGTGCTTCACTGGTAACATAGCGCAGAATAGGCGTTTTGTTCATCCTCATAAAAGATGATACGTTAGGTGAGTACTAATTCAAATTTTTTTCATATATCTCTAATACCAAGAAATTTCATTTATGTATGAAATACGAAGATTGTAATGCATACATTAATGATCTTGTGCGTAGCATTTTTTAAACATTTTTTATTAATTGCACGTTATTTTTAAAAAACAAGTGGTATATATTAGCAGGAAATTAAATTTTTTACGAATATGTTGTGTTGTAAAGAAACGTAAAAATTGTATTACTTAATTTGTTGGGTTACCAAATATTAAATACTAACATTAATCTAGTATATTATTCTTAATCAAGAAATATTTTTTTATTTATTGTCGAATTTCTACTTTTTCAATCTCATCTAATTTTTTTATGTCGTTTCGTTGCATTGCACGTTTATTTCATTTTTCCATTAGAATTTTAATTTATTTTACTTTTAAAATCGTACATACCGCCTCGTCTCGATTGGCGCGTTATCTTTGCGCCTTAAAAATACAACCAACCAACCAAATTAATATTTATTTTGCAGTTATATGGATAATTTTAATGATATTCAAATTTCAATTTGTTAACCAAATTTCGAAAAAATGTCTTCAATAAATTTGATTATATCCGTCCAGCAAAAAAATTTAATGTCTTTCATAGACTGTAAATTACAGAATAACCACGCCACTAGTATTCTTCTTGAAATATTTTCGTTTCGTAAAGGTGTGAAGCTGCCCACCTCAGTTTCTAAACAGAAATGGAAATAATTTTAATATATTTGATGCCGTAATTCAAAGGACACCTTTCCCTGTAATACTTTTTCTTCGTTTTAGAAAAAACACAGATATTTTGAATTTGTTGATAGTTTCTGATATATCTAAACAACAAAATTGATGATGAAATAGATCGCGTTTTTAGGAACTTCACATTTTTCAAGTAAAAATTGCAAATTTAAAACGCAGCTTGGAAAAATGTTTTAAACATTATTTTGAACGAAAAAGGAAGCAAAATATTAGCATAAGACTGCCGAAAAATAAGATATATACACTGTATATAAAAGTAAAGTTATAGAATAAATTGATATTTCTCATTTATTCAAAAATATCTTCCCGGCCGTTCGTTCAAGTTCGCCTGGTTATCTAAGTACTTATATAAAAACTTAAAATTTTTCCTTGAATTATATTGACGCCAGCCTTATTGCAATAAATTTATGATATTTATTAGGCACCAGTTGGTTCATATTCCTGGATGTGGCCTTAGGGGGTCGACTGAGCAAGATTCCACTTCATATACGCTTAGTTGTAATTAGATGTTTCATAATACAGACATCATGTTAAGGAGCAGGTGCCACCCTGGAAAGCCTAATGTACAAACATATCACACCCTTGCAACGAAAGTGTTACAACTCAAAATTGGGTGAAAATGACTTAATGTTACAACTAGACACAGAAAACAGTGCTGAACCCTGCTATGTAAAATGTTAGGCTATAAGTTATTCTGATTTCCGTTATTTAGCACATGTCGTTAGATGAACACAGTATCCCTCAATGTAGTCGGAAACAGTTTTTTGCGTTTTCTGAAAATTGGGATTTTTTGAGTTGTAACACTTTCGTCGCAAGGGTGCGATATATAAGTTTACCATGTGTATCAAAAAGCAAATACGAATTATATAAGAAAAATGAAATTATGATTAAATTTATTAATAAAAGTTAATCTCATTTATAATGAAATTAAACAAAAATTTTGAATTTGGCTGGAGTTTGCTTGCAAACATGTATGATTTTCATTCTTAGGAACTCAGGAACTCTTCAACTTGAGAAAAATGATTCGAATGAAAATGTTTTGCTACAATAAAACATATTGATTTTAATCTATGTTTAACAAACAATAATGTGAGAGTGGACAACATACATACAGAGTGATTCAGAACTAATGGAACAAACTGAAAGGGGTGGTAAAGGACGCCAAATAAGCCATATGTGGCGAAATCTCCATGTTCTCAAAGGACCCTATTTGGCCGTAGAGTGAATTATACAGTACTTGATATACCCATTGCCTTGAACCTATTGGTGACAAAATTTCTACATTTAGTGAATGGGATATTTTGTCGTACAAGTTACCTAAGTTTTCTTTCTGAGACGGAGGAATAAGGTTCACGCGACTTATCGGACTTTGATGGTCATGTCTCAAAAAGCCAATCATTCAAACATGCGTTAGAATTCTCCACTTTTTCATAATTTATACTAGAAGCGAACTGTTGACTCACGTAGCCATAAAAAAAGAAAATCTGCCTTATATTCAGGTTGGAATTGAAACAGCGACCTCGAGATTATTATCCCCGCACAAAGGTATGTTCTCTTCAAAGCATGGTTAAATATCTATTAAAGTTTTGCCTTTGCCAAATTTCTAATTTTTTAATAAATCTAACTTGGGGTCTTTACTAATTATGCTCTTCCTATTTCAATAAATATACAGAATAATTTACTCTATGTATTTCCCTGTTTGCATAGAACAACATGGCTTGGACTTCTACCGAAATTTTGGTGAATTCCGTGGTTTGAGGTATCCATTCTTTACAGAGTAACTCTTTCTACAGCGTGCTCATAAAATATCTGACAATATGGGATCGGTGGTAGGGGGAATTAAATAAACAATTTTAGGCATAGAACATGTGTCCCGCTATGCTGCGTTTAGGAGAGTTTTGTTGAGTTGACAGCCTCTTGGACTGGCGTAAGGAATCATTCCCTGCTGAGATTTTCGACGGTATGCATCATTACACGAATTAAATATCCATCCAATGCATGTGTCTACGAAAGCAAACGAAAGAGCTGTTCAAAGGTTGTACAAAGCTGTTATAGAAGAAACTGGATTGATTTTAGTGGGACTGTTTCTTAACAACCGCGCTCTCCAGATTTGTCACGTCTGTAGTCCTTATGTGAGCACATGAAAGGTGTCATGTATGATATTCCCCTTGACTCTAGCAAGATCAAGTTGCCTGTCAGTTGCTGCAGGAATTTTTCGGGACGTGTCTGGAATTTTTTAAAATTTACGGAAATCCATGCGCCGATGATATGTTTACCTTCGTGTTGGTTACCGAGCTTTTGAGCAACTACTGTAGAAAGAGAGCTCACTAATTTTTTTGTTATGTTTCATTAAAATATTTAATAGAAAATCAAATTTAAAAGCCAACAAACTGGGTTGCACGCATTATTAACCCAAATTTTTTTAACTCGTAATCTTCCATATAAATGACCATACTACGAGAGTGAGGTGGGGTAAAAGTGCGGGTCGGGTAAAAGTGCGCAATACAGGTTTCAGTTGTTTTAAAGGACGTTAGATTGGCAACACTGAGCCAGTCTGCAAGGTGTTATGGCGGATTGGTGGTAGATGTAGTTATATTCGGCTTGTGCGAATATCGTTGAAACCATGAGGTAAGATACATTTTTCGTCTTCCTGATTAACTTTGATTCCTTGCAAACTATATTTCATAACTAGATATAAACTTAAGTAAATAATTCTCAAGACGTTTAGATAAACCCGTTTCTGTTGTGTGGCGTGATAAACGAAATAATTTAAATTATTCCCCATTGATGGCAGCATTTGTTGATACCTAAAATAAGTATCTCATGGGGCAAAAGTTCGCATATCAAGGCGGGCGAAAGTTCTCATACGAACATTTGCCCCACAATTGCGCAATTTTACCCCAATTACGATTTAAGTGTTCGCTGTTTCAGGAATTATCAAAGACATACCGTAAAATATGTACCCCTGAGATGTTAGAGACAGCGGATTGCAAATGGCGAATCAAAGCGTCATACTGCCAAAGATTTAGGCATATCAGAGGCTCTACATCAGAGATTAAATAAAAGTAAGGAAACATTTCTATCTGCACGTTAAAATTATTGCTATTTATGTACTACCCTCTTTGAAGTAATAATTATTACATTATTATGAAGCAATGATTAATATCTATACCTCTAGATCTACATATTTTTCTCTTACGCATCCCGAAAATATGGGTGTATTTCTATTTTGCTGTTTCGCAACGTGTCATTCGCATAATTGTGGCACGTCGTAATAATTGAGTATTAAAATTAACATTTAATAATATTATATAATACTATTTAATAATACAATTAAATAGCCTAATAGAGAGATACCTGTTAGAGCAGCTCCGGGATCGCCTTAAACGGAAACACTAGTAACACTGGACGTTTTGCGACAGATGTGATTGCTAAACTCTACGTGTAGAAGTGCGCATGCTACGTGTAGAAGTGCGCATGCTACGTGTAGAAGTGCGCGGACGCTGTTTACCATTTTCCGTGTTTGACGCGTGTGAAGCGGAGCTAGTCCTATTTTTTATCCCGTCTCAGATGAGCCCTGAAAAAAAGAACATTTTTGTTTTAGTAGACTAATCTTAGGTCGGCTACACAATAGCTAGAGATAGACAAACAAGATTAAACTAAGCTAGAAACTAGCAGATATGGAAATTGGATGCAGGGCCGCTGTAGTAAGAAAGTAGTTTAAAAAATAATACTAATATCTAATAATAATTATTCATTCGTCAAGATCATTTTTTTTTTGCAGAGATTTGGTACAGTGAATTTAGGACGATTTACATCAACGTTCACAGCACACCAAGACTAAGAGTTAGATAGACATTGTAAGGATCTGGACAAATCTTCTTATGGTCTCACGTTTGAAGAGCTAAGAAGATTAGCCTTTCAGTACACAGAGGCAAACGCTATCAGTCACATGTTCGATAAGGAATCCAAAATAGCAGGAAAAGATTGGGCCCTCACTTTCATGCAAAAGCATCGTTTATCCTTGCGAACTCTCCAGCAAACCAGTCTTGCAAGAATGTGTTTCAACGGAGTACAGGTGAATGTATTTTTCAGAAATTTATCTGAACTAAAGGCGACACATAAATTTACACCGGACAGAATTTATAATATGGACGAGACTGGATTTTCAACTGTTCCAAATCGTGTCCTTAAAGTTATTTCTAGCAGTGGTATAAAAGTCATAGGAAAAGTTAGTTCTGCTGAAAGAGGAGAGTTGGTTACAGCCATTTGCTCAATGAGTGCTTCAGGACTTTACACACCTCCTGCACTTATCTTCAAAAGAAAAAGGCAAAAACCAGAGCTGATGAATGGCGCTTCACCAGGCTCTGCAATATTTACATCTGACACTGGGTATGTGAAATCTGAACTCTTCTTTCAGCGGATGAAGCATATCCAAAAGCATATCAAAGAGTACTCCAGCTTTACTTATACTTGATAATCACAGTTCTCACTTATCTTTAGAAGCTGTGTTGTTTGATCGAGAAAATGCCATTCACATGCTATCGATTGTTCCTCAGAGTAATCATAAAATTCAGCCACTGGACCGTTGCTTTTTTAAAGCACTCAAGACGTACTTCGCAGAAGTATGCAATAACTGGCTAGTAAGTAATCCGGGAAGTGCCATCACACAATTTCAAGTAGCAGAACTATTTAGCACTGCCTACTGTAGATGTGCTTCGGTGGAAAAGGCTGTTAGTGCTTTTAAGATGTGTGGAATTTTTCCTCTTGATTCTGGAGTGTTTACGGACGAAGACTTCGCACCTTGGGCAGTAACTGGTATAGAGTTTGATAAGGAAACAGTCACCTACGGTAACAGACACACAAATTAATAAAGAAGCCTCATTATCTGGAGCAACAGATGCAATTCCATCTACTTCTGGCACCCAGCACGTAAGGTCCAATTCGAGTGCATTGCTTTATCAAAACTGTTCACTTTTCGGCTCAGATTATGAACCTGGTGTATTATCTAGAGCAGTAGCAAAACCAGTATCCCCAGCAGAAATCAAGCACCTCTCAAAAAGGAAGAACCCCAAGCAAAGAAGGAAGAAAGAAAAAATGTCCGAAATAATTACAAGCTCACCCTTTAAGAATAAACTACAAGCTAAAACTGATGCTATGAAGAAGACGTCCAGTAAAGCCCCTCTCACAGAAAGTACAAGGCTAGTTAAACGTAAACAACCTTTTTATAAATGCGATGCTCATGCTGATCTAAAAAGGAAAGCTGAAGTTGAGAGTACAATACTCTGCCAAGAATGTGAAGAGGTGTACATCAATCCTCCATTTGAAGACTATATCATGTGTAAGAAATGCGAAGAATGGTGGCATGAAGCATGTTATTGTTACGAAGGCAGTGGCTATTTCATTTGCGACAATTATTAACAAATTTGCTAGAATAGTGAAGCAATTGTTCATGTTGCTAAAAGTAAATGTATTCCTGTGTAATTTTCCGTACATTTTTGATTACATTGTGTTCCATGGAGCCTGTTCAGTTCCTAAAAAATCTCTCTGTACATGAGAACTTTTACCCCACTATAAACGCACTTTTGCCCCACAGGTGGGGTAAAAGTGCGTTTTTGATATTGGTTGAAAATAAAATTGTTGAATGAAATGCATTCAATATATAATTAAAAACGTTATTAAATTCAAAAGAAAAGAGTTTGAAGACTTTGAGGTATAAATATTACAATATTGACGTTTTTTTCCAAAGGATATATATGGGGTTAAAAACTAAGTGCGTGCTGTTTCCCCATTCTACTCTATTTATCATTTTCATATAAATAAACACTATCTCTATTTCATTTGAACTATCTTTAATTTCGCCTTTCAAATCTGTTTTAGCCACAAGCACTTTTACGTATCATTTCCGGATAATTCAATGGCAATTAAAGCTTATTTTGTTTCAATCTACTTTGCACCATATTAAACAACGCATTGGGATGTGGGACTCTAACTATAGGACTGATCGTCTAACGGGGTTAACTCTGGCTGCACCATATCAGCTATTCCCATCAGCGTCTTTTAAAGAATAATGCTCCGATGTATGCTACATGCAACGAACCATTAAATGTTATGAATGTTTTAACCATTTGCACCAATTTTAACCGTCAGCGTTTATTATCTTTGAATCGAAATAATTTTACTCTAGGTGACATTTTATTCTATCCTTCTAATTATGAAATCATAATATATCTAATATTGGCTTTTTAAATCTCATCTGAATTTATTATATTATTTCACTTCGTTGTGCATTTAATACACTTTTACTATTGTATTTTTAATTTATTTTGTTCTTAGAATCATATGTACTGTTATGATCACCGCGAACTACGGTTCCATAACATTATCATTTCTAGATTTTTCGATGGAAATATGTAGACAAAGACGAAGTACCATTTTGGCTTCCCACGAAGAGATTTGATGTCGGTGACACGCTGACGGCGGTATCGGCCATACGTAACCCGTGGGAAATACACATCCAAGATTTTGCCGCGGAACGGAACGATCATGACACAAAGGATGCTGAAAAACGGCGTCCGGCCATAAGAAAGGAGAGAGGATTTCGCAGCTGAATACATAACGAGCGATTACCCAAGAAAGGCCATTAGATAGTTGTGGAAATGGTCGGGAAGACAAAGATTTCTCCAGAACATTCTTGAGGAAAAAGGGATAGTCGGTACATTGCAAGAGCTGGGAGAGATGTTGACTCTGGTTGAGCTAGAGTTGGAGTTGGAACTTTGCCGTGAGCGAGAGCGGTCGACCTCTGAGTGTCTTGTGAGAAAGAAGCTAGCAGGTTTTTTTCACGGATGAGGATGATCCGATCGCAGATGTGGAACCGAAGCCTCCGCTGCCTTCTCATAATCCGTCGACATAAGTTTTAATGCTATAATTATTTTAATTATAACTATTATTTGTTGTAAGAGTGTCTGCATCTGACTACGAACGTCAGCCTTCTTCTACAATCATCCTCCCTACGCCGACAGTCTGGTGGTATGTTTCGGACTAGCCTGGACGACACACATTTCCGCAAGCCGTAAGTCCCTTTGATTGTCTTCCGTCATTTGTCATGCAAAACTAGATACTAATATATAATCAGCACATAATGTCATGTTAAGGTAGGGTAATTTCTCGGAAGGAAGTAAGCTGGGGAGAAGGTTTAGCAGCGAGAGTCAAGGTTAAATTAGGAAATACTAGTAACTATGTGCTAGATCTAGAATAAATGTGTTTTAATTGTAAATCCGTTGTCACATTATGATTTTATATCTGTTTTTGTATTACTTTAACATGCAATGATCTGCGTTCTACAGAGGATTATTACAGTACTGTCTCACCTTGCCTGGTGCACAATGAATCTTGATGTCTTTGCGCCATAAAAATGAAAACCAACCATGTTTCATCCTACTACCCTTCACAATTTAGCCAGCTATTTTCCGAGCTCCCTGTATATATTAAAAATAAATTATGGGAACTTCTGATACATGGAGGTCCTACTGTATATTCCATTACTGCAGAAATGCAGTTTCAGTTCACAGGAATTCATTGTTACTCATTTCCTACAGTTCTCCTACATTTTTTATCTGCGACTCAACATTTATACATTAATGCCATGTTTTCGGCAAAAAGTTTACCCTAAAAAAGTTCAATGTTAAAAAATATATATCTCTGCAGGTGGTAAGATAGATACCTGTGTGTGTGGATAGAAAACTTTCGCATTTTTTTTGCCACCTATTGACTTCGCTACACGAAGAATCCATCGTCCCGGGATAAAATCTGGAAAATGTATTTCAGGCCATACGCGAAAAATAACTCAAGGGATTTTTCAAGAAGCCATAAAACTATTTTTATCAAGTTGGGTAAAAAGTTTAAGGCGAGAGATCAGGGAAGTGCTACACATTTAAGAGCCACTCTTATGGCTCAGGTTCTAAAACGCCCAAAAGTAAAATCCTTAAAGCCAAGCTATCAACGATGCTTTACTGCCGCGTCCTTCCCGACCGAAATGCTGTGAAGATAGTTTGGCGAAATAAGTAAAAAACGATACACTGATACCATAAAATGTTCGAAATACCTGTATCAAAGGATCTGGAATTGAACATGTTATCAGTGTAAACATACCATAATTTTAGTTATATATAACTGTTGCAAAACCCATTGTTTTGACAGGTTATAAAAATAATTTACGGAGACTGTACGTCATTATTTTACTAAGTAAAGTTTAACAAGATGTTGAACAAAGATTTTATGAAATTGCAGTGGTCAAATAAAAAAAACAAAACACAAATATCCATAGCATTTGGATACGTGTAAAAATATATATAAAATGAATAGGGATTTCATACGCTCGTTTTTCATGTCGATAAATTTTGCGAAAAGAAAAACAGCTAATAATTTGATATAAAACATCTCAGATCATTGGAATATCTTTATTAGTAAGAAAAACAGAGACACGAATCAGTGATAATGTCTTGAACCTTCTGGGTTTGTCTCGCAAGTAAGCTTGGTTGAATGTGAGCATTTTGTGAAGAGTGAAGGCGCTAAACATGCTGCCCTTCTGAGAAAAGTATTGACAATTTCCTAATGTCTACACGTCATCTTATGTAAAGTCTGTTATATAAGATATATATATATATATATATGTCTGTTATATAGATGTATGTTATATAATGTCTAAATGTTATCTTATAAAACTGCCAAATATCCGAACCAGGCCCACAAAAGACACGCGCTCTGTGCGCCGCGTATTCTAAAGAATTTTTGAAAAATAACAAGTACGCGCCGCATACTCTCAAGGTCTGTTGCATGTTTGTATTTGCTGGTTTTTGGGGCAACTTTCAACGAACTGTTTCGAACTTCGTCAACGAACTTCGCCAACTGTTTTTTGCTAGTCATTTACAAACTTGAATGGAAACAAATGAGGAAAAAACTCCTGTGAATCCCCCAGGTCTCAAAATAATATCCTGCGTACGACCAGGAGAGGAATGAAAAACTGATGAAAGTGGCAACTGCCACCTTGGGCTTGGATAGACGATAGACAAGCAGTCAAATGCCAATCAACGCGGCTCTGTGACATCACCAAGTTCATTAACCCCACAATTACAATATCCTTTAATTAAGACAGCACCGCAAATTCTCAATAATTTTCTTCAGGACAGCCCTGATAAGAACTGAAAATTGGGCGTTGGCCCAAAAAGCAAACTAACGATATTTAACTTCTTCCGTTTTTTGTGTTCTCGAACTGCTATCTAAATACTTTGGGGCTGTATTGATTATCCAAAGAGCTTATGAGGTATGCAAGAGAGAATCTAGGTGACACTGTCCATAAACCCGTGTAAATTTGAGCTAGGGTCGCACGAGTTTTTGTGGCCATGTGTTACAGTTGTTCTGCGATGGTTTACAAAATCGATCAAAGTTTTACGTGAATTTTGGAAAAACAACAGATGAGACATTTGGAACGATTCCTTCGTCAGGCTTTTGACATCGAAATTTTTTCAGCAACACTGGCGTTTCGTAAGAAACCGTTCCAGATAATAAGCTCTCGGAACGATAGAGAAATATATGCATTTTATATGCTTTTTACCTTTGTGCGACATATATTCTTTTTCTAATTTAACCTTATGTATAATTTCACATTGTTTGTTTCAGAGTGATCATCGTTGTTCTTGCGCCATATAAATCAATAAACCAGGCATGAATGGAAAGAGCCTTAAATTTGACAAAAACAAATTGAAAATACATCCATGGGATCTGTTATTATTGAGACTATTTAAGGAGCTTTTCTTGTCCATGTTGTTTGGCAGCCACAACCGGGTCTTGTGTCTTGATATTGAATCCGTTTATACTTCTCTAAAGGGAGCATAGTATTCTGCTGACAATAGCATACCGAACGAAAAGCAGCGATACTAAACAGTATCATGGTAATTTAATTCCCAAGTTTTGTAGGATTCTTGAACAGTGTGCTTGATTTTTACGTCATAGAGCGAGTCGCAGGATGCTTTTTACACGTAATCATAAAAGCACGTGAGATACTGATTCATGTGCTTACGTCCTGCGGTGGTTCAGTGCGGTAACGCTTTCGCTTAGTGCACCGTTTATCCGGATTCGACTTCCAACAGTGCAAAAAGAACGCTTACTCAAAGATCTCGAAGATCGCACTGCTCACTGTAGTCCGGGGTTTGGTTCCCTAGGCCATAAGAGGTTCGGATTCCTCGGAAAACAGTAGGTTCCAGCGCAGCATGACCATTGTAGTCTTTGAGCCGTAAAACCACAAGCAAGGATTCAGGTGCTTTCATAACGACAACACTTGATAAACTGACACACTGGTCCTTCAAGTAAAAACCTCTAGCGGTACTCTTGCCTACTGTTTTAATCGGTCCATCCCCCCCCCCCAAACATTTTGATAATAAACTCGTATTTTATTAAATTAGTTTTGCTCAGTGAACACTGTTGTATTTTCTTTGCTCAGTCTTTTCCTATTAAATTTGTAATACATGGAAAGGCGAGAGGTTTTCGGAAACTCAGTCAAAATAAGTACATTCCTCGGTCCCATACACATATTTGGAAAACGGGCTTTTGTTTGATACAAGAAATGAAGTCAAGTTTCATTCTTATATAGTAGATATAAATAACAATTCAATTATGCATTTCTCTTTCACTATTCGTATTTTAAATATCCGAGAAACAACTCTATGCGGTTTCCTTTAGGACGTCCGTGAGTAAATCCATGTTCATATTAAAGTCATGCACGTTTAAATACAAAATCGTATTCAAATTTTAAAGCAGTATATTTAGAAAAGCATTGAGTAATCTGCAACAAGAATTTTATTTGATAATTTGTGTTTCATAAATGTCGAGAAGCAGGTTGCGTTAAAAACGTGATGATCAAGACAATGTAAATCTTGATGACCTAAATACTGAGGACTGTATATATATATATTTATTAACAATACATATACTAATGTTTCTACCTACTTTCTATATCGACTAAACTGCAACCAACCTTTACTGATTAAATTTAGTTAATAAATATAACAACGGTATATGCATTATAGATTATCTATGTGTGAATAAAATGTAAGAACACTCACCTGTGCGATGTCTTGCATAACGCTGTATTTAAATTATACCCATGTATGTAGTTCTTCATGAGCTGATACGTACTTTTATAATTTTTCGGCAGGGATAACTTCGCACTACGTCAAAAATCATTTCCGACTAGAAAATATCAAATAAAAGACCAACGAACACTAAATAAGAACTAACAAAAAGTAAATGAAAATTAACAAGCATTAAACAATGGATTCAAGAAAAATCACGAAACTTCTGTGAGCTTTTATTTTGTTTAAAAAAATAATTGAAAGCAAATATTAGCAACAGGCAAGTTTTGCTATTTTCAATATAATAAATTTAAATTCCCATCTTTCTCAGAAATTTGATTTTTGAGAGTTTCGTTATCAATCGTCTTCCTTTGTCCGAAAGCAAGTTTTAGTTGTCTCGCTCATTCAACCTCAATAAACAGCTTCTGTTGGGAGCAACGTACGAAGTACGCCCTGCCTGGGAGTACAGCGCCGTCTTTGAAGGCCACCCTTAACAACGTGCTTTCAAAATTTATATTTCTCTCGTCATATTTATTATTCATTAGCGCTTTATTACTGCGTTTTGTTATTCACTTTCTAGTCTGTGAGTATATATATGTCGTCTTACAATGAGTT
>QLNU02014802.1:118055680-118076186 GCA_006491805.2 Dysdera silvatica | reverse complement strand
AATATAACGACGATATATGCATTATAGATTATCTATGTGTGAATAAAATGTAAGAACACTCACCTGTGCGATGTCTTACATAACGCTGTATTTAAATTATACCCATATATTCAGTTCCTCATGAGCTGATACGTACTTTTATAATTTTTCGGCAGGGATAACTTCGCACTACGTCAAAAAATCATTTCTGACTAGAAAATATCAAATAAAAGGCCAACAACCATTAAACAAGAACTAACAAAAAGTAAATGAAAATTAACAAGCATTAAACAATGGATTCAAGAAAAATCGCGAAACTTCTGTGAGCTTTTGTTTTGTTTAAAAAAATAATTGAAAGCAAATATTAGCAACAGGCAAGTTTTGCTATTTTCAATATAATAAATTTAAATTCCCACCTTTCTCAGAAATTTGATTTTTAAGAGTTTCGTTATCAATCGCCTTCCTTTGTCCAAAAGCAAGTTTTAGTTGTCCCGCTCACTCAACCTCAATAAACAGCTTCTGTTGGGAGCAACGTACGAAGTACGCCCTGCCGGGGAGTACAGTGCCGCCTTTGAAGGCCACCCTTAACAACGTGCTTTCAAAATTTATATTTCTCTCGTCATATTTATTATTCATTAGCGCTTTATTACTGCGTTTTGTTATTCACTTTCTAGTCTGTGAGTATATATATGTCGTCTTACAATGAGTTTTATTTTTTTGACAGGATAGAGCAGACTAAAATTAATAATTCAAGTTCGGTTTCAAATGCAATCTTATTTTAGAGAAACTAAAGTTCTTTGTAATCAAATATTTGGAACTTTGTAATCTAATAATTTATTATATGCCACTGAATACAGGTGTTTGGTCCGTAAACATTAATATTATTACCAAATTTGTAAAGAAAAGGGAATACTTTGAATCGGGGGATATATTAAAATACGTTCGAACCATTTCACAACATTTAAGCAGAATTAGGATATATCTCTGGTGAATATCGCTCTCCACTTTATATTTTTATTGCCAACTTCGAATTTATTTCTCCCCGAAAAGTTATGTTTTTGTTAAACAACTGGAAATTTATTTTCTTCTGATTAAGCAGTTGGAAATATGTTATTTGATTAATAGGAAATTTATATTTCTGTTGTACATTCATAAACCCAATACTTTTCATGATATCGAACATTATACAGGTTTGCAAACATTATTGCCAAGTCATGATTGATTACCACAACAACTCGAAAATTTTTTAAATTTAAATATCTGGGGGATTTTTTTTTAATAGCATTAAAATTAACTAGGGATTTATTTTGATTTGCTCTACAATGTTAGATTTTTGAAGATGGGGTTCCGAACATGTGGACCTATTAACTTAAGACATATACTTAGTCGTCCACCTGTCTTCGCCTGACGAAGTATGCAGTCGGTTCTCGAAACTTTCTTTAAACCACGCACCGGTGTCTAAGTAGCGGTAATTATTTCGACATGGGGTTTCTTGAAGAAATTAAGGTTTTCTTGTTTAAACCGAAAAAATTATGAACGAATATTTGTATAGTTTTTGTAAATACTATATTACTGAAAATGTGCGTTACATTTAGTCTAAGATGGAGTAATTGTCAGACTATCTAGGCGGCTTATTGCCTCATGTATCCAAGATGTTCTGATACGGTTTGTCGAGATATGCATGCTTTGCGCTTATGTTGGAAAAATATGCAATCTGACCAGCGTTGGTACGGGGTTTGTTTCCGCTGTTACAATTAAAAGTCTGTTTTTACGTCCTAAGAGGACGACCTTATAGCATGCGTTAAGAGCCCATTTGATCGATTTGAACTGATTTCTAGAATCTCAGAGTTAAAGAATGCGCTATGCCTAATTTTCTGGCAATAACACAATATTTGCGGTCAACTGCTAGTGTCCAACTAATTCTCCCCTAGATGAAATTTTCTAGATGGTATTTCTAAGATCTTACGGAAATTGTAAGTTCTAAGGTTTATCCCTTCTATTTTTCTTTAAATGTCGCAATTTTATAGTTATCCATTTACGTGCTACCACGTTGCCCGTACACCTAAGATTAGACAATTCTCATGTGAAATAGTTTTCCGCTGAACAGTTACAGATATACCAATGGCCACAAATTTTTGCTTTTGATATTGTAAATGTAACCTTTCGAAATAATATTGATTTCCAGATTTTGTATACGACTGCATAAAAATACATACTTGAAACACAATAAAAAGAAAAGCTATTTTTCGGAATATATGTAAAAGCAGTATTTCCGTTTAATTTTGTTCAGTTGCGCTACATACTTTCCCAATTAGTGCGCGAACTATTTAAAACAGACAAAAATTCACGCTATGTTGTCTAAGATAAAATTATTTCAAGAAATTCAGCAAAGACGATTTTAGACTTCTGTAGACAGTTCGCTAATTCGATAAAAGGTTGTCTCCTCATCCAATTAGATTATTCGATTAAAGCGCTTCGGGAAGTGCTTTCATCAGCTACACAAGGCGGGTAAATATAATCATTCTATTATCCTAATGGTATCTTAAAGCCACAGTAGAAATTTTCTTAATCGAAGGCTCTAAAATACAGGGTGTCCAAGAAAGTTCATGAATATTATAAAAATGCATAAGATGAAAAGGAAATGGTGTATGGAATTGTTTACGATTAAAAAGAATAATTCTGATGTTTTTAGCTCGATCTTTCATAAAGGCGAACATAAAATCGACTAGACATTACGTAAGATACCTTACATATTAATATCAACGTTACAGAGTACAGTTCTTTATAACTACGCTTTATAAAATTAACATTAACAATGCTTTCATAACAGTGCTCAATATTTCCGTTTCGAGAACATGAATAATTCTTGAAATTTCCCTGTTACAGATGAAATGTTGAACACCTGCTCAACTGTAATTATTTCTAAATTTGATATTCTTTAAGTCGGTAAAAGTGGGCGAGAGCGTATATTTATAGGAGATAAAAAAATATTGAAGGATTGTTTCTTACAACACAAACCGCATTTAAATATAACGCTTCGTTTTTGGGTTATGAATTTTTGCATTGATACTGAAGAAGCCTTTCGCGACTAATCTGGGTTATATCCCCATCTCGGTTTCACAAGTTACCAGAACTTAATTTTTTTCCTATGCCCAAATTTAAGAGAACTTACAGAAAGTAAAATTTTGTGCATATATATATATATTATTATGTTACAGATAGAATATTCCTCGGACAGGTCAGAGAGTGCTTCTCCCCAACCCCACTTACAATTCCTATGCATTGTCCATAATTCAACTAAATTATTTATCTAAAATGTCATAAGGTTGAATTCTGTTAAAATGCGTAAGTAATTTTATAGTTTCAAAAATTTTCTTTTTAAATTGGAAGGAGAAATAAAAATCAAAAAGAAACGGAACTCTTGGTGTATGAGTTTCGACGGTGATGAAATTAATGCCGAAAGCAGAGCGATAACTCCTTTTACCAAAGAACGGTGGATTTCTGAAAATGAATTTTTCTTTCTTCCTTTTCCACTTTTTAAGTAAGTTCGTGGAAAACTTAATTGTGTTCCATTCCATCCTTCAGGCAACTTTTTGAACGCACATTTCTTTAAATGTGATTTTTAGCTTGTCCAAAATACCTTTTGAGTTTTGAAATTCCTTTCTAGCTTAATGTAAAATGACGGAGAAAGAAAAATTTCATTATGGGAAGAACGAATCTTTCATTACGGAATTCTCGAATATTTTTTAAAGATACGAGTTCTGCAAATAATTAGTATATTAACTCGAATTACCTCGAATATTAAATTATACTCTACATGAAGTGGTAAATCCTTTGACCACATTATTTAATTTTACCTTAACGGAAAGTGTTTTTCCTCCTTTATTGCAAATAGCTACACTTTCCCCAATTTTTAAATAAGGAAACAGGCAATGTTTGGATAATTATTGCCCAATTGCTATATTACCAGCTTTAGGTATTGTTTTTGAAAGACTCATTACTTTAAAATTAACGAATTATTTGGAACATTACAATATTCCATGTGATTACCAATATGGTTTTAGAAAGAATAAATCAACTGAATCTGCATTGATTGCGGCAGTTTCTTTTATTCAAAAAAGTCTTAATTCAAAAAACCATTGTATTGGTGTTCAATTTGACTTACCGAAAGCTTTTGATCGTATTGATTACGATATTTTACTGTCCAAATTAAATTTATTGGGTATTAGAGGACAAATATTAAATTTACTTAGATCTTATCTGACATCTCGTAAACAATTACACGGTTTTGTAATGGGGTATCGCCAACTTGTGGTATTCACATGTGTGTGCCATGTGAGAAGACTACTGCCCAAGACCACTGCAGTATTCTTGGGCCCTACTCTTTATTATATTTCTGAATGATATATTTTTAACTAATAGTTCAGCGTTTGTTGTTGCGTATGTGGATGATATTTCTTTACTTTTTTCTGGCCTAAATCTTTCCCAACAAGTTGCTTTAATTAATTCAGAACTGGGCATTTATCTCAATTGGTTTACAGGCAATAAATTATTTGTAAATCCCAATAAAACAAGTGCGATATTATTTTGTCATTATGCTAAATTATTACTGTCGCCGGTGCCCCAAGTTTTAATAGGTAATAAGTCACTTATTTTTGTGATCTAGTTAAATTAGTAGTTATAATTTATAGAAACCTTAATTGGAACAATCACGTAAATTTTATTTATGGTAAAATTAATAGAAATATGACCATTTTTAAATTATCATACTTTTTACCCCCGAAATTACTCCTTGTTTTATATAATACCTTAATGTATCCTCATGTTATTTACTGCTATTTGGTTTGGGGAAATCTCACAAATAGGACTATAAGCTGTTTATCAATCATACAAAGGCGATTTGGCAGATTATCCTTCTTTAAACTTAACTTGTCCTCTATTTCTTTAATTCATTACAATATTCTTCCTATTAACAAAATTTTTTTATAAGATTGGTATTTTTATGTTTAAATGTATTAAATTAAATTTTAATAGAGATATTTATTGCCCAACGTGCAACAATAATCCATATTCTACTAGAGCTTGTGGAAATTTAAATATTCCATTTTCAAGAACAAACTACTTACATAATAGCATTTTAGTGTTGTGTCCTAAGAATTGAAACTCTTTCCCAGATGATTTGAAATCTATAAATAATGTCTTTATTCAAATGTAAATTCAAAAAAAATGTAACATCTTGATCTTTGTATACAGATACTTGTTTTTGGAAATTGATATTGGTACTGATGTTTAATATTTAATTACTAAAACAATAATAATAATAAATTTATGTTTGTATATAGAAATAACCTTATTTATTGTATATAGAAATAACCTTATTTATTGTATATTGCATTGCCTCTTGTTTTGTGTTACTTTTTCGAGGGTGTTGGGTACTTGTCAGATCCCTGAGCCTTCTTTCCCACCTCTCTCTTGGCATAGTTTTTCATACTTGTAAATATTTTGTAATGTATCCATTAATATGAAGAGAAAATAAATTGAATCGAAAACTTGGAGAAATTCTTTATTTATAGTTTTCATATTTTCAAATTCTAAGTTTAATTTACTGTTCATACTTTTGCTGTTCTGGGTTTAATTCCATTCGCAAGGAAGGAGTTCTGACTCCACAGAAAACCGCAGATATTGACGGAGTATGACCTTTGAAGGTGGAGGTGGCCTAAGGGTTTGCAAGGCCCAAGGTAAGATGTATTATGCGAAGCCCTATGTACAGGGTGTCTCAGCACCAGGGTTGCAAACATCTAGGAGGGGTAGGGTACACTTAGAAGAACAATATGTGTCATAGAACCTAGGGTCGCAAACCACTCACAGCGCTAGTTCTAAAACCGTCCAGCATGCACAAATATTTACAACCAGTGCGTGAAAAGTACCAGGTAAAACTCAGGTCAGCTGCTCAATTGCATAGATGATTAGGACATCGCATTTTGCTCTTCTCATGGACTGGTTATCACTATTTGTGCATGCTGGACGGTTTTAGAACTATCACTGTGAATGGTTCGAAACCCTAGGTTCCTTGGCCGTATACGTTTCAGACGCTATATCGGCGAACGCCACCTTCCGGAGTGCGTTATCCAACGTCATAGTGGACGAACCCCCAGCGTTATGGTCTGGGGTGCGATTACGTAACATGGACGATCTCAGCTGCTACGAATTGTGGGTAATCTTAACAGCAACCGGTACATCAATGAAGTTCTGGAGCCCGAAGTTGTTCCCTTCCTTCAAGGCATTCCCGGAGCTGTATTTCAACAGGACAATGCCCGCCCACATATTGCCAGGAATGTTCAAGACTTCTTTTCATCACAACAGATACAGCTTCTTCCTTGGCCTGCCTATTCGCCGGATATGTCGCCGATTGAACATGTGTGGGATTTCGTTGGTCGGCGTCTCGCTCGTGATCCTCGTCCCATAGCTACTACAGATGAACTTTGGGGTCGCATACAAGCAATCTGGAATGCTCTTCCTCAGGCACACATTCAACATCTGTTTGATTCCATGCCACGTCGTATAGCATCACTTATTGCAGCGCGTGGTGGCTTCACCAAATACTGATTTTCGACATGTAATATTGGTTTTTTTTTTTGCTTTGTATTTGTAATCGTTTATTTGTATCAACACAGGTCGTTTGTACATTAAATTTCATTCAATTCGGACGAGTCCTTCATGGTGTTGCAATTTTTACAAACATGAGTTTATATTAGTTCTCTTGGTCTTGAAGCGCCTATGCTAAGTGAAGTTTTGTTTGTAAAATAGATTAACCTCATTAAATATATAGTCATCAGTCTCACCCATTACCTCAAAAAAAAGCGTGTTCTGCAAACCTTTTTCCGTGTAATTTGAAAGGGGTTATAGTTCTAAGAAATTACCTGATTTCAAGATCTGGAGGATTCGTTTCATGATATTCACCTCGAAAAAAAACGTATCTTCTATTGCTGATTATTTAACCTTCCGAATTCTGATTTTTTTTAAATTTTCTACATTTCGCTTAATAAACATCGCTATTTTTATTTTTTAATTTCAGCGTCTGGCAAATTTTTTTGTTAGAAACGATTAAATTTTACATACATTGTACTTAATCATTATGCTAAATCAAATTCACAGTTTCTTAGCTACCTCCAGAAACTCGCTAAATGACTGTTCCTTATAATTGGATCCTACTGTATTTGAAAGCATTTTTAAATTTCTTTAAGTAGGGAGGACGAGTGGGGCGAGAAAGTAATGAAAGAAAATGAAATATATATTTAAATACGGATCATATTCAAGCAGTGACTCAGGCGTCTATAATTAACAGAATATACTAATTATTCAAAAATTTCTTGGAAGTAATTTTTGAAATTATGCGAATACATATTAACACTTTCCTTGTTTTTTGGTCGTTTGGCTTCTTTCGTTCGTGGTTTTGGTTTATAAAGCAGTTTAGGCACTGCACCATTTTTTACAAACTTATCTTTAGTGAAAGCCTTTTATATACTCTCGAAAAGGGACAATAATTGAAGCCTGTAGCTTATTGGGTAGAGCACTGGACTGGCAAAAACGCTGATCTGGATTGAGTTCCAACCAGGTATCGAAAGAATCATTATTTTGTTTGCGAGTATTTACTCAATTTTAATTCGACTATTTACTCAATTTTAATTCGAGTATTTACTCAATTTTAATTCGAGTATTTACTCAATTTTAATTCGAGTATTTACTCAATTTTAATTCGAGTATTTACTCAATTTTAATTTGAATGCTGTGACACTTTTGTAAATTTACTTGGGGGTTTTATCAATCGAATAATTTCATGTCTAAATAATATTTCTCAAAATCAGCAAAGTAGTTTTTTTTAAATAATTGGGGGCCAAGCACATGTTATGTATATTTATGCCTCACAATATATAAAAAAGACAGTTTATTTCAAATTATTTATGGGCTCAGGCCCCAACGGGGACATGTAACTTTACGTTTATGGTTAAAATCACGGTATTTTCGTCAGATAACCCTTATAAATAAATAAAATTGTTCGTAAATACGTCGTACTGTTTTCTTATTTTTTACGTTTCTGACAGGATAAGTAATCTCAGATGGGACCGGTGGCTTAACGAGGCCTCCAATTAAAGTGCGTTTGCACGTGTGTCTTAATCAAGGATTTAGTAATATATAACTTTTATATTTTTGAAAAATTTTTATCTGCGCATATTAGTTATTTAGGAGTTCAAAAATGACGAAATTAATTCAAACATAACTGCACAGGTTCACTTTATTAGCCGTGTGGAAAATATTCCCCAACAAATCGTCACCCTTTTAACGACATTCCCATCCCATTCACAATATTTTCTACTTTTTGTCATTTACTATCAGTCTCCTCATTCAAAGACCATTAAACTTCGTTTCTTGTCGTGAAGACGTAGAATTTTGTAACAATTCCATGCCTTCTTTTAAAAAGAGAAATTTTATATTATTTTAAAACATCACTTTTAAAATATTTTTATTTAATTTTAAATATGAAAATTTGAATTTTCATGTGGTGTTTTGAAGTTTAAAAATAGTAATGCCATAAATAAAATAATGCTTTTGACTCTAGACGGTAGACTGATTCACCTTACCTGTTCTTTCGCCATAAAAGCAGACCTATCCATATTTCAAATAAAATTTATACCCTCAAACAGATGCCCTCAGAGGAAGGAACTAGGTATAATAAAACGTTTTCATATATGGTACTATCAAATTCTATGTAAAACAAAAAATGGCAACCCTTTCTATGATAAAGGAACTTGTAATTCAAACCAAAATAAGTTTTGATGTTTTTTCTTATGTAGAACATTTTCCTCAAAATAAGAGAACTAATAAGGAAATCATAAATACATATTTTATTATGCAATTGAAGAAACGAACGACACATAATTTTCAATAAAAGCAAGATCCTGTTTTGAAATAACAGATGTCCCATAAACCTTGAATTTTTAACGAAATAAATATGACGAATAGAAGGCTGTATATGCATGAGAATGAAAATAAAAACTGATAAAAATAATAAGTACATATTACGAGATTATTTTTCAATAATCTCCGTTCACAATTCTTTCTTACAGGTCGATTGCGTTTTGTGATGCCCATTTTTGTAAAACGCAACGTCAATTGTCTATACCTGCTCCCTCGGACTCGATACAGGAAAGCATCTAGCTTAGTTCATAATGGAAACACCATTCGCTAAATACCACTTTCACGTGACATATATGAAGCACGGAAGGGCATTATCCTGTTGAAGTTGGTTGTTTACACTATGCACAGCAGGTGAATAAATCATACATCATTTTCCAGAGCATTCTGATACGCTTTAAAATTAAGCCTCCAAACTGATACGGAGAGGTTAATTTTATATAATAGTTTACAAATATGCTGCTCTTCAGAGTAAATAAAGGTGGTTAAATTTTAAAACAAGAAAAGGGATTTTCTTTGTTTTTAGAGACGTTCCATATTTAAAATGTTTTCCCTTTTCGTAAAATTTCTAAACGCGTTTGTCAACGTTAAAAATATAGAATATTTGTCACTTAAATTTGTCTTTGATACTTCTTCATATATCGTTTATTTTACTCTATATTCAACTATCATATAATAGTATACACTCTAAACAACCTTAATAAAATGTGACTATTTTCTTTAAGGATCATTTTTCCTTGCATTTCTCAATTAACTTTTACGACGTAAAAATTATCAAAGTATATTTCATGATTTGAATTGTGATGAAGAACCGATAATAATTTATTAAGACTCTCGATGCAAACTATACCATAGGCGAGGCGTTTTTTTTCTCTCTTCAACATGTATTTCCATGGCGTATGATTACCCGTCTGATAAATGTTGCATCCATATTTTGAAACAAAACCTCTACTACGTTTATATCTAATCAAAATTTTGCAGGAATGACAAACCTAGTCAGTAGCCAATTTAGAATATATTTGGGAGGTGCGCAAATCTTGAAACCATGTAGAGATTAAAAAAGTAAATTAATTTGTTTCATACGGGTTCGACGTACATTCCCCTTAGATCCGCTTTTGATCCTGGTAAAGTGGCATTGGTTAAGATCGATACTTAATATTTTATACAACAAATTCCAAATTACTACAGGTTTTTAGCTAACCCTTCGTTAATGGATGTTACTTTTTGAAGTTTGTATTCTTTCTCAGTTAAAAGAAAGACAGTGGTTTTTAAATAAAAAGAATACTGTGTTTTGTAGGAAGTCAAACGTTTCTATATGTAGAAATGTACAGGATGTGTGTAAACGGTTTCAGAAAAATTAGATGGTTGCGCCATAAAATTACAACCAACCAACAAATTAGAGGATTGACCGTATCCATCAAGATAAACAATAGTTACAATGCAACCAAGTGCCGCATTTCACTTAATGTCAGAAAAGAGTAAAATTTATGTCCAAGTTGAACATTCAACAGCGAAAAAAATATAATTTTACTAAATCATAAGTTGCATAATCCCATGAAGATCAGAGAAAGATTCCAAGAAAATGCTGAAAGTGGCGTCCAAGAAGAAATCCAGTGGATTTAGGATCCGTGAGCGTCGAAGATAAGCCACAGGTCCACCACGTTCAATTCGCCGTTCGAATTATATGGTAGTCAGACCATAGTTTTCTATTGTAAATATTCTTCGTCTTGACGAGTACTCTTACATATTTATTTTGTTGAAAGGGTTTAGGAACACCCTGTATATTGAATATTTACCTTAAAATTATAATATATGGATTTTACATAAAATTTTTAAATGTAAATGTTGTGATGTTTTAAATTTTTATATTTTAATTAACGTAAACACATATTACTAGGAAATTCTTCGTTGATTTCAAAGACCATCATAAGCCTTAACTAATTATCAAGCTCACATTAGCTGTAATGTGATATTTTCTGAGTTTATTAAACAAAATTTTAATGGAAGTTAAAAGTGTAACGAAAATTTTAACAAAACTAATGAGGTAATATTTGGTATATTATAAAATAATGTATATAAAATTTATTACTCCCTTCAGTTATTTCATAGTTTTTAAGTATGTAAGGTTCTTAAAATTTATGGACATTATAGAAAAACGATAGAGAATAAAAGTTGAAAAGGCTGAATGTTAAAATAGATGTTGCAATATTTTTCCACAAAAAAACTGCAATGTCTTTAACTATATTTTATATTACGGTGCATATATGATAATAAAAGAAATCCATTAAGGTGTGGAGGCATCCATATAATGTCAAAATTCTCATGACGATATTTTATATCACTAAAAATTCTCAATGTAGCATATTTCTTAATGCTCTTTTCAAAATTAATTACTTATATCTTTTAGTTTTCCATTTCGAATAATTAACAAAAATTTATTTAGCACGTTCACAAAAGTTATATTTTGTTAACTGATATTCTTTCATAATTTTAAATAGAAAGAGTGAACTTGTATCATATTCAAATTGAATAAAATGCAATGTAATACATTGTATAAAATGCAAACAATAATACCTGAGTTGCATTGTGATATGCCCATATCTTCAGAGATAATACCACTTAAAATGTATAAGCGGAAGTGTAGTATAGCGTGAATTCATGAGCTGTGTGCTTTTCATGCACTATCACACTCGGAAGCTTGCTCTTTTCATTCCCTTTGGCGTTTCTAAGTGAACAGATCACGTTGAAGTAAAGGTTCGGATCATGGGAGGATAATACATTGTTCACTTATTAATAAACAGAGCCGTATCTAGGGGAGGGCGAGGACGACCCACGCCAGGGACGCGGGGGGAGCAAAATAGGCTGAAATCATTCGCAGGGTAAATATGCCAATGACGGGGGAGTGCAACCTGGACGGTCCTACCAGGTACTCAAGACCATCTACCTACGGTCCTGTTAACCGCTAGGACGATTATATTATTCGGAAAATAATTATGACGTCAGTTCCATTTCCTATTTTGTCCCCACGGGCGAATAAGGCGAAGTAATCCTGGGAACAACACAGTGGCCCCCTCATAGTCTCAGACAAGACAATCCCCTTTCGCCCCTCTTGAAAACCACTCGCACTTCTGTTCGTTCATGAAAAGAAGTTCGGTGAAACAGAAATAACGGTAGGTGATGTTAAGAAAGGTCTATCTCATTACAGTAGAGGAGAGCTCCAATGTCAGAACTCGATTTTGGCGCCGACAAACGTTCACCAAACGCCAGTTCTGAAATTATAGTTCTCCTCTGCAGTAATAAACTAGCCTGTTTGTGACGTCACCTCCTGTTATTTCTAACTGTCCCAAAAGATTTCTTTTCGTGAACGAACAGCACTTTCCGTTTTATGGTCATGAACGGATACGTTTCTGGGTCTCAGTCAAATTCAACTTTGGGACACTTCTGAGTGTCACATGTGTCACTAAAAATATTTTCTTATTTTACGTTTCACCGACTTTGAATGTAAAATTCCGCATTCCCCAAACCTTGAGATATAGACATCACCGGGAAAAGTTGAGAGTACGAATATATTTTAAATTATTACTATATTTGAAGGAATATATGGATGTGATTTCAAATGCCCTCATAAAATATGAATATATTTTATAAGCGATTTGAGGGAGAGTGTGTGTGTGTTTTCAGAAATAAATTTTTGCCTCGTTCCTACTAGCTCAGCTTTTTGTATCTCATATACTTTAAATTACAAAGGTATGATTTTCGGCCGTCTTTACTGCATCTAAAACATCTAGATAGTTCAGATATCCTGCCAATCGTATCCTTCAAAACGAAATAACAGCATAAGACGCAAATGTAAAATGAAATAAAATTGCAATATGATGTTCACAGCAATAAAGAATTACTTTGTAGAATTTATTGAAAAATTATTCTACGCATTTCTCAAGAATATACAGTTTATCTTATAATGCAGCACGAATTTTGTTTCTCCTTCGAAGTAACATAAACTGAGATCTAATATTTTCCAGTGGATATTCAATTTAGAAGAAATCAAAATTCTATCCCAAGTCTCCGTTTTCTGAACTCTGGAAAAAATTCTGAGATAAAGGAATTTCAGGAAATAGAATTCGAACAAATGGGAATTGCCTTTTTGCTATGATTTCCAAGTGTAGGATTACAAGGCCATTTCGATATGTCGTTATGCAAAAAAAGCGGTCACTGGCGTATTTCGTTGCAAAAATGGAGCGCAATTTTTCAAACAAAAATTATTTTTATTCCAATACAAAATCAAAATCAGGTAAAAGATCATGTAAGGTTTGAAAAGAATTTTCATGATGCAATGCAGCTCACGTATATATTGAGATTAATACATTAAAACTGAAAACAGAAGTCCACTCACATTTAGTTGATGTAATTTGCTTCGAATCTACTAAACAAACTAAAATTCTAATTAATACTAATTTTAGCAAAAAATCAATATTAAGTTTCTTTATCAAACGTAGTAGAACATGTTTATATCAAACACGTTTATCAGGAAAATCTTTCTACCACGAAATTTATGAATATCGCTATATTTTCAGTCTAATTCAATGTGCTTTCCATGTTTTTGCTGAATATTTCTTTCTAAAATCTATACATATATATCTCGAGTAATAGATTGAAGTGTGAATTACAAAATCGAAACTGTTGAGAAGCATACTTTGCAAAACGATAGTCAATATATCACTTGGGTGATGGAACGGAAACTAAACTGATGAATGTCGTTCATTTCTCGGGAATTTATAGAGGAGTGGCGACCCTTTGACCTTTGTAGTTGTTTCTGGTTATTTAAAAAAAAATGATTTTTGGAAGGAAGTGAAGATTTATAGTAAGCATTAAGGTTTGCCCTTCTTTTTATGGAAATTAGAAACTATTAGCAAAAACGATTTTTCTATGATACGTTGAAAATACTATACTTAAGCCTATACTTCTTATTACGTATTAATAAAGTATTCAATTAGATCTGTATACATTGTTTACAGAATCATCTCTGTTTCAAATGTTTTCTCATTCGCCTGAGATTTGAGATAAGCAGTTTTTACGTTAACTAGTTAACTCAAAGTTTCTGCTGAATTTGACTTTTAACAACAAACGAAAATGAAGTCCTCTCTCTAAAATCTTAATAAGTTGACTACTTGACTCGAAAAAGCAAAAATCCTAATCCTTAAGCAAAACTCTTAAGGAAAAAATAAATTCATATTAATTATCGTTAAGAAATGGAAAAATCACTCTAACACTGTGGTATTCCCTAACACTTCCCTTACATATTCGACGAACATATTCAGTAAATATTTATTACGCTTCACAAACCATGAAATGGGAAAGATACATCACAAACGTGTATATTTGCTTATGTAATTTCAGCGAGGAACTATTTCAGGCGACAGGTAAACAATTTCCCTGCATGTAATCTATCAGCTAAATTTAGTGCTACTGATCTATCAGTTTAACTGTGATTTTAGATTTGAATGGGGTATTCAAATAATTCAAACATGAACTGAATTACAAGGATCAACTGGCTTTGAATCGGACACAACTTGAAATTCAAAGAAAACAGTGACTAAAACGCAAGGATAATAGCTTATATAGACCTTATGTTCCATATCGCGCCTAAACAAAATCATCAGAACACAAGTTTAAAAATGGCTCTCGATTTTTAGAATTTTTTTCAACTTCAAATTATAGTAATCCACGTTAAGATTACAATGCTTTCTTTCATTAAATTAATTCTAAAATTCGTAAATAATATTTTAAGTTGATTACTCCAATTGTAACCTTAATTTGTATGCAAATGAACATAGCTCTGTCGTATTGTTTATTCAGTAGTAGAGAATCCCATATATATAATCCAAAATAAAAAAAAAGAAGAGCAGATTGTAATAAAAATACAAATAACTCAGGAAGAAATTAGATATAAAGGTTATATATTGCTGAAATAGCGAATATATTATTAGAGTTTTCCGACGCCTCAGCAGCTGTACTTCATTAGAAGTAATGCTAGTGTTATGATACGTAAGTGTTGATTGGTTTGCATATGTGCAAGCAAATTAAATTTGCACAAGACCTAGTTCATGTACAAAGCTACCGAATCCATTGCTTGGCCATTTTATATGCTATAATTTGAGTATTTCGTTCAATATTTTAAATAATTCACACACACATAATACTAATTCACATGCTATGTGGAATAACCTGAAATTGCATTTTTCACAAAGAAAAACTGTGATACTCATTGGAAATTCTCTCCGCCATCTTTTCTCTTGCAGTGTGGTTCTAAATTATATCAGTTCCATAATATAGTATAATAAGTGTTCATTCTAATATAATTTTTAATATTAACGCTCTTATAAGTATGGCATTGACTCTAACAATTGAGATAAAAAAGTTATTTTTTTTTTCATATGACATGCCCTAGAGATCAAACTGGATCGAATTCTGGAAAATGAATTAAATCTGTAATTTTATTTCACCTGTGCTATTATTTAAGTTCAATACTTTAACTTTATTCACTTACGTATCACGTTATCTCAAATGAGGCCTAGAATATCTTATATATAACATCAATATATTCTAGTCGTCGGTTCACAGAAATGCTGTTGAATCAGTTAATGAACTATATAATATTCTATGTTTTATACATTCAATAAAATAACTAACCTCAATAGAATTGTAAAACCATTTTGGAAGAGAATCCCGTAACAAGCTTCGACCCTTCCAATTCTAACAAATATCCTAAACGTAAAATCCAAAAGATTTCTTCTATGTTTATCATATAGCTTATGATAGATACTTCAAAAAGCGTATAAAAATTGGGTTGCATATAACATTATAATTTATAAAGTAGTAAAAAGACTTTTTCGCCCATTTCTTATCTATTTGTTTGTATGACTATTTATTAATTCTGTATCTATCTACATAACTTTACAGTGATAATTATGTTGTCCCTGTGAAGGGTAATAATATCTTACAACTTTAAAGAACGACATTTATTATTGCTTATATGTAAAAAAACCTTAAAGACATATATCTTGGGAAGTTCTGTGAAATTGTATATACACACATTTGTATTTACTGTTGATGTAGAATTGTTTTCAGGTCGTAGGAAAATAAACAATTCGGTGAATTTGAAGTACTGAGTAAATGCCTGTAAATACCAATATCCATTCCTCAATATACTACGTCATTGTGAGTTTGCGGCAGAGAATATATAACCGAAAATTATAAGCGCTCAGGGAGATATTATTATGGATTTTGTGCTAAAGGCGTCTCATAAATTTGAGAGTACGGCCGTAGATGCTAATACTGGTAGACATATAATTTAATTTCACGCCTGCTTTCGAAAATTGCCATGTTCAATGGCCAAATATTAGTGACAACTGTTTTCAGATGATATAGGAACATCCTCTGCTTTCCTTCCTGCTTATAATTTGTGATTTATATATATATATATATATATATATTTCATGATAAATATGGAATATGCCATTTTATACATGCATATCAGTGGCCTAGCTTCAGTCCACTGCCTAGGCTTTCCTCATCACCTTCCACTACGCTGTTTAAAACAAATCAAAGTTTATTTTCAGTTGTAAAAACCTAGAAGCAGCTTCTCTATGTATAGATTACTTTACATATGATTTTATTACATATAATAAACTATTAAATGTATATAATAAAATATAAAATCATATAATTAAAATATAATAGGTATATGATTAAAATATAATATGCATATAATTGAAGTATAAAAAATGTACTAAAGTGAAATTGAGGATTCGAATTTTAATACTTCCTTGAATACGTTATTCGTGCATGAACTCCGTTATTTCCTTTCGTGGAAGTTTAAGAATTACATTTTCATAAAAGTTTCCTTATTGTACTCGTTTATATTTAAAAGAATACTTTTTATCTATTGACAGAACAGCCAAGTTGCTCAAGCGTACTTGTCCTTGAAGTATGCCTCGATTTTTTTTAATGCAGAAAGTTTTCTTTCTGCAGTTGCAGTTGTTGATGGAAAAGTTAGTAACAGTTCTACTAATTTGTATATCCCACTAAATACAATATCCAATTTATTTAACTTCATGCAACAGATAATATGAATTACTGATAATTTTTATATTCGTTAAGAGAATAAAACGTCCCCAAGTCATTATTAGTCGAACTCTATCAAAACGTGAAGCATATGCTTCTTCAAGCTCCGGCAGCGGATGTTCAGAAAAGCCTTCACAAAATTTATCAAAATGTTTTGAATCCAGCAAAGCTATGAATTTAAAATATTTTTGAGACTCAAACCTCACTTTTGTTTGAGCCATTAGCGCAGTGGTTCCTAACTTTTTTCAAGCCGCGACCCATTTTTATAGTAACCAAGTAATCCGCGACCCCCTTTTATAGTAACCAAAAGATCTGCGACCCCTCTGTCCGCCGCCGACACATTTGCATAATAAAAGCATTTTTAACAGAGTAAAGAAAACACATTAAATACAAAATTATATTAAATGTCACATGAATTATATATAATACTAATTATATATATTACATTTATTATATATAATAATATATTATAGATATAATGTTAACAAATCCATTAGTAGTGAACATTTCAATATGTGCAGCATTGCTGAAAAATACCCCCCGGAAACCTGTTCGACTCTCAGGTTGATAACCACTGCCATAGTTAAACAACAATATCAATCAACGTTTATTGGCGTAGTGATACCAGCGCCGATGTTATGGCGTGATTAGATGGTGAAACGTTCGAAAGAAAATAAATATTTCTGCGTTCGGTGGGACCTGAACCCACGACCTTCCACTAGTAGTAGTAGTGTTCGATTTATATAAATACACTGCCTTAGTGTCCAGAATTTTATTAAAAACACGTAAGTATTCGTAATGATCGCCATCATTATTCTGTGGGTATAGTCGTGGTTCATTTTCTTGATATTTATATGGTTTGTGTCCATACTTATTAAAATCTCCATCTGCATTTTTTTCTTAAATCTGGTGGAACTCATTATCAACAGTACAAGTTAATACTATTTAATGTTTGTGCTTCAATTTATAAATTTGTTCTTCATATTGTCAAACGAAAGTTTTTGGCGTATATTGAATGTAGCAATTTTTGTTCTTATCTCTGATGGGGGGGAGGCAGATGGGTGGGAATGGGCGGCAAAATGGTAAATCCGCCCATGATACCAGCCTTAAAACAAAAACAGTTTTTGTGGGATCTCTTCGCGAAACATTAATATTTTTAAGTATAAACGTATAGTTAGTAAAGACATGCTATCCCCATTATCTGAGCACACATTTATTTATTATGTATGTATATGAACATACGAATATATATCTCTGCATGTATATATATATATATATATATGTGTATATGCCTGCGTCTGCGTGCATATACACATATATATATGCCTGCGTCTGCGTGATTCCATGTCCTTCTTTATTGTATTATCTTGTAGTCGTCTTAACTCCTAGAATATCATATGGGTTTATAGTTAGTTTACCACATTTTTCTAGAATAATATAAGCGAACTCAAAAAACTATGGTTTTGTATAGTTTTAGCGCCGTACTTAAAGTTGGAAGTCATGACATAATAGATCGGCCCTCATTGTAATAAAAATAAGCATTTTGTTTTAAATTTCTCTATAAACTATATTAATTAAAATTTAGATATTTCATTATGTTTGAATGACATGTAATAATAATAATATATTTAATTCTTTGCGACAAAATTTCTAAGCCTACAATTTAATTATGCAAACTGGGTCATTTAACTGAATTTGCTATTACATAACATAATTAAGCACTGCTAAGTACTGTATATCAAATAGATTAACCAAGCTTAAAGACGCCTGAAAAGCAGTCCTTTATAAGGAGCAGTGCATTTTAGTCAAATTTAGTTGTTCTTTAATTTCATGTCATAATTAAAAAAGCGATGTTTTTGAATAATAACTCTACATTTAATTTGTTCAACCATGATAAAGACTAACTTTAAAAACTAACGTATTTGCTAATATTTTTAAAATATCGTCAACAACGCAATTGTTTTAGGTATGAATATACAAATCGATCATTTTACGCTCTTGCGAGTAAAATATGTTTTTTGTAAAATTAAAAGTAGTTTTTGATATAAAATTCGATCGAAGGTAAAAACAAATATGGAAAATGTAGCGGCTGGTGAAAACAGTTCACTTCGAGTCAAATAACGGTTCTGCAAATTCTATTGGAAGACCATTTCCCTCTTTGCTTCATCCTCTTATTTCGCAAGCTTTTCTTTTCATTTTCGTTTTCTTACATGTCTCTACGCTTCATTTTTTTCTCATCGAAGTAGGCGGCATTCATTTTCGGTAAAATATCCTTATTTGTCGCCGATAACCCGTTGATACGGCTTTTATTTCCATTTTTCTTCAGAGTTTTCTATTTTTTAAGTATTTCCTTTTTCAAGATGCCTACCACTAGAAATATCACCAATGTTGTTGTGGGCCCGTCACAAAACTGTGAAATGAAACTTTTGATTCTTTTTACCTTTTGCGCTCGTGCCTTACGCCTTTGGTAATCTCCTAATATATCTCTTAAACTTCAAACTTGGGAACCAAAATCTACTAAATTCTTCAGAAACAGGTACCTACAAAGAAAAATGATTTTGTGTTCATAAACGATTTATTTTCAATACGACAGAAAGATATAAAAATAGCGATTTAGTAAGTTATTTAACTGCAAAATGAGAAACAAAATTGCCACGTATGTATTAAAGAGATGTACGTATTTCAAAATTCACATAAGTTAAATCTTATGTAAATGGAGTTTTTTTTCATAAGATTTAAATCTGATTTATTTAGTTATCCACTTAAGATCCAATTTTTATTCTTAAATGTTGCCATTTTCAAAATAAAGGAGAAAAATTGTATTGCTATTAAAATTATAATTTCAATTTTTTTTAAAAATTACAAATTATATTACAATTACAAAATTATATTTCTATGAGCGTGATACGATAAATCGACGTATAACTTTACAATGAAAGCACGTATGAAAAATTCGTGATAAGTAAAACAAGAGCATCTTTAACGAATAGAATGGAAAGAAATCCAATTTTTCGCGATGCACATAACCGTAACCCTGTTGAGAGGATTATATCATCTCACCAAATAGGCACCCTTTTAGGTAGCTACCTATTTAATATAAACAAGAATTCTATACTGCCAAGCTCAAGGTTATATCAAGAAGATTACGAAAGGTTTTGTCATTCTGCGCAGAGAGTTTGCTATTGTATAATAGAGATTTTCTCTCTATTTGATTAGTTCGTTCGATTAAGGCATTTGGGGAGATACCTTCATCATTTATACCAGTATGCTATAAATTCAGGCAAAATTAGCTAAATGTATATTTCGCTAATTCTGCCATAAATTATTAAGAAAACACAGAGTAGCATAGAAAACTGCGGTATAAATTTCATTAATTTCGGGCAAAAATAACCATTCCATTTTGACTTCGGAAAGCTGTAGGAAATCATTT
>QLNU02014802.1:118041133-118055580 GCA_006491805.2 Dysdera silvatica | reverse complement strand
TTCCGTTCCTCTATAATAAAACAAATGTCCACTTTTAAGTTCCACCAACTCTTCACCTTTTCTTCTAACTTCACTGAGTCCTACAATGTCCCATTTGATCTTGTCTAGTTCCTCTTCCAATTCCTGAAGTTTTGCTTCAGAAGCAAGGGATCGTCCATTAAACGTAGCCAAGGTCAATAACAAACGGCAGCCTGGGCCATTCCAGTGATTCTTAGCACCCCCTGCTTTCATGCCACACTGACCGCTGCCTTGATCAGGAGCACTCCAGCACCTGGAGACTAGGGGCCATGGTTTCTGGTGTGTCAACATAATGGAGGAATTAGCCATAATTTCACCACGCTGGCTAGACGGGTTGGTGAATTAGCCCTCCCCTTCCGCCTTTCTATCCGTGTAGCAAATATTAATTTGCCACATAAATAGAAAGCTCAGCCTGCACCACTTGAAGGCGGGGTAGGACACTAGGTTACTGGCCTGGCCGGTTCCACACATCGTCACATACGTTCAGCGTGTGGGTCTCCTTCCAGTTAGATACCAGCAACCCTTTTGCAGGCCATATATATATATATATATATATATGTATTGAAGTTGATATAAAAAAAAATAGCTCGTTTAATCAGCATACTCTCTTTACAAACTGCTAAATGAATTATAAAATTCACATCAATATTATTTGAAGTAGTAATTGACATAGCTTCCTACTGAAGAAATTATTTAGCGGTTAGTGGCGCCGTATAGCCTAGATGCTCTTGCGCCATAAAAAATCCAAGCAAACATTTAGCGTTTAAAGTAAGAACACTATTATAGTCTACGTTGTTTGCTCAAACCTAACGCTAATTTAATGCATTGTAAAGTTACAAATTTGTTATTGCTATAATATGTGCGATGTTTTCTATTGCCAATTTTGTTTAAGTTACTGATAAGTTTCATACTAGATATGGTTTTCAACTTGTCAGTGTCAAATATAACGTATGTTTTTGTTTCTGGCTGCATCTATATTTAATACTAACTATGATTAATACAATTTATAGATTGGCAAGAAGCAAGTAGGAGAGCTGAATATTTAAGTGCAATTATTTGGAATAACGAAGACATAAATATATCTTTCCAGCAGGAATAATATTATTTCAACGCAAAATATAAGGACAAAGTATTTTTTACAAAAAGGTCTGAACAAATTCTTTGTTCATGTACGCTGGCGCCAAGCAATTTTATGTTTGGTTTCAATGACCTCATACGTGTAATAGATCACTAATTTGATTAAATTTCACGTTGGATAAATTTACTGAATAGTGCAATAAAATTTATCTTTGCACAAAAAAATTTGTCGCGAAAGTAAATAGAGGCAAGTTTATTTTTTTTCGAAAAGTTTTGAAATAATCCCTGGCTTCAATAGGATGGCGCCATGCCGTTTTATATCCACTTAAAATGCGGCTACAGTTTACAACTCAGCGGATTCCTTTAGCCTAAAGAATGGAGTTTGAAAACCAATCCCTTTTTAGTACTTCTATTCGGCAATGAGTGATTTTGAAATAGACCAAAGGCGGTTTATTTATTTAGCAGAAAATCGATTCGTATATGTCAATGGACTATTTGTGTAGACAATTTTTGGCTATATATTTTTTATTAGATTTGAAGAGACTATGTTCGAAAATAAAGTTTTAAAATTGAATTAAATGTTTGAAACGTGCATCTGTATGTGTATATATATATATTATATATATAAAAAAAATATTATATATAATATATTGTGCACATGTATAATATAAAACAGATTGTTTATTAGTTTTTAATTAGGCGTTCAAAAGAAAGGTACAGAATATTAATAATTTCTTAACGCAACAATGGTATTTCAAAGTAAATAGCATTTTTCGAAAAGTATTACATTGATATATTTCAATTTGTAAGCGTTTTTCATTTACAGGAGTGTACTCTTTGAATTATAATACAATATATTCGTATATGCGGCTTGTCACTATTATGGTGCTTATTTTCGTTTTTCTACTTGCCATTATATCACATAATTTGTTTTATTTCATTTGATACTTGGATCATTATTTAGAAATAACTTCTTGTAACAGAAATATCACTTTAAATTTATTAAAATATAATAAGGCTCCTAAAATGGCTCATTTGCTAACAGCTTTATGATTGTTTTGTTATTTCTACAAAAATTATTAAATTAATAAGTTATTTTTAAAATACAATTCAGAGTTTAAAAATTATTCGCCCAAAATTGTTTGCTATACTTTAAGATTGCTTTTCTACATAAGGACGACGTAGCAAAAAGTCGTCTAATTATTGGAAGGGCCATAGTTGAAAAGCCGTAGCCATAAAATAATTTCCCGCCGTCATAAAGTGCAACTGCTTTAGACGTAAATACAAAAATCAATGATTTCACGATCTTGAGAAGACCATGGATATTTTTTTTTTTTTGTAAAACGAAAAAATTTTTCTTTAATGTGCAGAGATGAAATAAATACAAAAAGAAATCTGAAAACTGTAATGTCTAGCGAAAAAATTCTCCCCGAACCAGATGATAGGATGGAAGTTACGGAGCTAAGAGCATTTTCCTCGTTTCCTCATCCTCTTATTTTTTATTTTGCAATATTTTTTGCTCTCCCCTTGGGTCTCTATTGCAGCCTCTTTACTTTATTTTCATTAATCGAAATGGGCGGCATTTTTTCCGATCGAATATTTTTATTTACTATCAATAACCCATTGATGCGTCTTTTATTTCCAAATTTATTTTTCATCTTTTTTTCTCCTTTTCCAAATTTCCGAGCTTTCCTCCGCTGCACAGTGGCCATTTTTACAGGGACACTACTATTTTCGAACTTGAAAACGCCTAGAATTACTTTATTTTCTTGCGGCGTGTCACCCTAATCGACATCTTAGTGATTTAGACCCTCTAAAAGGTTTTGGCGACCAGTTTGGCGACCACTTTTCTAATCTAATGTTGATGGCATATGCAGCTAGTTTTGTCAAATTCATGTTATTCATAATAAGAGAAGTTAAATTCCAAGAACAATTTTTTATGCTCATAATAGGTTTTATTTATAATTTTGATTAGAACAATGAAAAAAAACTTCTAAAGAGTTACTAAACCCTTATTTGAATTAGCAATTCATTGCTGATAATATTCGATCTAGTATAACACAAGTTGATATCACGATTACATTATTCATATCTGCGTGAAACACGTTCTACGCAAATGTGAATAATGCAATCCTGATATCAACAAAACATATTTTATTTATTTAATTAGGTGCTTACGTTCGAACGTAAGCACCTAATTAAATAAAATATTTTTTAATTAAAATGTTAAAATTTAATTTATAGTCATACTAGTCATTTTTCTGCATATACGTAACTGCAAAACATTGCATTCCAAACCTGTTACATACTTCGGCACCTAATTCCAATAGTGTTTTAATAAATACAGCAGTCTGAATGGTCATGTGACGACAACCAGCTATCTTTGCACAATTTAATAATTGGAGTGGTCCATACTTTGTCCGTAAAACTAACGTAAATTAACCCTGGCATTAGTTACAAAAAATGTAAAAAGAAATCATAAATTAACATCGCTCTCTGAAGAATATTCCAAATTATCTGCACTGTTTGAAGACTCCTCTAAATCACTATCCCGTGGTGAAGGATGGAAAATTGCGGGAACTTCAAGAAGGTCGATTATTTTCTTTGGCAACTGATGTCATTTCTTTGTTGGCAAATTCCTCAAGCACGACATAACAGGATCTGAAGATACCAGAAGCGCATGTAGAAGGTCTTCAGTGTTTTGTATCCTATTCATTTTACGACTGTTGTGTTCACTGAAGTATCTGCATTCTTTGTGCCTTGCCTCTGAAGCCTCCTCACTCAACTGCCCTATTGGCAGAAGAAAACTGTCCATAACTTCAGCCCTGTGAATTAGAATCTTGTAAACACTAACTGGCATTTTATACCACTCGTACAATTTTACGAATAGTTCTTCTGTTTCAATGGCAAAATTCTTGAACTTATCCGTTTTCGACTTATAACCACAAGATACGGCTTACAAAATCACTGAGAACCGTAATATTAGGGATTGGTCAACACCGCTGATTTCTTCTGGTTTTCAAGGATCTTTGAAAAATCTACGAGCTGTGTTTCCATCATTAAGATTTCCGCTGCCTTGTTTAATTACATCAACAAATAGACCCGTTTCTCGTCAAGATTTCGATATCACATTTATCTTTTTCTCCTCAAATGCAGGTTTGTTTTCTGGTCCGCAGATTTGCCAAGTCTTCATGTCCAATCTGTATAAAATGTGCAATATGCACTCAAAGAAGCGGATATGTGCATGTAATATTGACAATCCATATTGCAAGGTGCTCGTGTTGCAGGGCTTTTTCGTTACAAGACTTAATGTTATTCATCTCTTTAGGTGTCGCTTCGCAAATATAACAACGTTGTGTAGATGGATTTCCAACTAGAGTGTTGGCTATTTTTCCATCCAGTATTGCCTTCATGAAAGTGTATTGTATACTAATAATCTTTTCATCGATGTTTACGCAGGATGGGGTAAAATTTGACTTTCGATGTATTCATTTTCATTTGCTATAACGTCTTGTGTCAATTTTATAAACTGAAATTTGATCGGGCGGCAAAATCGTGTAGATGAAGTCCGAAAATTATGCCAAACGATTTCTTCAGAAGTATCTGTTTTTGCAACTATCGGTAATGGTACAATTGAAGTCAGTAATAAATCAGAGTCTGTTAAATCTGATCTCCCTAGGAATTTTTGATTATACAGAGAGTGAGTGTCTTGAGCTTCCATCAAAACCCCATTTATAAGTCATTTGTAATGTTAACATATCGTGATCTTTCACTACGTGAATTACAACTTCATTTTGAACTTCAGACAAACGTTGGGCAGTGTGATCGAGGAGACTCTCTAATTTGACCTCCGCAACAGTCTTAGTGATTTCAATATCTTTGGGGTAACACTGCTTTTTCACTGTTAATGCTTTGTTATAAGCTGGATAGATATTTATATTTCTTTCTTTGGATCCTTTTCTCAATTTAATATATTGCCATTTCGTTAATCTAAGATCAACCATCAATGTAAGGGCCTAAGGTGGTGTATAAGGATGGTTGTTTGTCTGGCGCGCATTTATTCTCTTAATTGCTCGCAACGAGCAAAGCCGCATAACTGCTGCTTTCTTAATTTCATGGGCAACATTCCTTTTGCCTATCTTACCAAAATTCATTTGCGTTGCGAATTCAAGCTCATCCGGACTGTAGTTGGAGATCAACGTTTCCGAGTGTCTTCTCTTTGTATTAATACTTGATGTATCGAAACTCTTTACGGTTCGGCCTCTAATGGGTTTCGTAATGGCGTCTTGATTCTGAGTCCAGCGAGCACCGCATTCGAAAATTGTCTTGGAAAGCCAATCTTCGCTTCGTTTCGTTTCATAAAGCTGATCTTGTTTCTTCCGTTTTGTTTCGAACGAATAAGAATTTTGTTTGAAAATAAGGATTCCTTGGAACTCCATTCTACTTCGAAAAGTTTTAATCGAAGAAATTGACCATCTGCTTTCTTGCATATGCTGTATTTGATCGAGATATAAGACCTTCGTTAGAAAGGAACTCAAACAATGTCAATCGCGTCACTCCAAATGCAAAACCTATTGACAAAAAAAGTGCTTTTAAATATAACTTCCGCATATTGAGAGTAATATCCTTAGAAAGGTAGATAAATATGTGATCATATAATATTTTATTAGCTTGGTCTGAGGGGTACGTTTATTTCTTTACCCCAGTATGTTCTAAATTTATATTGTGGAAACTAGTTTTTTATCTCATTTTACAAATAAATTATTACGCAGTTATTAAAATATAAAATGAATATGAGACCATTTTAAAATCTTACCTGAAGAACTCGTAGTCATGCTGGAATAGAAATATTCGCCAAAAAAATCGTAAACACTTGCAAGGAAAATAAGAACACAAGCAACTCGTGGCGACGCAAAAGCGTGATTGTAGGTGTAGCTTTCTTGAATATTCTTTCCTGAGTTATTGTGGCGACGCGCTTCCACAAGTGCGATCTATTGTTGCTTTATGTTATAACAGTTACCTAGTAACAATAGTATGTCACTTAATAGTATGTCACTTAGCGTGTCACTTAATAGTATGTCACTTAGTGTGTCACTTAATAGTATGTCACTTAGTGTGTCACTTAATAGTGTTGTCACTTAATAGTATGTCACTTAGTGTGTCACTTAATAGTATGTCACTTAGTGTGCACTTAATAGTAGTCACTTAGTGTGTCACTTAATAGTATGTCACTTCGTGTGTCACTTAATAGTATGTCACTTAGTGGTGTCACTTAATAGTATGTCACTTAATAGTATCACTTAGTGTGTCACTTAATAGTATGTCACTTGTGTGTCATTAATAGTATGTCACTTAATAGTATATCACTTAATAGTATGTCACTTAGTGTGTCACTTAATAGTATGTCACTTAATAGTATTCACTTAGTGTTCACTTAATAGTATGTCACTTAGTGTGTCACTTCATAGTATGTCACTTGTTTTTAATTTCTGTGAATTAAGTTTTGGTAGTTTTCGGCAGCTTAATATGGCATATTGGACCACCGTGCGCCGCGACCCTTTGCAATGTGGCTGCGGGACGGTCGCAAAACATCGACGTCTATTATTTTCCTCCATTTTTGTTCGTATCTTTCGAGACTGGGAATTTCTAATTAAAATATTTTAAAGACCAAGTTTTCTGGAGATTTAAACCCTTGCTCTTAAAAGTCCTTCGGGTAAAAATATTTTTAAGATAAGTATATTGAAAATATAAAAATTATCATTTGTAAAAGATGTGCAAATTTCAAGCACGATTCAATAATAATTTTAAAACCATTTTAAAATAGCCCAAGGCTTTTTACAACAGGTTGCGAATAATTAAATTTGTAAAAATATGTGCATGAAATGAGATCTGAGAATAGATAGAATTTTAAAATATTTTCTTTTTAATAAACTGCTTCCAATAATATCATGCGCTTCCATAATCACCATTTTTATTGAATGTTTAGAAAACAAAATTTATTAGAATATTTATTTTAAATATTGTTATATATTTCTTTTATAAATATGCGTCATACACTTTATGAACCCGCCACCGCATATTTCTTTGCTCGCAGGGGTATTCAGCGGGTATCTGAACTTGTGGGCGGAAAACTAGGGGAACATAATATTTCTCAATGGAGCATAGATATTTCTCAATGGAGCATAAATATTTCTAAAGGTGCATAGATATTTATAAAGATGATTGATCTCTGTCAAAGTTCGGAGAAGAACGCGAGCTTGTCTTTTTGGTTGATTTCGCGTCACGATCTGCGCGGGCGTCAGAAATCCTCTTGGTCTAATAGGTGAGGATTAAAACTTGGTGTCAGTTCCACTGAAACGGGTGCTTCCAGATTACGCCAATTACGAGGACCCTAGTACTCTGTATCGCGCATTCTATTTCGTGGTATTGGAAGTGCTATAGTGATTTTAGTTACGAGAAATCCCCGCAGATTTGCCGTTACATATGTAAGCGCCTCGCAAATTAAACTCTTACGATGAAATCTGAACGCAAACATGTCATGTCGACCCGTGAGATTGTGGCACATAGTGGCAACCAGAGAAACCTCCTTTCTTCTTCAATTCCAGGTCGACAAAGGGCGGCCCAACACTGCTTCCATAACAATCTATTACCTTTTATCTTCGGAGTAGCTGCTATTTACTTTTTAATTAATAAAATATTTAAATTAAATTTTTGTTTTTATAGGTTCACAGAATTTCTGTCATGGCTCAACGTATTTTTGAAAAAAGCATCACCATCATCAAACAATGCTATTTTTTATTTATATAAAGTTAAGCAGCACCAACGACTGTGATCTTAGAATTTCGTTTTTGAAGAAAATTTCAGAATTTAGATGATTTTTAATTATCTTAAATGTTTTAGAACATCACGTAATTGAGTTGACGTTAAAGAAGCCATTTTATTTTTTCCCATATATTCCTTTGTTGTCCGACTTTTATAGATTCCTAAATTTTGTTTTAGTTTATATTGCTATTTCGCTTTGTTGCAATTTGCTAAATTTGAGTTAAGCAAATCATAACATTTACAAGAATTTATTGTTTTTATGAAATGTTATTTTTCTTTTGTTCCTATTATTGCATTCGCAACCTATTGCTTCGTTCAAAATTGTTAAACTATTCTATTTTAAAACGAGGTGAAAGAAGATTAATTTAATATTATCGAAATCGATTAAGAGAACTGTGTATTAAGACATTAGTTAAGATAAAAAAATTTTATTCAGCATTTGCTAATGTTTTCATTGAAAATAATTAAAATTACTAATAAAAACTAATTATGTCAAAATATGAAGTATTTTAATGTGAATATTTTAAGTTTTTTTAATGTAAAAACGAAAATTTCTTTCCTATTACGGAAATGAAAAATAAAGCCATAAATTAAAGAAAAGAAAAGGAATAAAAAAGTAAAAGTTAATGTAAAGAATGACGTATTCAAGAAAAGAAAAGGAATAAAAAAGTAAAAGTTAATGTAAAGAATGACGTGGAAATTCAAGGTAAAAACGTTATGAAAATAAAACTAAAATATGCAACGAAAATTAAATCAAGTTGAATATAACATGAAAATAAAATCAAGATAAAAGAGTACGATAATACATTTGAAGGTTAAAAAAGGTGGACAAAGCGGTGTGGGACGAAAACTGACAAATAAAGTGATAATATACAAAATTGATAGTTTAAATGGATGTAGAGAGAAATGCGGAAGAAAGAAATACCCGTGCTGGATTTGAAAAGTTTTGTATCGTTTCAAGGCAGCCGGCTGTCTTTATCATGCCAAGTCAGAAATTCATCCAATGAAATGTAAATTATTTCCTAATAGAACCGAATTAAGTGTAATTTAGCGATGAAATGGTTATATGAGAGGAAACTCTCATAATGGCTAAAAGTATGCCAGTTTCCTCCAATTGCTATTCTTGCATATTTCAGAGGGAAACGTTTCAATCTGATCTGGTAAATTACCACAAAATAATATGTTTCGTCTGTCAAATTCCTCTTTGTGATGAAATGCGAAAAGTTTAATTTTCTCAGCTTATTATTTTTATTTTTATTGACTTTTTAATGAAATTTGTTATATATATTTCGCTTTAGAGGAGTATGTCTTAAAAAGCTCCTGAATTCATCTTTTCATTTATGGTATGTTGATAAAATTTTGCTTCTTTGAACATAATCGCAAAATTGGATGCACATTTTCTAAGAAAGATCTTAAAAATAACAATTAAAATTTGCAAAGCGAATAATCTAAACCGTCTTCGATACATTTGCATCTATATTTTTATTTTCAGCCAGTTTTTTATTATTTTTAAGCGCTTTAAAATGACAGATAGGTGAAATTTCAATTTCTGAGCTTTATATATTCATTATCACATTTTTTTAAAAAAATTATGCCTTCTGTAAGCTTGCAATTTAAAATTGGCTCGTTTACTATACAAAAGAACAATGCGTCATAAATTCAAACCTAGGTGTTACACGCAATCTTTTGATATTAAACTTGCCCAATAGACCCGAGATTACAAAAATTTCCTCTTGGGTGAGATGAAAGAATTCGGTTGCTGAAAAAACGATGAAATATTTGATAGTTTTACGAGCTTTTGGACGATAAAAATCGTGTTTGAATATCCATGTTAAGATAAAACAAAGTCATAGATACATAAATCTCAGTAGAATGGGGCAAAATTTTGTCTGTGCTTTTCAAATACTGTAAAAAAATCTAGCTCCGTAGAAGGAACTATAATATAGAGCTAAGTTTCCGTATGTAGCCTATTGAATATTCATAGGTCTACATATCGTTAATAAACCCATATACACAGATCGATAAAAATACCGAAAACCAATTTGCTGGTATCCAAAATAGTTTAAGATTTGCATTATTGGGTTGCTAAATGGGTCGTTTAAATCTCCTGGATATTAATCCCTATGTCCTAAAAACAGCATTGCGCTTACGTTGAATCGGACCCATTTCACATTCATTAAACTTTAAAAGATATTCTTTTAAATAATTACGCTTTTCTCATATGTAAACGGAATAAGTTACTGCAATTTCCATGTACATATTTCACGTATACTAAACGGTAAAAGACACCTGTTTATATAATTACGCTTTTCTCATATATAAACAGAATAAGATATTGCGATTTCCATGTACGTATTTCACTTACATTAAATTTAGAAATATACGTATAAATCATTATGATTTTCTCATATGTTAATAGAATAAGTCATTGTAATTTTCGTAAGAATTTCAAATGCAAGTTAACAGAATAAAAATTCTAAAAAAAAATAAACACCACGAAAATGCCACGAAAATTTTATGTATAAATTAAAAATTAATGTTTTTAAAGAGACATGGAAAACAAATAGCTTTCCATGTTTCATTTTAAAAATTTTAATTTCAAAATTTCTAGCTATAAAAAGTAAATATAAATATTATTAAACAAACATTGATTTCACAAGTTCACTTATTCTTATAATAGTAGTTCATCATTCATATATTCCAAATTTCATAAAAAATAAGTTTTGTGTTTATCGTTGCTGACCAAGATGCTTTATATGATAGTCATATATATATAAAAGTTTTCCTCGCCCATTCTTGGCGGAAACAGGCTTTGGGACGGGCAGAGCGCCATGTTCCCAAGCCTCTTTTTACATCACTTCTTAATGTGCCATGTCTAGAAACTTCCTGACAATGTGACACGTGTTTAGGATTGTGGCTTTTTGTATTTCAATGTAGGTGTTTGGGTCAATGTTGAGTATCTCCAAATTCGTCGCAAGCGTTTTTGGTACTATCCCTGTTGCTGAGATGACTAACGGGATGATGAAGATCTTTTCCATACCCCATATATCTCGTACTTCATGTCTGAGATCTTGGTACTTGGTGATTTTCGTTGTGTAGGTTGTCTGTATGTTATTGGTGTTGGGTACTGCTATGTCGATTAAGTACGTGGTCTTATTCGATTTATCGACGAGGGTTATGTCAGGACGGTTATGTGGGACTGTCTTGTCTGTTATGATTGCTCTATCCCAGTAAAGCTTGTGTGTTTCGTTCTCATGCACGGTCTCTGGCTCATATTTGTAGTACGGGCATTTTTCTGTCAGAAAGCCAGCATTCGCTGCCAATTTCTGGTGGACTATTTTCGCTACTTGATCGTGTCTATGTTTGTAGTCTGACTGCGCAAGGATCTTGCATCCTGCCATCACGTGTTGGATTGTCTCCGATGCCGCATGACAGTGTCTGCATTTGTCGCTTTCTATGTCTTTTCTCTGGATGAATTTCTGATTGTTCCTTGTTGCGATCACTTGGTCTTGGATGGCTAGCATGAATCCTTCTGTCTCTGGCTGGAGAGTGCCTTTGGCCAGCCAAGAATTTGATGCCTTTTTGTCAACGTGTGGTTGTTGCAGGTCATTGTAGTGCCTGCCATGTAATGGTTTTCCGGCCCAAGTTCTCAGTTTCTGTTCGTTGGCTGTTTCGAGGACACGCTCTTCGGTACTACACAGGTTTAGTGGCGTGTAATTTGCATCTGCTTGTATTATGGCTTGGATGAGTGGCGATCGGGGACTCTTCAACTGGAAGTATTGCCTCATGCTCTGGATCTGCTTGTCATGTAAGTCTTTGAGGTCCGCTTGTCCGCGTCCTCCTTCTTCCCGGGGTAGTGTTTGCCGTTCAATTGCCGTTGCAGGGTGTAGTTGTCCGGCTCTTCTCTGGATGGTTCTCATTTTCCGCTGGAGTTGTTCTAGTTCAGTGTTGGACCATTTGATGATCCCGAAGGAGTAGGTGAGCACTGGTACCGCATATGCGTTAATTGCTTGCGTGGTGTTCTTCCCGCTCAGTTTCGTCTTCACAATGCTTCTAAGTCTTTCTTGGAATGCTTGCGTGAGCTGGACTTTGACTTTCTTGTGCTCCTGCTGCCGTTTTTGCATTATCCCTAGGTATTTGTAGGTTTCGCCCTCGTCCAAGGTCTTCAGTAGTCTCCCGTCTTCGAGTTCGATGCCTGGTAAATCTTCTTTGCTATTCTTCTGTATTTTGCACTTATCGAGGCCGAATTCCATTCCTATGTCCTTGGAGAATGTCTCTGTTATACTGATGAGTTGTCGGAGTTGGGTGATTGTTGGCGCGTATAGCTTGATGTCATCTACGTACATGAGGTGGGAGACTTTATGTAGGTTTCTCTTGTCTTTCTTCAGCATGTATCCGTATTTACTTGTGTTCAGCATCCTTGACAAGGGGTTTAACGCCAAGCAGAACCACTGGGGGCTTAGTGCGTCTCCTTGAAAGATTCCGCGGCGGATGGGGATCTCGGCCGTTTCTATTTTACTGTCTGGCGTGTTTAGCTGTAACCGGGTTCTCCATTGTTTCATGCTGCTCTGTAGGAATCGGATGATTGAGGGATGCACTTTGTATATGCTGAGTATTTCAAGGAGCCACGAGTGCGGAACAGAGTCGAAAGCCTTCTTGTAGTCTATGTATGCGGTGTTGAGTTTTCGCTTTTGTTTTCTTGCTTGTTCCAGGATAACTGAGTCGATGGTAAGCTGCTCTTTACATCCCAGAGTCCCTTTCTGGCATCCCTTTTGTTCTTCCGTCATTAAGTTGTTGCTTTCGCTGTGCCGGCTTATTTTTTCAGAGATGCACCCCGTGAGTATCTTGTACAGGGTGTTAAGGCACGTAATGGGTCGGTATTTCGCTGGGTTACTGGTATCCTGGTCCTTCGGTAGGAGGTAAGTTATTCCCTTGCAGAGGAATTCAGGCATTTTGCTGGGGTCTTCAATTATCGCCGTAAGTTCCTTGGCTAATGGGCCATGGGCGCTGGTAAATTTCTTGTACCAGAAGTTGTGTATGCCGTCAATACCGGGTGCTTTCCAGTTGTGCGTACGTTGGATTACCTGCTGGAGTTCCTCTATCGTGATGCCCGTGTACTCCATCTCCTCTATTCCTCTCGTAGCCTCCATTTCTTGCTGAATCCAGGGGGCGCTTTTGTGCTGTACTTCATTGGACCATAGTGTCTTCCAGAAGGTCTCTATTTCTGCTGGCTTTGGGGCTTCGTACTTGTCTTTGTTCGCTGGGGTCTCTCGAAGCTTCCTGTAGAAGGCCTTCTGGTTTGCTTGGAATTGCATGTTCTGTTGTTTTTTGTTGGTATAGTCTTTGTATCTTCGGAGTCTTCTGGCGTATACACCCAGTTTTTGTTTGAGGGTATCCAGATATTCGCTGATGTGTTTATTGGGCTCTTCGTGTCTTGTATGAATCCTATTTCTCTTAAGGGCCATCTTCACTTTCCTCACTAATTTCTTACCCCTATTTCCCTGCATGTACTGGGTTATTCGCCCTATGCTGCTGCGGAGCTCTTCTATTCTTTTTTGCAGTCTCACTTGCCATGGTGGTTGGGCTTTGTTTCCTCTGTTACTTCGGCCTTCGTTCCTTACTTCGTACCCATTGGCGCGTGATGCCGCTACTGCTGCACAGTATATGGCGGTGTGTATTTCCTGTAGGGAGTTGTGGTTCTGTAGGTGTAGTGGTAGAGTATGTTCATTGAGGATCTTGGTTGCTTTGCAGAGTTTCCAAGATGCCGGTTGGCGTGGTATTCTTGGCCTTGTTGCGGCATCCGAGCCTTCATATTCCGCCAGGGCACATTGGAAACCTTCTTCCATTTTCTCCACGTCCCTCCTCTCTTCTTCTTCTATGCTTGGTTGGAGCGGTTCTCTTGCGCCAATAGCTGGTGCTTCAGGGTTGGCCACACTGGTTGAAGTGTTTGCCAGGTCATTGGCGACTTCATCTCTTAACCTTTGTAGTATGGGCTCTGCTAAGAGATTTCTGGTTATTATGTTCCTGCGTTGGGTTGTTATCCTTTCTATACTGATGTCCAGGTGTGGGTACTGTTGTGCGAATTTGGCGTGAAGTGTGGGTCTGTAATTTGTCATGTCTGTTTCCAGCTTTGTAATCGTATAGTAGGTGCGCATGATGTAGGTGTTCATATCTATTGTCCATGACATGCGCTGGCGTGGTCTTTCAGCCCTAGTGGTTGCACCTATACTAGGCTGCAAAGCACTTTGGGCTGTGTTGGTTCTAGTAGCCGTACAGTTGGAGGCGCCGCTACAACCGCCGACACCTCCAAGGAGAGACTGTTGCATATTTTTCGAACTGGCCCCTCTGCTTAAAGTCCGAACGCGGTTCTGATTTAAGAGCGAGACAACCGATGCTCCATTCATATTTTCATTATGGTTCATATCATCAGAGTCTGAGATAGCCTTTTTCACGTCGCTGGGTTACCGATAGTTATCCCAACGGCGTTCCGGATGCTGGCATGTCGTCAGCAGGCTACAAATCCGGTTTTA